>ML786487.1:565919-602512 GCA_009831015.1 Picea engelmannii | reverse complement strand
TTTTTGATAACGGTTTTGTCAGGATTAAAACCATAGTTGATTCTCAGAACTCCTTTGTAGTGAATGGACATCGATTGAGAGTGTACAACAAACCCTTGTCAAAAGATGATTTCTTACAGGAAGTGGCCAAGTAAACAGAACTAAAGATAGTGGGGGAAGAGTCTTCTCCTCCTGCTGATCTTTGATCATTCATACTGTTTTAAAAAATTCTGTAAATAATAGATTTTTAGCAGAAAATAAAAAAAATCAAATAATATAAAAAAAAAAAAAAACATTTATTTTCTTTTCTTTGGATACGTTGATCTTTTATTTTCAGTTTTACAGGTTTTTCAGAGCAAGTACAGAACTGAACTTTATCACTCTCTCACAACAGGTAAGAAGGTAAGACTGTTTTATTTCATGAAAATTTTCTTATCAATATAACTGACTTGTTTTGAAACAAATAATTTGAGCTTGTTTGCTCCCTTTGACTGCTCATTAAAGTATGAAAGGGGCATTTGTNAGGAAGGATTATTCTTTACCAGGCCTGATGAATTATTATGGGAAAGAAACCCCCTTAGAGTCTTCTTTTATCATTTCCTCAGACTCTCCAAACATGAGGAAGCAATGAGCATGTACTAACTTGGGCTCATAAAATCCACAAGTAAGTGATTACTGTTCAAAAAATTTATGTCTGCAAGACTTCTATTGCACTCATGTTGGATGATGTGGAATACGTTAAGGTCCACCTTCCAACAAATCTCACTCCATCGACATCAACACCTTATCTGGAGTAGAGATTAGAGATTATTTAGCACCCTGGACTCTGCATGCCTCAATGGCAGATGTCCTTGCTGACAACCCTGGGAATACACCAATGTCTCTTGGTTGATAGATCCTACATGTGACTTGACACCGACACCTTTATTCGTACCTGCTAGGATGTGTTGTAGGTACCTCGAGGCCCATTGACATCACTGGTGGGTCATCTCGCATCGGTTAACGACATTCATTAATGGCCGGTAATCCGATGATTTCTGTTTGTGTTCGACCCCGAAACATCAATTCACACAAACCATAATTGTACCATGGGTAGAGCTTTGAAGCTGTTGAAGACATGATTTCAGTTGATCTTTTTCAGGACAAAATAAAAGCCAGGTTCAGGAATCTTCATCAAATAATTTTCTACTATACATAAGAAGTTTTTCTCAACAGGATATATTGGGTAAAATTTCTCTGCAGATTCCTGAGTGTTCCATCAGTACCAGTCAGTACCAGCACAAAGTTCATCCGTTATAGGTTCATCAGAAATACCAGAGCAATTACAATTTTCGCGCCCTTCAAATCTAGACTTGACTTCATCAGAAAAATTCTACAGCAAGACTTGCATAACAATGGGCATAGGTAATTTAACTCAGGTATGCTTATTTCATGTTGATTTACTGTATTAATTTGCATACTAATAGTTTGAACTAAGGATGCCTTGATTACTCCATAATGTTTCATCATTTCCATGACCTGTACCTAATGAACTAACCCACCATGACATTCAATATCATAAAAATGCACCACATTCCCGGAGCTGAGTTCGACATGAATCATATATGATCATACTTTGCACTTACGTACGACTATCATCATTTTTACACACGCCATCGATCCCCACGACAATTCAAATATTCTCATATGATTTTTCTCCCGACTACATCCCTCGTCACATTCTCTCCCTCTGTTGCCCTCATCCAAATTTCGCTGCTCACCCATATACCTCCCCTGCGATATCAAGTGTAACCATGGTGGAAAATCTCCATGAACCAGAGACATATGCAGACCTAGAGGCCCTTCCGGAGTATGAGGCAACCAGAGATATTTTTAAGCAAACAGGTTGGGAGCCGTTTCTGAAGAAATTTGATGGATATAACGATGCAATCATGCTCCAGTTTGCTCTGCATTTTGAGGGTGGGTTCTCTAAAGTGGGCGAGCTCGAGTTTGAAGTCACGGAGAAGTTCATTTCAGAGGCAATTCAATTGCCCACCACTGGCCAGAGATGGACAAAGGGTCAGCCTGTTGAAAAACATCTCTGCACTCAACTGTTGAAACCACAGTACCGGGAAACACAGTGGTCCGAGGGAACATCGCGGTCATGGATGGAACCACAGTGGGCTCAATTGTTAGCCATCCTCCAACATTACCTCATGTGTGAAGGACAGTATACCATCGTCTTCCCCTGCCATGCCCGACTCCTATTACACTTCAAAGGTAATCATCTGAACATACCCTTCTTTCTGTTGAAAAGTTTAAAAAAGATGGACGAACAGGTACGAAAGGCCAAAGATTTTCGTGGGAGTCTATTTCACTTCGGTATTGTTAAGATATTGATTAAGTCTGCACTGTCCAAGAAGCAAGAAACGTGGGATTTGTTCACTGTAAAAACCCTAGCCCCTGCTAAGTCTAAAGAAAGGAGTGTTAAGCCTGTTCCCCAATAGAAGAAGTTGAACTCTAGGAAAAAGAGGGTTGAAACCCCAACCAAAGTCGACCCTAAGAACAAAACTGATAGCACAATTGAAACCAATGCTGGAGACCCTGATTCAGAACATTCAATTGATGCTCATGGGTCTGACGGAGTGGAAACCAATAATGACACTGTGAAAAATACTACTCCTATAAAGGCACATATTGAAATCCCAAGTTCTTCCCTAGCTGCTGAGAACATAATTGACGTGGAGGAACTGGCAGAGTTGACTGATAAACCCAAGAGGAATCCAAAAAGAAAATGTAAAAGCACATTGTCCGGTATGGATACCTTTGTGCCCAGTTACCCACCACAGGAGAGGTTAGAAATTGTGGATAATCATGAGGAGGCTCCAGAGCCCTTGAAAATGACTTGGACTCTGTCCCAATTAATTCGAAAAACTCGAAAAGTGGATCGACAGGCTACTGTGCCCAAAGGAATTAAGCAGAATGAGCCAATTCAAGTACCAACAGGTACCCCTGCTCGGATACAAAGAGAATTCACTCCTGAACCCAATCCAGTTAACACCTCTAAAATCAGTCTAGATCATCCCAATCCAGTTGACACCTCTGAACTCAGTCCAGATCACCCAAATCTAGTTGACACCTATGAACGAATTCCAGGTGAGTTCACTCATGAACTCAGTCCAGACCATCATTCCGATAGAGTTAACACCCCTGCTCAAAGCCCAGACGAGTTCACTCATGCATCTAGTCCTCAACCACAACCTGGACATGATAAAACATTTGAAACCTATTGTGAAATATCCTCCAGTCGATCCTTGAAACCAATGGTAGAAAGACTAGAAAGCAGGAATAACAGGTTGAAAGAGAAACTACATGAGTACACTGTGTTGGATCGACATATAAAAACAGAGAATGAACTCATGAAAGTCAGGGTGACTAATATCTTGTCCAAAATTGATAGACTAAAACAAAGGAATAAGGGTCTTTTCCGAAGGAACAGGAAACTACAGAAGACTGCCAGAAAGCATATTATAATCAACCGATTCCTCAAGAAAGAAATCAGAAATATGAAGAAACAGGGGAGGTTACAAATGTTGGTTGCAGCTGCTGCAACGCTCTGATTGCTATCAGTCTTTGAATTTTTTTGTTGCCTGAGGACAGGCAAAGACTTTAGTTTGGGGGCATGTTGGTCTCCAGTTTTGATCATGTTTTTGCCTATATTATATCACAAAGACCTCCATTTCCATACCCAGTATCACCCCTTCTGGATTTTTTTTGACACAGTCGACATCTCTTTACCACTCAATGGGGTTACTCAAGGTATCTTTACGTTTCAAGTTATTTTTATGAATTTTGATGCTTTAAATTAATATTGAGACTAATGTGGCTTGATTTAGGTACCATTTCTATTTTGAAACAGGATTATCCAGTACCAGGTACCAGCTCGTACCCCGTGGAGATACCAATGAAGCTGCTCAAGATCCGCGCGTTATGGCCAGAGTGGGAGACAGCGAGATTTACATGACATATGGAGTCATCGCTCATATGATGATTAACGACACAATGATAGAACTGAGTCATTATATTTCATGATTCACACTTCGTGACACTACGTGTCACGAAGATGTGAAGACCATTTTTAAACTTGATTTCAAGCTATTTTCGGATCTGGGATCCGTTGGAATTAATGTATTTTTGCTTTAGATTGCTATGGAGGAGGATCTATATATAACCTGAGGATCACTCCTAAGAAACGGTTGGTTTATGTTATGTTCTGACATGAATACACATTTCTGAATACAAAAACTGTTGTTGCGTTATGTTATTTCACTGTCATACGATTTGAGCTATTTTTCTTTGAGTAAATGGAGTATGAAGTATACACTGTGGTTGCGTAGAATGATCTAGTTAGTTCCGGTTCTTCCTTTCGGTGTTTGTACCTTTTGGTTGGGCCCGCCAAACAGGTTCAAGTCACTGCTTTCCTCTGCATTAAATTTAGTTTATTTCAGTATCGTAGTAATTGCATGCATGTTAGTTTATTGAGTTTTGGAATTAACTGTTCACATTATTGATTGATTTTTATTCAACTATATCGTTTCCAGCTTATTAAATATCTGCTACGTTGATGAGTATTGAAGCATGGTTGATTCCTGTAGATTTTAGAGCATGATATAGGTCTGTTTCGATTCCAGTTTTCAATATGACCATAACTTAGAGTTTGAATGTACTTTGCTTTGTTAGATAGTTAGGCTACTCTATTTTGTTAGATAGTTAGGTTGCAATTAACTTAGAGGAAGCTTCCGGTACCAGTAGGGTAAGTAGGATATCTCTTTGTTTTCCTGTAGACAGATGTAGATTGATTTTTGATACTTAGATTAAAAGAATTCTAGGAAATGATCTTTTTGTTGATGAATTAAATAGGAGATGATAAGTTTCGGGATAGTCATTGGGATTCAGTTTTTAAGAGTGGGTTTGTGTTTTCTTCTTAAGATAGTCTTTAGATAGAAATTAGAATCTTACCCGCACATACAGTGTAGCAGCTCTAAGTTTACTTGCCCTGGTTTGACAATTCAGTGTTTCAGGTCATTAAAATTCTTTAATTTAACAGCTTGACACAAGTTAAAAGACTTTATGGTCTTACCGTCCTGGTAGGTGATGCTATTGTATTCCCTTAACTTCTCGGTTGGGATTTTATATTTCCCATAAGTGGATTGGAATCAATATATTAAATCCTCCCAAGTAGACAGAATCTTAGGAAGAAGGTCAAAGAAGTTAGTCCCAGCCTTTCCTTCCAAGGAATTGACGAATAAGCGCATGCAAGTATCATTGTCATGGGATCCTATGTTATGACAATAATTAGAAAATGCCATGAGGTGTTCATTTGTAGTGACAATGTTATTTCCTAAAAACCTAGGAAGATGTTCTTTAAATTTAGAAAGTGGATGAGTAGCAGGTTCTACATTAAGAGGAGAGGACACATTCCATGATGTGGTTGTGGAGTCTTCTTCCAACGGAAAAAGCCCATACTTTTTAATGACTTTGGTGGGATTTGTGGTAGATTGGACATGGATATGGTGTCTATATAAGCTACCAATCACTGACGAGGATGAATACTGAGAGGATGAAGCACTTCCAGTGCCACCAAAGCCACCACTAGATGCCATCTTGTGGATGATATATGAGGGAAATAAATATGAACTGGATGAATAGGACAAATTTCTCCTTAGAGTGCTTTGTTGGGCAGATAACACAACATTCCTTCTTCCTATTTCAACAATATGATTGATTTTGGGTGATAAGCCTCTTATTCTTCTAGAAGCACAAGAGTCTAAGGACATGAAAGAAAGGTCAAGACTGAAGAAACAAAAAATCTACTACAGATTTCTAGGCTATCTACTTCTAGCTTCCCAACATTCTTGTGCACTAATATCTCGTTCAATTGCTGCCCAAGAATGGTTAAGCTCAACACGGGTATTGGCAGTGTCGAAAATGGTGTTAAACAGGTTCAAAGCAATGTTGGTTTGGTCTTGGAGTTCGGGATCAATATTGGGTTGCCTTGCAACAGGCACAGTCATTAAGAAATAAAATAGTCAAAGAATCAATATCAAAAAAATAGATGTATTGATGAAAATCGAGTATAAAAATTAACCAGAGAGATATCGAAGATATCCCCAGTATGATCTCCAAAATAAATGTTGAGGAAAAGATATGAAATGATATTACTCAAGCATTTTTAGATTCTGACTGGCTAAATAAAAATAGGCGAGAATGTCACCCTAAGTTTATAGTCATCAAGAATAAAATCCTAACTTACAAGTATCAATTAAAAGTGCTTAGGCTAGTCTTTTTCACAAATAAAAGCTTGCTGGAAAATTCATTTTAATATGATTTTCTGAATATAATATTTGTTGAAAACAAGTGCAAATACATAAGTAAGACACCAAGATGACAATTAAGATAGATGAGACATAAATAAATCCTTTATTCCATTCCAATTCACCAAAGAGTCATTTTCTTTACAAAATCTCATAAAGAAATTTTAGACCAAAGTCAAACTTAGACATCCTCGATGGAACATACAAAAGGACCTCTGACAGAAAATCAAAACTGAACTCTAAAATATGGATCAACTTGCCACATATTTATGCCCACACGACTCTGCACAATAGCCTTTGTTAGTCATGAAAACTAATTCACAAACATAAAAGTCTACACAGACTATCAAAGATAGATCAACACCTCTGAAAAACAAGTGTTTGAATGATGTAATTAAGCCCTGAATGTTGTAGTCTACAATAAGACCCTTCTATCATAAAATAGAATTAGTCTTGTGATAAATTAAGGAATGAATGAAAACTTAACTATCTCAACATAAAATCAAAGAGAAAACCTTAGTATGCTTCTCGTACTATCCTCCCCTTGTGTCTCCCTTTCCTTTTTCCTTTAAGAAAAATAGAATTGGTTGAAGTAGTTGAACCACCCCATTAGTTAATTTAATTAAAACTCAACCAATTTTAGTTAAGGGGGGAAGAGTAATAAATCATAATAAGGGTTTTAAAAAAGTAATAACTAGTAGGTGGGACCCCTTGTGACTCCCTTTAGTTCTCAACAATCATAACATAACTAGTCAATTAAAAAAACACCCCTCCTTATGACTCCCATCATCACATCCATATTTGACAATTTATCTCAATAATATTTGCAACTATTTCCAAAATATATTACCAACATATCCAAAAACAAGCTATACGAAAATCTCAAGTCAAGTGTCATCAACAAATAAAAACTTAAAATCCATATTTTCCAGATTGTGAGGCAATCTTTCCCTTGTTGATTCCATCATATTTTAGTCCTTCTGAACTTGTCTTAGGTTGTGTGGAATGTTTAAGCCTCATATCACTGATCATATGAGAGAAATCGTCCTTCCAATGCATGTGGGAGGACACAAATTTATCAAAATTATTTGAAGATGCAGAAGGGGTAGTAGCAGTTTTCTCTTTGAAAGGGGCATAGTAGGCCTTGTTTTTCAGCCTTTTATTTGAATAGCTCATTCCTGCATGCATAATTGATTAGAAAATAGTTCCTTTAACAACCATACATGACAACAATTTTAAAAATATGAAATAGATTTTGGCTAAGAAACATATCAGACTCATGCAATCCAATCCATACAAATTGTTTAAATGTTGTCAGTGAGAAGGGGATGAACAAAAGGTCCTGGGATATGCGAGGGATTTTACTTAGCGAAAAATGATAAAATGAAGGGGGAAATAACACAATTACTGCTCAAAGACAACAAACAATCAACTGTAATGCAGACCAAAGAAAACATCACTGTGATCCAACCAAGAAAATGTAACTTCCAACTACTTCAATAGACAATTCTCCTTGAATGTAATCAATTTTAGAATAGGGAGTGAAAAATGAATGTGGGAAGGCGATGGGGTTGTAATTAGCGAAAAGAGAAATAACGGTGGGGAAAGAGAGGGGGTATTGTTCATAAAATTAATTAAGTAATCTGTAAAACCTTTCTGTAAAAGGAAATATACCAACCAAATGACCATTGTAACCCAAAAAAAACAACTATTGTATATAGTCCAAACAACTTTGTGCATTAACTTTCTCATTGTTCGTAATCAAATATTTAACATCATCAAAAAACAATATGCATTACACCACAATCTGTAGGGGAGATATGTTCCTCTCATTTATCCATTTAATATTTTAAAACAATTCCCAAATGAATAAACAGTCACTTGTTTCCACTTTGTTCAGCACCAAAATCAACCATTGCTCACAAATTATTTCAATCATTAAATACAACTCAAAGGCCATTCTCAATTCTGTCTATTAATTCATTTAATAATTAAATTGCAATGAGGTTATACTATCACAACACCCGTGCCTATCACTGTTAAAATGAATGATATTCATTTACCATACATATTGAAAAGTCAACACAATAATCCATATTTAAATTGCAAAGATTCGGACTTGCGATTTAAACACACAAACAACAATCACCACTTCAACTCACGCTATGCTGTGGAATACACAAAACTATTCGACAAAACACAAGTGTATTTATGTGACTATACATGTCTAATTTTCTTTGGATCTAAAAATTAAAAATGTTGGGCTATCCATCCAATACCACGAGGCAACAACAACATGCCCAATATCACAACACAATTTGATCAAAATGCAACAAAGCCATGTTTAAAAACCCGTGACCTTCTCTAATGGCACAATCAAATAATATTGATAACAAGTACAGTGGATAACCATGCCATAATTACCACAATGCAACATTCCCATCTGACAATTTTAAAACACACAGTCATAGTATCATTAACTCAACCTATCGTGTTGAGCTATCAATCCAATACTAGGAGATAGCAACAATATTGCTCAAATTAATCAAACTACAACAAAACCATACTATGTAAAAATTGTGCCCATCCTTGATGACGCAATAAAATAACCATAACATATACAGTGGATGGAAATTCCATAGTCATCCTGATTGCAATAACCATTTGGCCATTAAAAACACATAGTCATAGTAATCATTGACTCATGGTGTAGGAATGCCACACATACCAATGCCCCACGCGTGAAACATCATTAATCAATTATAAACTAGTGTTGAGTTAGCATTATGATAAATTCAATGCAAAAGACAGTGACTGTGTATCAATCCCCAATCTTCAATCAACCAATTTCAATGATTAGCTTATCAATTGGACTGTCATAATAACCAATTGTAGTGACTACAACCAAAACAACTGTCGGGATAATCAACAGAGGCAAGTCAATAATAGAATATTATTGACAATGCACCACCAACTCATAACCATTGACCGTGTATTCGACATGACATAATGGGTTTCCTTTATCAAAACTGAGCTTTGAGTAATCAAGGTTTGGCCCTATAGACCAACATAGGGAGACACAGAGTCGACTCCCGACATCATGTGATAACCTCTGATATCCATGGTGCACACACAGGCTATACCACAAATGTCTTCGCAAACAGGGTGACAATCCCCATAATAGAGGAGACTATGAACACAGGGGCAAGGCTCCATTTTTATTCTGTAACAACACTTAGAAAATGTAGGGTATAACCCTCATGGCCTTCCCAATCAACCCAAGAATGTTGAGACAGGATAGGGATGAGAAATAAAAGTCACATTAAGAAATCCCTTTGGAAAACAACCATCACAACCCCTTGCGCGACATTAGTAACATGAACGAATTCATACCCAAGTGAAGCAAAGCACGTGACACAAGGCATTCCAAAAACCCAATAAACCCCATAATGACAAATGATCGGGTATGGTGATATGAAAACATAGAGACAGTTGTCCATTCTAGACCAAACGAAACCCTCCACCAAACCAACAAGGATGACAGAGAGCCTTTATGGCTGCTAACACTCAGAATGATCCAAAACACAGTAACTTCATAAATTACTGCGATGAAAACCCACACCAATCATCCAAGAAAATATCACCAAAATACACAATTTCTAGAATTAAAAGAAAGCAAGAACCCATACATACTGAGACACTATCTATTTTGATGCAGCCGCACCCTCGGGCACGTCCGCTCTCACAGGATCTTCTTCTTCTCAGCCCGAAGAACTCTAAGGTTCTTCTATTTCCCTATCGAGAAATATGTACCCCACAGATTCTCTTCATGCGATCCCCCTTTCTTTATTTACCGGAGGATCAGAACTCGCGGCTTCGCAAGTTCACTGACGATCAATGGGCTCTCGAATCCCCGAGACCCGATGGTCAGTCAACGCTGACTTTATCTTCCCTGTTGGGACTTCTTCTTTGTCAGGATTTTCCTTATCGGGATATCGCTACTCGCAATGTCGAGCACTATGATTTGCCGACTTCCGATACCCGATGCAACGAAACTCCGATGCAAGTGTGAACTGTCTCTTCCACCTCCCGTCACTTCTATCGGGATTTCAAAATTCGTGGGATAGTGAATCCCGATGTCGATGGATTCAGGACTTTCCTTTTCCTGATCCCCGATATGCGTGCCACCTGTCTTCCACTGACTCCTGTTGTGGCCCCACACAACTCTCCCATCAGAATATCACAAATCGCGATTCCAAGCGGTAAGATTTCTCTGTTCTCAAAACCCCCGATTCTTCAAACCCTAACTTCCTTGGATCTCCTGACACGCATCCTCAATAATGAATGGTTCTGGACTCGTCGGGATATTGCGGATCGCGATATCACAATTCTCGCTACAACAGCTTGGAGCTTCAACTCGCGAATCCCCGATACATGATACCACATGTAGATCCGACGGTCCGTGTGACTCGGATCGACGACTCTTCCCCTCCTGAGCTTCGAACCTCTAGATGTCCTCGCTGTAACCTCCTTGCACCTCCACAAGATCCAACGGCCCTCGGAACTTCGTGAAATCTCCTCGTAAATTTCGTTCGTTCGTCCTTCCTTATGTAATCCACGAAATGAAGAAGTGTCTCTCCACGAGACTCATTCACCTGCTTGCAACCCTGCGACGCTTCCCTCAGACTTTCAATATCAGCTTCTCTGTGCTTATCCTTCAGTAAATTTGAAGGCCTACTCCTCCTGAGCTTTTCCACGACTTCAGTCTTCTTGGAAACCTCTTGCACGCATTTCTTACGGAAACCCTCCAACCTCGACTGGGTGTTGAAGTCTCTCGACCCTGTGCACTCCTGCAGCAGTAGTCTTCTAACACTTCCCTCAGGTTCACAACCCTGAGACCTTTAACCAGCTTGCACACTCCTTGCACGACTCATGTGCCCAACTGCACTTTCGAGGGAATGAGAACAAAAGCTACCTCTAATTGAACCCTTCTGTCAATTCACTCCTTGCGGACAATTCGACTGCACTCCTTGTAGGAATCCTCTGGCTCAATTAGAGAAACAATTGAAACTCATTCTTTCACCCTCTCAGATTTCAAACTCAACCCTGAAATAATATACACAACATATAAAAGAAAATGTATAACAGGAAGCAAACATTCATGAGCATAACACCAATACACAGAGAATCAGACACAAAAACCATGAATTTGAATCAAAGTTCTTCTATTAATTCAAATGTTTGTACATGGGTGTTCTTCATACAACTCTCTGCATGCTCTCTCTTCCTGATTCTGAATTGATAATCATACAATGAAAAAAATGAGGGTGTCTATATCCGTTTTCCCTCTTGGACTCTAAAACTATCAAATCTAAAATTAAATTCCTATCTACCAGCATTAACTATATTAAATGTCGTCTATCTACTAAAGGACGAGAGCTATCCGCTCAAGTTCCATTTACAATATACAAAGGTGCCTCCTCTTAAATGACTCATTTAATATTTTCGCAACAGTCCCAAAGAATTTTTCAAAATTTGTGCTGGCTTGTCCAGCTGTCCTTCGCTTCTGCTCTGGCTCGCTTGATGTGCTGGCGATGCTCCTGCATCATAATCCTCGGCTTGAAATATTTCATGGGCTCCTGTCCATGAGCTCCTGCACGGTCTGTCCATGCTTCTGTATCATTGCCTCGCTTTCCCAGCTGGCATCTTCCACTGGGTGGTTCTTCCAATTGACCAGATACTAGAAGTAGTCCTTCCTCCGGGTCTTCTTACCCACTCTCTTGTCCAGTATGCATTCCATCTGTGGTTTCTCTACAACTGGCATCTGTTTCATCCACTGGATCACTGGCTCCTCAGTTCCATTCTTTGCTTCTCCAACCCTGTATGGGTATAAATCTGCGATATTGAATATCGGAGATATTCCGATGCCATCCGACAACTCGATCTCATAAGTATTTTCTCCGAATTTTCTCAAGACCTTGCATGGTCCGATTTTCTTCATCTTTAACTGATTGTATGTTCCCCTTAGGAACCTTTCTTTCCTTAAATGTGCCATAACCAAATCACCAACTTCAAACTGAAGTTGTCTCCGATGTTGATCCGCTCTGCGCTTGTATTCCTGGTTTGATTTTAGCAACTGCTCCTTCACCCTGCTGTGAAGTTCATTCATCGCCTCAGCGAATTCTTCTGCACTAGCACTGCTAGTAGCAGTCTGTTTTGAATACCTTAACTCAGAAAATCCTCTCGGTTGCATACCATAAACAACTTGGAATGGACTCTTCCCTGTACTCCGATTCACTGAATCGTTATATGCAAACTCTGCCTGTGGTAATATATTGTCCCAACTGCTGTGGTGTTCTGTCACCAAGCTTCTCAGCAAGTCTCCCAGACTTCTGTTCACGACTTCCGTCTATCCATCCGTCTGAGTATGATAAGCAGAACTAAACACCAAGTTAGTCCCCAGCTTCTTCCATAAGGTCCTCCAAAAATGCCCTATGAATTTAGTGTCTCTGTCCGAAACTATGCTTTTCGGCAATCCATGAAGTTGAATGACCTCTTTGAAAAAAAGATTTGCGATATGAGACGCATCGCTGGTCTTCTGGCATGGAATGAAGTGTGCCATCTTATAAAACCTATCCCCTACCACAAAGTTTGAATCAACACCTCTTTGTGTCTTTGGCAACCCCAATACAAAATCCATGTTGATCGCCTCCCATGGCCTCTCTGGTATGGGCAATGGCTGATAAAAAACTACATTATGTTTTCTCCCCTTCGAATGCTGGCAAATTCTGCATCTGCCAACGAACCTCTTGACATATGCTCGCATTCTTGGCCAAAATTATGATTCATTCAACTTCGCAAATGTCTTGTCGTGACCAAAGTGTCCTTCCAATCCACCGTTGTGTTTCTCCTTCAACAGATTCTCCTTCATGGAACATTTCGGAATACACAGTTGATTGCCTCTGAACAACAATCCCTCCTGGATCATATAATCTATCCAAGGGATTCTGTCTCTGAGAACTGGATTCTCAGCTGCTTCATACACTTCTGCAAAATCTGCATCTCCTACGTACATGTCCTTGAGATTTTCAAAACCCAATGTTTTGATTCAGAATTCCTGCAGCAACAAACACTTCCTGCTCAAAGCATCAGCCACTTTGTTAGCAGTACCAGAAATGTGTTTAATCGCAAATGTCAAATTCTACATATACTCTACCCATTTTGCATGTTTCTGATTCAACTTCTCCTATTGAGTCATAAACTGTAATGCATGGTTGTCACTATATAAAACAAATTCTTTCGGGATCAAGTAATGCCTCCACTTCTTCAACACTTGAATGATAGCGTAGAACTCCTTATCATACGTGGAGTATTTTAGTTTCGCCTCATCCAGGTTCTCACTGAAATATGCAATCAACCTGTCTTCTTGACTTAAAACCGCTCCTATGGAAAACCCACTTGCATCACATTTCACCTGAAATGTCTTCAGGAAATCCGGCAACACCAACACTAGTTGTTTCGTGATCTTCCATTTCAACAGATTGAAGCTCTTCTCAGCCTCTGCTATCCAATGAAAAGACTTATGCTTCTTCTTCACTGTATCCATGATCGCTGCGCTAATCCCACTAAAATTCCTGATGAACTTTCTGTAGAAACTAGCCAAACCATGAAAACTTCTCACCTCGAAAATATTTCTCGGTGATGGCCAATTATTGATTACCTCCACTTTATCCGGATCCATCCTCAACTCATTCATTGAAATAACAAACCCCAAGTAAATGAGCTCTGTCTTCATGAACGAGGACTTCTTCATATTAATCAACAACTTCTCCTATTGTAACTTCTTCATCACTATAGCCAAATGTTTCAAGTGTTCAACCTTGGTCTTGTTGAAAATCAGTATATCATCCAGATATACGATGACAAACTTCCCGATTAACTCCCTCAGGACTTTGTTCATCAACCTCATAAAAGTACTTGGTGCATTCGTCAAGCCAAACAGCATGAATAACCATTCATACAAACCTTCGTTGGTTTTGAAGGCTGTCTTCCACTCATCGCCTTCTCTCATGCGAATCTGGTGATATCCGCTTTTCAGATCTATCTTTGAAAAGTACTTTGCCCCACTCAGGCAATCCATCAGATCATCCATTCTCGGCAATGGGAACCTGTACCTGATGGTTATCTTATTAATCTCTCTCGATTCGGTACACATCCTCCAGCCTCCATCCTTATTCGGACTGAGCACTGTTGGAACAACACATGGGCTCAAACTCTCTCTGACCAATCCTTTGTCCAGCAGCTCCTAGACCTGTTTCTTAACCTCTTCATTTTCTTGCGGCATCAATCTGTACACGGCTTTATTTGGAAAACTAGCTCCTGCTATGAGATCTATATGATGACTTGCACTCCTCATTGGTGGCAACGAATGAGGTAATTCGTCCACTATGATGTCAGCAAACTCTTCTAGTAGTTCCTGAACTTCATCTGGTAAATCATCCACTCTTGTGCTAGTCAAAACAATCCTTGGTTTCCTGACCACAAAGAATTGTGGATCTTTTTTCTTCTTCACCTCTGTAAGAAGCTCCTTCCCACTCATGAGAAGTACTGTGTTGCTTACTTCCGGCTTCACCTATTTATCTTTTATTGGAAACAACATATGGGTTCTCCCATTCTTCTCCAGGGTATATGCGTTCATTCTCCCATCATGAATCACATTTCTGTCATATTGCCATGGTCTACCCAGCAATAAATGACATACATCCATGGGAATAACATCACAGAGAACTTTATCATTATACCCTCCTATCTTGAATTCAACTAAACACTGTTTGGTGACACTTACCTGATGTCCCTTCTGTAGCCATGAAACCTTGTATGGACTCGGGTGATCAGTTGTCTTCAGCTCCAGTTTTTCCACCATCTCGGTTGAAACGAGATTATCTGTGCTATCGCTGTCAACAATGACCTTGCATACCCTGTCCTTGGTCTTGCAATCTGTCCTGAAAAGTCTGGTCCTTTGGAATGAACTTTCCACCTCCTTCTCGGGTGTCAAAAGGAATTTTCACATCATAAACGATATTTCACCTTCTGCGTCTTCTGCTTCAACATCCCGCCTTTGTGCCTCGGTGATGTGAGCTTCTCCAATGTCCTTCTTTTTCTCTGGACACTCGTAAGACTTGTGCCCATTCTTTCCACATGTGAAGCATGTGATTACTCCACCTCTTATTCTTCCTCTACCTCTAGTACGAGGAAAAATGTTGTTGTCAGCATATCCTCCGCTCTTCTCTGTATGCTGTCCTCTCTGTTCAACGTATGGCCCTCGCTATGAGGTTCCACCTCTTTCAACTTTACCCTGAGGTTTCTTCCATTCCTCCTTGGGATTTTGGTATTTGTCTTGGGAAACTGACTTGCCTCTGGGCTGACTCCTACCTTGCCCTCGCTGACCTTTCTTTCAACTCAGCTTCTCTTCAGCCTTCAGAGCCATCTGATAAGCATCCTCAACCGTTCGGATGGTTACCATGCTTAATTCATCCTGAATGTCATATCTCAGACCATTCAGATATCTAGCAACCTTCTCATCATCGCTCTCCTGATGACCTTCCCTGATGTTCAGTCGATAGAATTCCTCAGTGTATTCTTTCACTGTCATCATCTTCTGTCTCAGGTTCTGCATCCTCCTGAACAGAGTAATTTGGTAATCTCTGGGGATGAACTTCACCTTCATCTTTGCGATCATTATATCCCAACCTTTAATCTTTTGCTTGCCTTTGTAGCATCTGTCAGCTTGTAGCTCATCCCACCACAATGCTGCATGTTATTTCAAGCACGTAACAACATGCCTGACTTTCTTGTCCTCTTCGATATCTTCATAGTCGAAATATGTGTCGAGAGCTCGAATCCAATCTAGAAGCTCCTCTGCATCCAGATTTCCCTCGTAAACTGGAATGTCCATCTTTGCCTTTTCACCCATCCTGGAAATAGCTTTAATTAGATGTTCATTTGCTGCATCCTCGACTGCAACTTCCTCCTCTCATTTAGCCTCAATATCACTCTTGGAATCACTGATATCCCCTGCACTAGCTGTGCGTCTTTGAGCTGTCTCCATGTCCTCGAGTCTTGCTCAGAGATCACACATCTGTCTCTCCATTTCTGGATTTGCTACCTCCCTACCTCTTCTTCACACCTCCTTGTCCTCTGGATCAGGTGACTGTCTTTCTCTCCTTGGCGGCATGGCGAATTTTCCTTCTTTTCTACAGAAAGCAAAGAGATATTCCCGCTCTGATACCAAACCTAACGCAGCCGCACCCTCGGGCACGTCTACTCTCACAGGATCTTCTTCTTCTCGGCCCGAAGAACTCTAAGGTTCTTCTATTTCCCTATCGGGAAATCTGTACCCCACAGATTCTCTTCACGCGATCCCCCTTTCTTTATTTACCGGAGGATCGGAACTCGCGGCTTCGCAAGTTCACTGACAATCACTAGGCTCTCGAATCCTTGAGACCCTATGGCCAGTCAACGCTGAATTTATCTTCCCTGTTGGGACTTCTGCTTTGTCAGGATTTTCCTTATCGGGATATCGCTACTCGCGATGTCAAGCACTATGATTTTTCGACTTCCGATACCCGATGCAACGAAACTCTGATGCACGTGTGAACTGTCTCTTCCACCTCCTATCACTTCTATCGAGATTTCGGAATTCGTGGGATCGCGAATCCTAATGTCGATGGATTTGGGACTTTCCTTTTCCAGATCCTCGATATGCATGCCACCTGTCTTCCACTGACTCCTGTTGTGGCCCCACACAACTCTCCCATTGGAATACCGTGAATCGCGATTCCAAGCGGCAATATTTCTCTGTTCTCGAAACCCCCGATTCTTCGAACCCCGAATTCCTTGGATCTCCTGACACGCGTCCTCAACAATGAACGGTTCTGGACTTGTCGGGATATCACGGATCACGATATCGCAATTCTCGCTACAACATCTTGGAGCTTTGACTCGCGAATCCCCGATACACGATACCATGTGTAGATCCGATAGTCCATGTGACTCGGATCGACGGATCTGCCCCTCCTGAGCTTCGAACCTCTAGATGTCCTCGCCGTAACCTCCTTGCACCTCCGCAAGATCCAACGGCCCTCGGAACTTCGTGAAATATCCTCATAAATTTCGTTCGTTCGTCCTTCCTTATGTAATCCACGAAATGAAGAAGTGTCTCTCCACGAGACTCATTCACCTGCTCGCAACCCTGTGACGCTTCCCTCAGAATTTCAATAGCAGCTTCTCTGTGCTTATCCTTCAGTGAATTCGAAGGCCTACTCCTCCTGAGCTTTTCCACGACTTCAGTCTTCTTGGAAACCTCTTGCACGCATTTCTTGTGGAAACCCTCCAACCTCGACTGGGTGTTGAAGTCTCTCGACCCTGCGCACTCCTGCAGCAACAATCTTCAAACACTTCCCTCAGGTTCACAACCCTGAGACATTTAACCATCCTACGCACTCCTTTCACGACTCCTGTGCCCAACTGCACTTTCGAGGGAATGAGAACAAAAGCTACCTCTAATTGAACCCTTCTGTCAATGCACTCCTTGCGGACAATTCGACTGCACTCCTTGCAGGAATCCTCTGGCTCAATTAGAGAAACAATTGAAACTCATTCTTTCACCCTCTCAGATTTCAAACTCAACCCTGAGATCATATACACATCATATAAAAGCAAATGTATAAAAAGAAGCAAACATTCATGAGCATAACATCAATACACAGAGAATCAGACACAAAAACCATGAACTTGAATCAAAGTTCTTCTATTAATTCAAATGTTTGTACATGGGTGTTCTTCATATAACTCTCTGCATGCTCTCTCTTCCCGATTTTGAATTGATAATCATACAATGAAAAAAATGAGGGTGTCTATATCCATTTTCCCTCTTGGACTCTAAAACTATCAAATCTAAAATTAAATTCCTATCTACCAGCATTAACTATATTAAATGTCGTCTATATACTAAAGGACGAGAGCTATCCTCTCAAGGTCCATTTACAATATACAAAGGTGCCTCCTCTTAAATGACTCATTTAAGATTTTCGCAACAGTCCCAAAGCATTTTTCAAAATTTGTGCTGGCTTGTCCAACTATCCTTCGCTTCCACTCTGGCTCGCTTGATGTGCTGGCGATGCTCTTGCATCATATTTCATAACCAGAGAAAATTCATGGATGGCCAAAAAGATATATTTGTAACCAAGAGCACCTTAAAAACGTGAATTGGATGAGCGGTTCTCCCTCTGCTTGAAAGTTGGAGCCTAAACACAACAAAATCAGTTGAAACAATAACCCGACTAGGGTGGCGGCCAGTGGAAGGAGTAGGAGTGACGTGCAATAAATGCACATCACCTCCACACTCAAACTCTTTCAATTCTTTAGTGCGCACTAGCTACTAATCCATTAATCCGCCCAATTGAACTATGCATTGAAATCAACTTCCCTTAATTTCCAAGAGAGCCACCCACATATTACCATTTCCAACTATACAATAATGTATAACAACTATATTTTCATAGAACTCAATAAATCACATAGCTATTATTTGATAGCTAGGATTCACAATGATTGTTTTAATGCATATAATGTAAAATGTTAGTATAAACCATTTCCTTCCTTTTGCATTTTTTTGTTTATATTTCTTTATTTCTTTTCAATTTCTCTTTATTTGTCGTTACTAACATGTGCCTTTTGTAGGTGTCAAAGTAATGAATCCATGAACATATAGAAATGACAACAATAGATATCATAAGCCATCATGGCATTCGAGTCTAAAGCAAGAGAACAAACATGTATTATCCCTCATCCATTTGTCGTGAATAGGACTAACATCGAACATAAATCATTTTCAATCTTGTAAGAAGTGTTGAACAATAGTTAAACATCAAATAAGACCCAAACCTGATACCCCAACCTACAAGGGGGTTCCACCTACTAGTATATATAATATTATCTTATAGTTAATAAACTTCATCAATACTTTGGGGGAGAAATCCTCGTTGTGATTTTAATCGTTAACACTATGTCGATTCCATGACCTCGTATGCGTCATCGAGATCTGAGGTAAAATTTAAGGATTTTTCAAAAGAACTTATAGTTAGTGGAGGAAGACATAGTAGTAGTATCCGGACCAGTGGGAGTAGTGCACCGAGTCAGAGTCAACCAACATCACTGAGGGTAGTTACTACACAAGAAAACATGGAAGGGTTACAAAATACATTGAAACTACCTCAATTCCAAGGAGTTGGGTAGGAGGACCCAAAACAACATCTATTTGTATGTGAGACAATTTGGGCGGCGAAGAATGTCTAGGATGAGGCCATATAGATTTCACAATTGGAAACAACATTTAGAGGTGTGCATTAGTATGGTACATGAAACTGCAGAGTACCACACCTAAAGATCAAGAAATGACACTAGTAGAAATTAGACAAGCATTGTTGAAAGAGTTCAAGAAGACAAAGTATGAGTCACAGTACATCATAGAATTGATGAGTAGGTTAAATATTTAAGGATTTGATGAGTAGGTTGACATTTTGGATTCCTGATAAAAAAACACCAGGAATGGTTTATTGAAGGACTATTTCAACACATTCACTTCTCGTTGGTGCAACAGAAGGTTACGTCACAGCCTAAAACCTTAGAGATTGTGATGAATTTGGAAGAATATCCTGTAGGAGACAGTGGGGGGATGGCGCAAGTCCAGATGAAGTTAGCTTCATTGACAATTTAATTGGCAGAACTGACGAAAAGAATGGAGAAGTGGGAACAAGTATGTTGTACCAAGTGTAGGACTGAAGGCCACCATAAGGACGAATGCCCTGTGTTTGCGAAGTATTTGGAAACTGGAGCATCGAATCCATTACTAAGAGGAGGGTACTATGAAATATGTAAGAAATGGGGACATCATCCACATGATTTTCCATTGCTACAAATATACCAGAGTAGGCCAAGGAATTTATTTTGTAACTTTTTCAAGTTAGTCGGGCACAAAGAGAAGCATTTCCACACATCCAATTTGATGAGAGAGCGCACTTCAGATATCTATAGGATTCAAGAGGAGAATGTTGTGACATAAGGAGGTGGTCCATAGTATAATAATCATAAGGGATTTAATCCAGGAAACTGAGGAGTATTTAGGAGAGGTTGAGGTAGAGGAATTTTTGGCAGAGGAGGTAGAGGCCCAGTAATCTTATACAATTGTAATCAATCATGACACTTAGCTCATGACTACCTGAATCCTTGTACAACCTTCATATATTGTATAGCACTAGATCATGCGACATAAGAATTTCCTCAACCACTTGCTAAGCGGCATAAAAGAGGGACTTAGAACCATAATCATAATCAGAATGTACAAAAGATATCAGCCAAGCAACATAATGAAGTACCTAGAATAATTGTTTTCATGCACACAGAATCTAGAACAAGGACTAATGCGACGAATGGAGGGAGGCATGTTGAGTAACGGGTGAGGAAATCAAGAGGACCTATGTCAAAATTTGACCTTAACAAGGAAAGGAGATGTATCATAGGATAAGAAAAGATATCCTAGGATTGGATTGGGTAGAATCAACATCATTTTCACTTCATGTGGTCAAAGTGCCTCCAGTCTATGATCGTACTATACCAAAAAATCCATTTGAGAAGGTAAGTACTCTAAGATAATTTATGAGAAGTTGCGTAGAATTGATGAAACATGAAACTGCATTGAACTCATTATGTGAAATGATTGATCATTGTGCACAAGAGAGGGGAATTCTTGCAACACAAAGATTAGTGAATTAGGTACTGCGCAAAAAGAGGACCAACAAAGAGTTCAGACCAAGTGCGCATATTGGGGAATATAATGTGGACAATGTTGTTTTAGACTTGGGTTCCGATGTAGATGTGTTACCAAAGAAAACATGGGAAATGATGGGAAAACCCAAGTTAATCTAGTCTCCCATCTAGTTAAGGTTGGAAAACCAACAAAATATAGTACCAATTAGCTAGTTGACAGTGATACCTATGAATATAGATGGGGTGCATAGTGTATCATAATTCAAAGTCATTGAAATCGTGCATGATAGCCAACCATATCCAACACTAATGGGGTTAGAATGGGCCTTTGAAAATCATGCAATTATTAATCTGAAGTGGAGGGAAATGATATTTGAGTTAGGATAGTTAAAATTTACCACACCATTGGATCCAAAATGTAATACCCCTAGGCCGAACCCAATTGTAAAATGTAAAATGAAAATGTACTTAATATGGTGAGTTTTTTGATATCATTTTTGTATGCACCTTTCATGGCATAGTGCGTGCATGTATTGCGCACTAAAATGATGAAGTGTGCACATTCTAGGATATCGCACGCAACAACTTTAGTGCGCGCTATTTTGAGGCCAAGGAAATTTTGTGTATATGTTGTGTTTTATAGGCTGGTGAGCCAGTTATTATAAGAAAGGAGTCTTATGTTTTGTATTAGGTTAGAGAGCCTAGATGTTAAAGGCCAGTGAGCCTATTTTTGTATATGAATTATCATTAATATAAAATACATCATTTCATGTAGACTGACCACGATAAAAGAGTATGGGGGACTAAACTCCACTATTTAGGGAAAGGGGGGGCTAAAAGTTAAGAAAAAGGGCTAAGCTAGGGAGCTTAAGTCAAAAAGGAATATTATATTAATATTCCTTAAACCATAAAGTATGGAAAATTGTTTTATCCTAAGTTATAATGATGGGGACAAGTGGGCCAAAGTAGCTCCCAACATGACAAGTGTCAAGTTGGGAACATGCATACATATAGTTTGGATTTAGTTCATTTTCCCATCATTCATTCATTCATTCAATCATTCCAGGATCATTCACTCACTCAGTCTGTTGTCCTCTGTACCTTCCTATCATTGTACATGAACCTGTATCTCTACCCATACCTGTTTGTGTACCTAGTTAGCTTGGGATATGGACTAAAGACGCGGGTTGTCAAGCCCGTGGGATATTGAAGAGGCGGGTTGTCAGGACCGTGAGAAATATCTCAAGGTGAGAGAATTGTTGGGAATTGATTTTCGAAGGTGCTAAACTGCAGATACAGGGCTCTAATACTTCCTGTTTGACTTGTTGTTGAAGCCCAAAAAGGAATTGGGGCAGCCGATGGATTGTTGAGAAGAGAAGAGGCACACTTCCTGGGGTGGGACAGGCATGTGGGGAATGAGGGATTGTAGGCTTTTATTTTGAGTTGGAACCTATGACAGAGTCTTTCTTGTTGTCTATGATACATGATCCTAGTTAGGAATCCCTTTACCTAGGTGGAGTTTAGTCCCAACTTGGGGGAGACCCACTGTTGAGAGTGATGAGCAGTATGGTATAAGGCTGGGAGGTTCATGGAAGGTATGCACCCAATTGGTGATATGATTACCAAGATAAATGTCAATTGTGTGTTAATTTATATGCTTCATTATTATTTATGTGTTATATTTATGGTCATTTCATGTCTATGTTGAATGTATATGTTTATTGTCTTTACCATATGAATCTGTGCATTTACAAAATGTACTTGTTTGTTTACATTTTATATATAAAGTTCTACAAGGGTTCTGTGTGTATATGTTTTAATTGTAGGTAGTTTGAAAAATTTATGTGGCATAGATCAGTTGGATGTTGGGTATGTTATAGTATGTTGAGAAAGGAATGAAAGTGTTTTCTAGAGTAGCATGGCCTGACCTGGGTGGTCGAGGATGTTACAATATGGTATCAGAGCCTCAGTTTTCAACACTGAGCTTGGATGAGCTGAGAAAGTTGAGTTGAAGTGAAATTTCATAGAGGATTGATTTTGAAGTGGCCAAATTTCAAGTTACAAAGCGTCCATGGTAAAAATTAGAAGCAATTGTGTGGAATTGGGAAAAAGACCCAATTAATGTTGTTAAATTCATGGGAAAATTGAGAAATTTGGACAAGTGGTGAGATATTCTTGATTTAATATTTGTTCTAGAAAATTCAGACCTGGAATTGGTTGAATTTGAAGTTATAGTGAAGCCATGACAGATGGAGCAAGATTACTTGATTAAATCTATCAATTCGTGAATTGAGTTTGGGAAAAATCTGTTCCAGAAATGTCAACCCACATCGATTTGTTATTGCATAAGTTGAATTGGTGTTATCAGGGTGAAATTGAACAAATTTCATAGTTGCAGAATGTGTACGGTAAAAATGGGGAAAAATTTAGGAAAAAGCCCCAATTTCTGTAGCGGAATTCACGAGGAATTGATGCGCATAAAAATAAATGTGCGCAGGTGGGCGCACTAAAAATGCATGATGTGTAGTGAAAAGCTTGTGATATGTGGAAAAATATTGGTGTGTTGGTGTGGGCACTAAAATTTGGGGCCACGTGGAAAAATATTGGCGTGCGAGCGCACGCGCTAAAATTTGGTGTTGCGCAGAAAAATATTGGTGTGCTGGTGCATGCACTAAAATTTGGCATTGCGTGGAAAAATATTAGCGTGCGGGCGGACATTAAAATTTGGTGTTGCGCGGAAAAATTTTGGCGTGCTGGTGCGCGCACTAAAATTTGGCACCACACGAAAAAATATTGGCGTGCGAGTGTGCACTAAAATTTGGCGTTGTGTGGAAAAATATTGGCATGTGGATGCGCGTGCTAAAATTTGGCAATGCGCGGAAAAACATTGGTGTGCGGGTGCATGCACTAATATTTGGCGTTGCACGGAAAAATATTGGTGTGCGGGTGCACGCGCTAAAATTTTGTGCCACATGGAAAAATAGCGACACACATGGTGTGCACATGCATAATAATGGCACGCGTGGTGTGCACAATATTGGTAGAGTGCAGAGGAATTTTGTTGGTGTGCGCGCAATGCGGGTTTATGCTGTTGCACGACAATTTAATTAATGATGCGCTCGGAGTACTGGTGTGTACTAAACTTTGGCATGGTGTAGTTCGTAGAGTGAAATGCACGTGGAATATTAGTGCATGATACAAAATTTGTGCGCAACAGGTATTAGTGCATGAACCAAAATTGTGCGTGGTGGATATTGGAGCGACACAAATGTAGTGCGCACTAGTTATTGGCGTGATAGAGAAGTGATGCACAATGGTTATATGTGTATGGAGCATGAAATACCTTGTGGTGTTGTTGCACATGCTAAATATGGGTGTACAAGTTGAAATTTGTGAGCATGAATTTGTTTGGATGGTGAACAACAACAAAAAACCAACGAATTTCCACGACATTTTATATTGTTTGAACATCATCTTTTTGCAACGCGTTTTTGAGGCCCTTAACAACATTTTTAGCTACTAAAAAACCATGAGAACAGATTGTACCGAGGTACACTCTGTCTTTGCAGGTCAAATGAAAGAGCCTGAAGAGATCTTTCTAATGGTGTAAATTGTTTGTCAAACATTTCTTTTATGAGAAACTTACAGGACAAATGGTGGAGGGTAAATTTTAATACCCAACTAACTTCGAAGAGCCATAAATTTCTGCTCGAGAATCAAATTGAGGCGTAGGAGTATTCAATGGAAATATATTGAACCATAGAAGACATTCATAGAGATTAATTAAATTTTTGGGCATGTTTAATATGGAAAAGATGGTACTTGTAGCATTCTAGACCAAAAACACAAATTGACCTAGAACTTCAGTAGGTTGTAACTAGTAGCCCAGAACCCAGAAAGAGGTGAAACTTGGACAGGCTATCTAAGATATGTATATGAATAAACCCAATTAATATCCTACGAAAAATCCAATGGAGTAGGTGCAAAAATGCATAATTACAACACAGAGTTGTGCCAAGTTGAAGTGTGAACATAAAAATTAATGGTCAATTTTCAAATAACCATAACTTTCTGCTCTAGACTCATAATTGAGCATGGGAGTAGGTGTTGTAAAGGTTTTGGACAATAGAATGTAAATATTCAACCAAAAAATTGATCTGGGCATTCAATTTTTCAGGAAATCAGAAGAAATAATCCTGATATATTATTGAACCAGAATGGTTCATATTTTTCATGAAATTGTTGAGTCAGTTAACCTGACAAAGTTTTGTTGGCTGCACATTTTGCAGAGTTAACAAAAACTAGATCAGATCAGTATCATCATAGAGTCCAAAAGAATGGAATATGCATAAGGTACTTACAACCAGGAAGATGAGATCAGAGGGGGATGTCCATTTGGGAATTGAAGGAACAAACTCCAATGGACACGGAGAAGGAAGGGATGAAAACATGAATATGGTACAGACCATTAAAAATTTCCAGAAAGATGTCCAAAACCATAAAGATGATAATGAAAGGCTTATGAGATCCAAGGAGTAACAAGAGTACTTCAACGAGAAGTTAATGAAAATCTTGAACATAATAGAAAATAAATTGGATAAGGAGAGTGGCTCAAGAAAATCAGGAAGTCACAAGTCTCCTGATGAGAAAAGAAGAACATGAAGTTTTAGCATACATCACCATCACTCCCCGAGGTATTCCAATAAGAGGGAACACGACAACTCAAGACCTTCCCCTATCAGGAAGCATAATAGGTCTGGGGTGGATGAGCTATGAGGAGAAATGAACAAAATCAAAACTCCTACATTTGATGGTGAGCACAAGAAGGATGAAGATGCAGAGACATGGTTGTTGGGCATGAGAAAGTCTTTTCAATTGCATAATTATTCATCTCATGCAACAAGAAGAATTCCCATCTATCAAATCAAGGGAAAGACATCCATGTGGTGGGATCAACTTGTGTAGGTGCAACACATTAAAGAGAAAAGTGTTACTTGGAGGGAATTCAAGAAGTATTTTGAAAAGAAATACTTGACTAAGACATACTATGACAAGAAAATGAAAGAGTTCTTTGAAATCAATCTTGGGAGTATGACCATAGATGAATATGAAAGAAGGTTTTTAGAACTGTTTAAGTATGTTTCTTTCATAAAGGATGAGACCGTTAAGATTCAGAGGTATTTGAGTGGATTTCCATCATTCATCAGTGAAAAAATACAATATGGTTATCCCAAAACATTGGAGGATACCATAAGGCGAGCTAAATGTCTATATGATCAGCAAAAAGGAAGACCAACTTTCCAAAAAGTTTTGGAAGACAAAAATAAATTCAAGATGGATCATAGGAAGAAGGGAACTAATCCACCATTCTTCATAAATAATCCTCAAGGACAATCAAGTTCTAGAGAACCCATAACGATTCAGACATGGGTTCAAAGGCCAAGGCAACCACCTATTCAATGTTTGGGTTGTAAAGGATATCATATGTTCAGATATTGTCCTCATAGAGGTGAAAAACTGAGGACTTTTCCCAATGTATAGCACTATGAAATAGTGGATAACATGGGTAGAAATGTACCAAGGATATATGCAGCCTTGGACAACAAGAAAGCAGAGTATCACTCATATATGATTGAAGTGGAAGGTATGATCAACAACCAAACCATTGTTATTTTAATTGATTCAGGGTCTATTCATAGTTATATAGATCCTAAGATGGTGGAAAGTTTTCATTTTCCAAAAAGAAAGCATGAAAAATATTGGTTGGTGCAGTTGGTTACTAAAGTGAAAAGAAAAGTTAATGAGATGGTTAAATCATGTCTTATGGACATGAATGGACTGAACACCAAGGTAGAATTGAATATCTTTCCTTTAGGTTCCTATGATTGTCTAATTGGGATGGATTAGCTGGACCAATATCACACTATCCTAGACTTTCATAAAAAGGCATTTACTTTCTTGGATGAGGAAGGGAACCTAAGGAAAGTGCAAGGAATTCCTTGGGCAGTAACTATTAGAAAAATTTCAGCATTACAGCTGAAGAAATGTTACAGAAAAGGGTGTCAAATATTTGCAACACATATGGAAGAGACACCTAAAGATAAGGTGTCAAATATTTAATATTATGCATTCCTAAAAGATTTTGAAGATGTTTTAAGGAAATACCAAGATTACCCCCTAAAATAGACATTGATTTCTCCATAGATTTGATTCCTAGAGAAGCTCTAGTATCCAAGACTCCATACATGATGAGTACACCAAAATTGAAGGAATTGCATATGCAACTTGAAGATATCTTGAAGAAGGGGTATATACGCCCAAGTGTGACACTTTGCGGTGCCCCAGTTTTAAGGTTGGGACATTGAGACTTTGCATTGACTTTAGGGAGTTGAACAAGGTAACTGTGAAGAATTAGTATCCTTTGCCAAGGATTGATGACCTCTTTGATCAACTGAAATATGCAAAAATATTCTCCAAGATTGATCTTAAGTCCAATTATCATCAAGTAAGAATTAAAGAAAAAGACATCAACAAGACTACTTTCAGAACAACGTATGGTCATTATCAGTTCAAAGTGGTTCCCTTTGGATTATCAAATGCACCAATTGTCTTCATGTGTTTAATGAATGGTATTTTTAGAGAATACTTAGATAAGGTTTCCATTGTATTTCTAGATGACATTATTATATATTCTAAATCATAGGAAGAGCATGAACAACACTTGAAGATGGTATTACAAGTATTAAGGGAGCATCAGTTGTATGCCAAATTGAGCAAGTTCTCATTTTATCAGAAGAAAATTCATTATTTGGGACATATCATTTTAGAGGATGGGATAGCAGTGGATTATGAGAATATAGAATCCTTTAGAGAATGGTTAGCGCCGAAGAATGTGACATAGGTCATATCATTAATGGGACTTGCAGGCTACTATAGGAGATTTATTGAAGGATTCTAAAAAATTGCACACCCAATCACTTCATTGCAAAAGAATGGTGTGAAATTTCAATGGGCATTGGATTTTGAAAAGAGTTTCCAACACTTGAAACAATTATTAACAAGTTCTCTAATACTAAGAATTCCAGACCCAAATGAAGACTTCATTGTATGCACAGATGCATGTAAAGAAGGACTTGGTAGAGTCCTTAGTCAAAATGGGTTTGTTATATTTTATGAATCAAGGAAGTTTAAGGAGCATGAAAGACACTATGTCACTCATGATTTGGAGTTGGCAGCCATAGTGCATGCCTTGAGGAAATGGAGACACTACCTCATGGGGAAAAGGTTTGAATTGAGGACAGACCATAATGGCCTAAAATATTTATTTGATCAACCAACTCTAAATGCTAGGAAAAGTAGATGGTTAGAATTTCTCAGTGAATATTACTTTGATATAAATCATATCAAGGGGAAAGAGAACAAAGTGGATGATGCACTCACCAGAAGAGTGCATGAATTGCATTCTACAGTCATTAGCATATACCAATCATATTTGAAAGACAAAATTTTGGAGGCTGCAAAATTAGATTTGCAATACAAGGAATTAGTGGAAAAATTACAACAAGGTAATTTGCTGCAAAACATTGAAGAATATAAGCTAGATAATGATGAAATTGTGAAGTACATGGGCAAAATTTTTGTACCAAATTCCCATGAATTGAAAAATATTATATTGAGAGAAATGCATAATGTACCTTATGTTGGGCACCCAGGTTATCAAAAAACTATTGCAACTGTCAAGAGCCAATATTATTGGCCAGGAATGAAGAAAGAAGTTGTTGATTTTATTGCCAAATGTTTGGAATGTCAAAAGGTAAATGATGAACATAGACACCCAACTGGGTTTATACAAACATTACCCATTCTTGAGTGGAAATGGAAAGTTGTAACAATGGATTTCATCACCAAACTTCCCAGAACAAACAAGCAACATGATTCTATCATGGTAGTGGTGGATAAGCTTACTAAAGCTGCCCATTTTATTCTAGTTAAGCTCACTCACAAGACAACCAAAATTGATGATGTTTATATGAGAGAAACTGCTTGATTACATGGCATACCCAAGACAATTGTGTCTGACAGAGATCCAAAATTTACCTCAAATATTTGGAAGGGATTATTTAATGGATTTGGAAAAAAATTGAATTTTAGTACAACTTATCATCCAGAATCAGATTGAAAAATAGAGAGGGCGAATCAAGTGATCGAGGATATGTTGAGGATCTGTGTGATGGATAAACCATCAAAATGGGAAGACTACCTACACTTAGTAGATTTTTCTTATAAAAATGGGTACCAAACATCTCTAAAGATGAGCCCATTTGAGGAACTTTATGGCAGAAAGTGAAACACACTAGTAAGTTGGGATAACCCAACAGATAGAGCAGTGGTTGGGTCAGATTTACTCAGGGAAATGGAGGAGAAAATGTTGAAAATAAAACAAAATTTAAAGGATGCCCAAGACAGGAAGAAAAGCTATGTTGATAAGGGAAGAGCTCACATGTAATTTAAAGTGGGAGACCATGTATTCTTGAAAGTGAAAGCCAACAAAAGTTCCCTAAAGTTGGGAAATTTTTCAAAGTTGGCAACTCGCTATTGTGGGTTGCTTGAAATCCTAGAGAGGATTTTCCCAGTATCTTATATGATTGGATTGTCTGCATCTATGTCTGTTCATAATGTATTCCATGTATCATTGCTCAAGAAATATATACATGATGCTAATAATGTTATTGATTGGAATGTGATTCAGGTGGAGCAACAAGGTGCTTTCCAAGTGCATCCGGTACGCATTTTGGACAGGAAAATTAAATAGCTCTGGAATCAAACCATAGGGATTGTAAAGGCCCAATGGACATGGTATGGTCCTGAGGATGCTACTTGGGAGCATGAGGATGCAATGCGGGTAGAATACCCACATATTTTTTAAGATTTTGGAAATCTTTTTGATATGTGTACATAATGCACTAAGGACAATGAATAAATAAGGGGAGGGGATTGTAATACCCCTAGGCCGAACCCAATTGTAAATGTAAAATGAAAATGTACTTAATCTGGTGAGTTTTTTGATATAATTTTTGTATGCACCTTTCATGGCATAGTGCACGCATGTACTACGCACTAAAATGATGAAGTGTGTACATTCCAGGATACTGTGCACAATAACTTAAGTGCACTCGATTTTGAGGCCACGGAGCCTTTATGTATATGTTGTGTTTTATACGCTCGTGAGCTAGTTATTATAAGATATGAGGCTTATGTTTTGTATTAGACCAGAGATCCTATATGCTAAAGGCAAGTGAGCCTATTTTTGTATATGTCTTGTCATTAATATAAAATACATTGTTGCACACAGACCGACCACGATAGAAGAGTATGGGGGACTAAACTCCACTAGTTAGGGAAAGGTGGGGATAAAAGTTAAGAAAAAGGGCCAAGCTAGGGAGCTTAAGCCAAAAAGGAATATTATATTAATATTCCTTAAATCATAAAGTATGGAAAATTATTTTATCCTAAGTTCTAAGGATGGGGACAAGTGGGCCAAAGTATCTCCCAACATGACAAGTGTCAAGTTGGGAACATGCATACATATCATTTGGACTTAGTTCATTTTCCCATCATTCAGTCATTCATTCAATCTGTTAGCAACAATTCTTTTCTTGGGCCCGAGAGCATCCAGAGCTGCAGGTTGCACGAAGAATGCCCAAGCATAGCACGTAAAGCCCCATTTCAGGCTAAAAATCAAGTGAGAAGGTGAAATTACGTTGTCAACGGCCCAGATTCATCTATTAAAGTAGATCAACGGTCGACGGGAAATCATGGTTAACGAAGTTGCGCCGAGGTTGGCGAAATGGATAGCGCCCATATTATGTGCAAGGAAAGATATCAGTCGTCCATCCAGAAGACATGTGGCGCGATATCTAGTCGCGTCAACGTTTCAACATTCGGGGATTCGAAGGGTGAAGGTTCCTTGTTGTCCTATGTCTCGAAACCCCAAACCCTGAAAGCACCAAAGGCGCCAAAAGTCAGGCTCGCAGTATTACAGGGCAATCTCAGTCATCCACCCACAGGAGACACCTGGCGCACGATTAGGTTCCTCGTCGTTTTTCCCATCGCGATTCCAAGGCTCAAGGTACAACATCGTCGGGAGATTTCAGAACCGTCAGATCTAGAGGGACGCATGGTGCCAGATTAAGCTATCTCGGCGTTGCGCTCATCACAATTTCAAGAAGTAGGGATCAACCCCTTCCTATTCGCGAACGTCGAAAGTGAATTTGAGAGTAAACACAGGGTCACAGCATGTGGTCACTGGGGAAAGAAAGAGCTATGCAAAAGGGGCCAAAGGCATCGGGTTTCAGTCACATAGAGGCCCATCATGACCTCCAGTTTCCATCAGGCCTGACCTCGATCCTGGTCTAGGCTTGGAGTAAATGAAGGCAAGAAGGGGTGGTTGAAACCTCTCCTCATTCATTAAGTGTGAGGTATGGAGGGTCTGGCAAGCGGTCTGCTCGAGGGGATCCTGTGTACCCATTTTTCCAGAGAAGTCATGCTAAGTTCTCAACTAGCCGGAGGAGGTCTGCACATGCTAGATCAGTTTTTAATGGTTCATCTGCTCCCCTTATAGGAGCCATGCACAGTTAAAGTGGCGTTTGAAGAAGGATATCAGTACAAGTTTGACTGAAGGGACACGAAGCCTTGGGTGACTAGGCATGCCTCTATTAGGCAAATTTCTCTGAGTATATAAACTCAGTCTTTGTACTTTGTAAAGTATCGATGGTTGAGAAAACCTCCCAATTGTAAAGTTTTGATGAAGTGTTGGTCGCTTTGGTTAATGTGCAAGGCATTTGAGACTTCTTACTTTATGGATGTCAACTTCTTTTCCATCTCTTTGTTTACTGTGTTAGAACAACTCGGAATTGGAGGATCCAGTCGATTTGCAGCTGTTATAGGATGATGTAGGTTGGATCACTGTAACAGTTGCATTGTTTTTAATCAGTTCCTTTGATTTTCTTAGCACTGAACGACTTGGAATTGAAGGATTCAATCGAGTCACCCCTCAGCTCCTTGAAGCTCTGGACCAAGAGGATCTTGGCCTCTGAGTTTTTCATCCTCAAGATTCTGAAGGCTTGTCGCCCGAGGTAGTCTTGCTCGCCTTTATCACAAGTCTTCCATCTACCACCCTTTAATCCATTTACTGACTGAAGTTGGATCAAGACCTCCCTTGCTTTCTACATACCAAGCCCAGTTTCCTGAGTTAAATCTATATATTTTTTAGTCTTTACTCATCCGATCACCCTATTAAACAAATCGTGACATAAAACTGATGGGCATTGGGCTCTTCTCCTGCAAGCAATCCAGGAGTGACTTCTGACGCTAACATTTCTGGCACCGTTGTCGGGGACGAAGTTGAACATTTTCCCCGGGATTGAACGACAATGATTAACTGATTCTGAAGGTGCATCAGATATCAGAATTATCAAGATTGCTACTGTGCACTTGGCGACTCCACTGTGGAGACTCCATTGTTTCCACTTCACTGTTTCAGCTGTGGCTATTGTTGGCACACCTGAAAGATAACCCAAAGGAGCTTTCTCGAGAAGGTTTCAGTGGCTGCTTTCTTAGCCTGAGAAGATTCCTGGGGTAACGACAACGTTAAGATCTGGCCTTTGATGGTGAACAAGGACTAGGCACATTTGAAGCTATGCATCTTTCACCTGGCGACTCCATGATTTGAGGATCGATTAGCGACTCCACTGGTTCGATATGGAGAAAATTCTGGCTCAAAGGTTTGCTTTCTGTGACTTTTCTCAGATAGTTGGTTTTCCTAATGCACTTCCTGATAGAGACATATGGGAAAATTTCCTCCCTGAATTTCATGCAAAGAGTTGGGAGGTACCAGCTGAGCATTTACTGGACTTTCATGAGGTTATTCATCGACTTAATATCATGCATGAAGATGTCTAGATTAATCTCTTTAGGTATTCATTGAAGGGAGCTGCTCTTGAATGGTGTTGGTCTCTTCTCGCTACAAGCATCCTCTCTTTAACAGGTTTTCATACAGCTTTCAATTCATTTTGTAAAGATTATTTTCCAGCTGATTGTTTGTATGAAAACGGTTGTGAGGAGTTTTCTTCGCTTCATGAAGCCTCTGCTGGCCCTGAAGACCAGGTCCATGATGAAGCTTTTACTATGGAGGAAAGCATTTTCCAAGAAAATATAGGGGTGTTGAATGATATTAATTGTGTTAGCCCTAGAACTGAAGCATCTGACATTATATCAGATGCCTCTATTCTTTTAGATATTCATAATGATCAACATGCCTCTTGTGGAAATTGTGAGTTTATAGAGAAAATGTGGTCCATGGTAGATGACTCACCTAGATATCGGGTTGAAGCAGATGTTCCTAGCAGCTCTACTCATGATGACGAAGACCCTCTCTTTTTAAAAGAGGGGTTAGTTGTGGAACATGATTCTTCTCTTTTCCTCCAGGGGGTTTCTCACGATTTATTTTTACCTAGGATTAAAGAGAAAAAGATTATGTATGAGCAGCTAGAACTAGCAGGTACCACTATCCCTAAAACAAAATTTTTTTACGGGATCACTATTCTTGAGGAGGATCATATCAATGAAGGACACCCCCTTTTTGATTGAGCAACAAGCTTATCCTACATTTGATCACTATAAAGATACTGAAGAGCCAGTCAACAAGAAGAACCACCCCATGGTCCCTATTTATGATGAATATGAATCAGACCTGGGGGAGATCCAAGAAGAAGAGCAGAAAGAACCAGTGGAACAGGTGACTTCCTGCCGGGATCCCGCCCATTCACCTATGCAGACTCATGAAGTTCAGCCCTGTAGGAGAAGATGTGGAGCAGAGCAAGCCTGCTGCTATCCTTTTCACAGGGTTTGCCACTCATTCTATGATCCTGTCAGTGAGTACATGGAGTGGCATGACCTTTATGCCTTGGAGCCACCCTATTCCATATCAACTTCACCCTGTGAGGAGAAGTTGAAGAGTGTAGTTGTTCTGCTGTCACGGTTACACCATATGCTGGTGATCATCGATAGAAAGAAAGAGCTTCCCTTCAGGAAGTTACTTGATTGGCTATGGTGGAAGTCTGATTTTACCTAGCCCCATGTAAAGTGTTTTATTAGTTTAGGATTGTATATAAATAAGCTCCTTTGAGAATGTATCTTTATTTTGTTTCTTTTATTTTTCGGCCTATATTTTCAGTAGCGGGATGTTTTGAGCCTGACTCCATAGCCCAACAGCAAGGCACTGAAGCTGAAGAATGAGTTCTTAGAGCATCATAGGGATGACTCTATCCCCCATGGAGCCTAATGTTAGCAACAATTCTTTTCTTGGGCCCGAGAGCATCCAGAGCTACAGGTTGCACGAAGAACGCCCAAGCGTAGCACGTAAAGCCCCATTTCAGGCTAAAAATCAAGTGAGCAGGCGAAATAACGTTGTCAATGGCCCGGATTCATCTATAAAAGAAGATCGACGGTTGGTGGGAAATCGCAGTTAACGAAGTTGCGGCGAGGTTGGCGTAATGGATAGCACCCATATTATGTGCAGGGAAGATAGAATCCATCCATCCAGAAGACGTGTGGCGTGAGATATAGTCACATCGACGTTTCAACATTCGGGGATTCGAAGGGTGAAGGTTCCTTGTTGTCCTATGTCTCGAAACCCCAAACCCTGAAAGCACCAAAGGCACCCAAAGTCGGGCCCGCAATATTATAGGGAAATCTCAGTCATCCACCCGTAGGAGACACCTGGCGCGCGATTAGGTTCCTCGTCGTTTCGCCCATCGTGATTCCAAGGCTCAAGGTACAGCATCGTCGTGAGATTTCAGAACCATCATATCTAGAGGGACGCATGGCGCCAGATTAATCCATCTCGGCATTTCTCTCATCGCAATTTAAAGAAGTAGGGATCATCCCCTTCCTATTCGCGAACGCCGAAAGCACCTTTGAGAGTAAACACAGGGTCACAGCCTGTGGTCACTGGGGAAAGAAAGAGCTACGCAAAAGGGGCCAAAGGTGTCGGGTTTCAGTCACAGAGAGGCCCATCACGACCTCCAGTTGCCATCGGGCCTGACCTCGATCCTGGTCTGTGCTTGGATTAAATGAAGGCAAGAAGGGGTGGTTGAAACCTCTCCTCATTCATTAAGTGTGAGGTATGGAGGGTCTGGCAAGCGGTCTACTCGAGGGGATTCTGTGTACCCATTTTTCCAGAGAAGTCATGCTAAGTTCTCAACTAGTTGGAGGAGGTCTGCACATGCTAGCTCAATTTTTAATGGTTCAGCTACTCCCCTTACAGGAGCCATGCGCAGTTAAAGTGGTGTTTGAAGAAGGATATCAGTACACGTTTTACTAAAGGGACACCAAGCCTTGGGTGACTGGGCACGCCTCTGTTAGGCAAATTTCTCTAAGTATATAAACTCAGTCTTTGTATTTTGTAAAGTATCGATGGTTGAGCAAAGCTCCCGATTGTAAAGTTTTGATGAAGCGTTGGTCACTCTGGTTAATGTGCAAGGCATTTGAGACTTCTTACTTTATGGATGTCAGCTTCTTTTCCATCTCTTTGTTTACTGTGTTAGAACAACTCAGAATTGGAGGATCCAGTCGAGTTGCAGCTATTATAGGATGATGTAGGTTGGATCACTGTAACAGTTGCATTGTTCTTAATCGGTTCCTGTTGTTATCCACAAATTTGGTCATTGTGATGATGTCATGATGATATCACGATGATGGAAGATCAAGCTCTTTACCAAGGACACTTTTCTGAGAAAAGTTACAGTTGTCTTCTTCCAGAATTCACACTTTGAAACATGTTCGCAGGTTGCTTATATATTCACCTGCGGGAATGCATGTTTCCCGCAGGCTACCTTAAGCTGGGGTGCGAACTTCTCACACTGTACTCATGGTTAGGGTGCGAACATGCTCTTAAAGAGGAAAAAGATAAATATCTCGAAACTTCTAGAAGGGAATCTTCTAGAACGATGAGTTGGCTTTCGAGTGGTTATTCAAGTACTGTCATTTCCAGATATCTTGGGATCATTCCCTATCCAAGTAACTAATCTATCTCTTCCTATATATTGAGGAGATTGCTCATGGAAAGGGTTAAGTTAAGAAGTTCAGAAATTTAGCAAGAGATTGAGTAGAGAATTAGTGCAAGACAGTATGAAGGATTGATGCTACAGCAGCAAAAGACAACAGCAAGGTCAACACATGTGGTGGATTTTCTTCATACATGAGTAAGTGTGTGTGTCAAAGCTAGAAGACATCGAAAGGAGACCTATGACATCAAGGCTCAGGTTGTAAGTTTCTCTTTCAATTAATGCAATATAGTAATATGTCCCTTTCCCATAAAGATGATGTCACTTTATTACATAATTCCTTGATCATATGTATAGATTAGTCATTGAA
>ML786487.1:528837-550570 GCA_009831015.1 Picea engelmannii | reverse complement strand
GAGTTGTTGTGTTATGCTTGGTTGATGCACGTATTTGAGAGTTGTCTTGGTGATTGATCTTGGTGAGTAGATCTTATTTGGTTGATAATATTGATCAAACAAGTTATTTGGACATGTTATTTGTATAGGTTTGGTGCAAGGTTGATGCACCTATTCATGGTACAAGTTGAGGTACAGTTTGGTGCATGGTTTATGAACCTATTTATGGTACATGTTGATAATAGGTTGAGGTACAGGTTGATGCATGGTTCAGGTTATTGGTACAAGTTGTTTGGTTCAGGTCGATTGGTACAAGTTTATAACATTATATCTCACAATGATAGTGTGGCAGTGGTTCCATAATTCTACTTATACATCAGGGAGGTTGGATGGGGAAAATACAAGTGGTTGTAGCCACCTCCGGTTGTAGCCAGAGATCATAGGGGATTGTATCCTCCTTCTTGTTTCAGCCAGAGAATTGCGGAGTTGGAGCTTCCCTTAGATTGTAGCCTGAGAAACTAGGGGTTGGAGCCTCCTTCCAGTTGTAGCTAGAAAACAAAGGAAGTTGGTGCTTCCAATGAATGTAATTCTTCAAGACATATAAGAAAAATCATTTCGTGGTTTTCTCCCACTTTGGGTTTCCACGTAAAAATATTGGTGTAATATGTATGTGTATGATTGTTCATTTGTTCATTTTATATTTAATCTGCAAATATTGGATGATAATGCTACATTGATATAACTCTTGCATTATATGGTTAAAAAGGATTAGATTTATCTATTATTGATTCACGCCCCCTCTCAGTAATCCAATAATTGGTATCAGAGCTGGTTCCTTCAGGAAACAGTTTAACCACTGGAAGGAGATCATGGATTATTCTGAGAATTGAGTACCAATGTTTAATGGTCATAATGGTTTTAAGTATGATATGTGGAGCATAAGGACAAAAGTATTTTTATAGGCACAAGGCAATTATATCTGGCTATCAGTTGTTACAGATATGATAGTTCAAAAAGGGCAAAGACTGCATCCAAGAAGGAATTGAAGAAGAATAACAAAATAGAAATGGATTTCATCTGGGAAGGATTACATAATCCGGTAAGGTAAAAAGTTGGTAAATGTTCATCAACAAAAGAACTTTGGGATAAGTTACATGACATATATTCTTCGCCCATCATAGATTCAGAAAATTTCAAAGAATATGCAGATACAAATCAAGAAGAATTATTTTCACCATGTCAAACATATTCAAAATATGAAGAGTACATAATCACCAGAGGTATGTTTTTTTTCTTTAATTGTGAAAAGCATGGACATATTGAAATAGAATGCCATGAAGGAAATGAGATAAAAAAATAAATTGAAAAAGAAGACAATTATGAGGCAGAATTGATTAGTTCTTTACATGAACTAAGAGAAGAAAACAAGTCACTCAAGAAAGAATTGATGAAACAAAAGGAAAGTGTTCACATTTTTTAAGAAGCCCAATAGGTCATAGAGAACTTAAGAATTCAGCTACAAGAAGCCAGAAAGATCGAAGAAAATATCGAATATCAAAAGAAGTGTTTGGAAGCCAGTATAGCAACACCGAAGGAAGAAGCATAAATGAGAGAGAATATATTGACAGATCATCTTAAGGAAAAAACTAATGATCTAAACCAACTTGAGTTAGAGTTTGGTCAAGAAGAGAAAGTACTTAGAGAAGAAATAATCACATTAAAAAAATATTTGAAGAAGCGAAGAGAATAGAAGAAGTCATGAAGTCTTAGATATTAAAGAAAGAAGAAGAGGTTAAGAAACTTGAAGAAGAATTTGTCACACTGAGAAGTAAAATCGTCATTCTCAAGAAGAACATTGAAGAGACAGAAACATCCACATCAGTTACAGAGAATGAAGAGAAACACTCTAGGTTGATAGAAAAAAAGAATGAAGAAAATAGAAAGAGTTATGCAGAATTACTCAAAGGAATCAATCATGATCAACCAGAATCTAAGAAAATATTGAAGATACATCTTCAAGAAGACGATCTATGTTCAAGACACAAAGAAGCTTCAATCATGATCATGATCAGTCAAGGCAAAAATTCAGAAGGACTACACCACAAAGAAGATCATTCACTCCCAAGTATGCAAATTTATTTTATGGTCATTGTTTTTATTGTACTAATTTTGGACATAAGGTTGCAGATTGCATGGATTATAAAAGAAATGTTCAAGCAAGAAGTTCCTATGTGGCCACACGTAACATTGAGTGTTACAAATTTCATAACTATGGAAACATAGCCAGTGATTGTAGAATCATGATCGATATTTCCATGAAAGAGAACACTGATATCAGATATAAGAAAGTATGGATAATAAAATAGGAAGAACAGGTGAACAAAGACTAGCTACCAGAGATCACAAGATTGGAAATAAAACGAGATGAAGAAAATTATACAGAGAAAATGAAAGATGTCAGATACAGAAAGGCTTAGAAAATAACTGAAAGAAAGGAAGGGTAGGTAAATAAGGAACACGTTCAAGAGATTGTACTTTCAGGAATTGTACTGAAAGATGAATCCACAAACAGAAAGAAAGAAGTCGAAGCTCAGAGAGATAATGAATCTACCAATGAAGATGATGATGAATCTACAAATGAAGATGATGATGAATACACATCAGAGAAGGAATTGTTCTAAGCCATCCGACTTAGAGACTCCCAAGTAATATGAATATTAGACAGGGGGATTCTATGCAATAGCTATGAAATACCAAAGAACCATCCTTTGAGCAGCTTGTAGAGTTTGAGAAGACACATTCCAAGAATTTAGTTAGCAGAAGTACAGTTTGATAGATTAATCAAGACTTCATGAGAGTATAGTGATAAATGGGTCAGCATTATGGACAGTTGCGCAAGTAGAGTCTTGGATGGTATGGACAAAGATGGATTTGTAAGAACACTTAGCAGGTTTGGACAGATATATGACAGTGGATGAGAGCATGGATTCAAATATTGGTTCAGAGAGTGGTTCAAAGACAAAGCAAAATTATCATAATGGATGATAATTACATAGGAAATGGCTCAAATAATGCTAATGGATTCCAAATTGAAAGATACTTTTTGGACACATGTAATTCTTAGAAACAAAAATGACAAAAATCCCTACGAACTATGGAAAGGAAGTGTGGAAAACAACCTCTACATCAAGGCAACTCAAGGTAATATTTTATTAACTGAAATTTATGTTGATGATATTGTTTTGGAACTACTAATGATAGGTTAAGCCAGAAATTTGCAAAGGATATACAGAATAAATTTGAAATGTCATTACTTGGAGAACTATCCTTCTTTTTGGGTCTTCAGATATGTCAAAGAAACCAAGGAATTTTTATTTCTCAAACTAAGTATATCAGAGAAATGATAAAGAGGTTCAGAATGGAATATTGCAAACCAATTACCACTCCTATGCAAACCAGTTGCAAGTTGAGAAAAGATGATGATTCAAAGTCTACATAACAGAGGAAATACAGGTCAATTATTGGTAGCTTACTATATGTGACAACATCTAGACCAGATGTAATGCAGACAGTTGGACAGGTGGCACGATTTCAAGTAAAACCAAAGGAATCACATATATTAGCAATGAAGAGGATTTTTAGATATCTCAAAGGAACATAAAAGTTTGGATTATGGTATCCAAAAGGAAAGGATATATCACTTATTGCCTACACATATGCAGATTGGGAAGGTTGCATTGATGACCAATGAAGCACCAATGGAGCAATGTTCTAGTTGGGTGAGTGTTTAGTATCTTGTCTAAGTAATAAACAATCATCAATATCCTTATCTACAGCCGATGCAAAGTATATTGCAGAAACAACATGTTGTACACAGGTTCTATGGATGAAACAAACATTGAAAAATATACAGGTTGAGTATGATGAGCCCATTCCAATCTAGTGATATTACAAGTGCCATCAATATCTTAAAGAACCCATTGATGCACTCCAAGACGAATCACATTCCAATCAAGTATCACTTTCTATAGGAATAGGTTGCAGAGAAGAACATTAGAGTTGAATATGTGGGAACAAAAGAACAAGTGGCATACATATTTACAAAACCGCTTCCATGGGAAGCCCTTGAGTATATTCACTAGAGACTAGGAGTAATTTCTACTCCAAAATGAATGTTTTTGAATGCTTATTTTATATGTCTTGGTTGTACATGAAGAAGCACCATAAATATGACAAAGGGGGAGATATTTATCAGATGCAAAGGTAAATTCTCAGAGAGAGAATAGAGGCATGTTTCCAAGGGGAGAAATTGTCACAAGGGAAGAATGAGCGATATGGCTTCAAAGTGATACCCTTTGTCAAAGGGGGAGATATTATTCATATGAAGGGAGAGAGAGTAATCAGAGGCTTATAAACACAAAGAAAAATAAAAGGCATGTAGATAGGGGGAGCAACCCCAAGGAGAGTTTAGTCAGGGGGAGAAGCCCTAAAGGGAGATACCCTTTTCCATTGATGTCAAAAGGGGAGATATAGAAACATTGATGAGGAGTATAAGCATGAATTTTATCATGACTAAGTGTTGCCATCAATGCCAAAGGGAAAGATTGTCAGACAGGTTGCTTAGTTTGATGGATAGTTGGTATGGATTGTTGGTTTTCATTGATGTCAACCATTGGAGAGTGATATTGTATATTTATTTCAACCCTTATTGATTGATGTCAACCCTAGGAGAAACTCTGGTAGCACAAAGGTTTCGATAATGGACCCAAGGTTGTTTCATGTATAATGGTATGCGTTTTAATATATTTGAAGGTAATACTATTCTATATAGATAGTACATGTCATTACATTTCTGGTGGTATTTGGAACGTCACATAAATCCTGACGGTTAGAGAGTTATGGCCATGAGAAGTTGGAGAATCCAGATTTGGGTAATGGAMCCAATTTTGTTTGATGGATAACGGTATCACTTTTAATATATTTGTAGGTAATACTATTCTATATGGATAGTACATATCATTTCATTTCCATTGGTATGTGGAACGTCACATAACTCCTCACGGTTAGAGAGTTATGGCCATGTGAAGTTGGAGAACCCTCATGAGTCATCTAGAAGCCCCAAAAGGTCAAAGTAGTCAAAGTGGTTTAAGAGATTTTTAGAAGGTAAGTCATAAATTTAAGTGATAAGTGTACTATAATCTAAAGTGAATCCAAAATAAATTATTTAAATAATAAAGTTAATGGAGAAATTACTAAGTTGACAAGTGGTTAGAAGTGGGTAAGCCCTAAAATAAGGAAAGTGGTTTAAGATGGTTAGAAGGTAACCCCTTGAGGTAAAGTGAAGTGATGAGTGTACTATAAGTCAAAGTGGATACAAAATAAATTATTTATACTATTCCCTTTGGGATGCGATTATTGGGTAGCTGGACAATGTGATGATCAACAATTTTGTTCAGAAGAACATCAGGATGAGGACCTATGTCAGAAGATGGGTCTTGATCAATATGCAATGTTGAAAACTCATCAACAATATCTAGGAATATTTTGATCTCAATATCATCCTCAAACACTTTCCAATGCTTGACATTGTCAGGTATAAAGGTTCTATACTTCACTTCTACATAATACCTAAGTTTAGGTGGCAGAGGGACTCTGAAATTGCTTGCTGAGACAACCAAAGAATCGGCCATGGAATTATCCTCTTTGGGAACAAATGAAATGTTAAAATATGTTAAAAAATTGTCAATGAGGTCCCACACTTTAGTTCTGTAACTTCTAAGCCAAGGGTGTTTGGCTTGATAAGTATTTTTTATCTAATGGAAAATTAACTCAACATCCCCAAACATTGATATCTCTTCAATCCCCATGTCTTTTGCAACTCTCAAACCCAAAACAAGAGCTTCATACTCTCCCACATTGTTGGTAGCTTCAAATTATAACTTGTAGGAAAGAGATATAATTTCTTGAACAGGTGAAACAAGGACCACCCCAACACCAACACCTTCCCTAGAAGAGTTTCCATCAAAGAACATTTTCAAAATAGGGGTAATCAAAGGAGAATATTCACAGAGATTAAGGGACTATTTTTTGATTTCAAGGGGAGGTTCAAGGACATTAGTGAGATGCAATAAGATGGATCCCAAATCAGTATCAAGGGAAAAGATAGAATTATTGGGGGGGTTTACTTCATCACTAATAATATAGTCCAACCGAGATTCTATGCTCCCCCCCAAACATAATAATAGTAGCATATGTGAGGTCCATCTGTAATGTTCCCCCAAGCCCTTTTATCCAAGATCTTGACAATAACATGAAAAACTTTGGGGGAACATTAGCCACTACAATATCCATGACCACACTTTTCATGGGTAGCTAAAACAAGGTTACAACTGGATCTTTGATGACCCCAAGACATTGCACCCTCCTTGAATCAAAAGAATACAAGTCATGGTATGCTTTGGTGACTTCTAGTCCTAGTTCCTTCATGACAATTTTGGGCATGAGATTATGAGATGCCCCCGAGTCCATAAAAAAATTATGTAATACCTTATCATGTATTTTTAGTGATGTGTAGAAGGGAGGAGATGAATTGTAACATCCCCGACCATCCATGTCGGGCCTCGCTACACCAAATAACTCTTAGTGTTCTCTTTGTGGAACATACTGTAACATACCCAACATCCAACTAAGCTATGCCACATAAAAAATTTGAACTACATTCAATTAAAAATATATACACACAGAACTCTTGCAGAAGCATTATATATAAAACATAAACATACAAATACCATCTGTAAATACACTGATTCACAATGAAATAACAATAAACATATATATATGCAGCATATATAGGAAATACCCATACAAATAAACACAGTTATAACCACACATATGATAACCCATAAAATAAGCATGTAAATAACAATGCAACATTTAAATTTATCACACAATTGGCACTTATCTTGGTAAGAATGTCACGAACTATGTGCAGACCTTCCACAAACCTCCCATCCTTAGACCACACTGTTCATCACTCTCAATAGTGATTCACCCCCGAGCTAGAACTAAACTCCACCTGGGTAAAGGGATTCCTAATCAGGTTAAAGGCTCATAGACAATAGGAAAGACTCTATCACAGGTGCCAACTCAAACTAAAATCCTACAGTCCATCATTCCCCACATGCCTATCCCACCCAGGAAGTGTGCCCCTTCTCTACTCAACAATCCTTCGGCTGCCCCACTTCCTTTCCGGACTTCAGCAATTGGCCAGACAAGAATTCTCAAAGCTTTGTAGTTGCAGTTTAGCATCTTTCAGGAAATCAACTCCCAACAATTCTCTCACCCAGAGAATTTCAGACGGGCCTGACAACCCACCTCTTCAATATCCTACAGGCCTGACAACCCGCTTCTTCAGTATAGCTCCCAGTATAACCAGATACACCAACACAAAAATGGCTATGGATACAGGTTTAGGTACAATTATGAAGATACGAAGGATAGCTCAATGCGTGTGTGCATGCTCATGGATGATTGACTGGATGACTGAATGGTGGAAGGAATGATGGGAAGAGTGATGGAAAAAATATGGGAAAATGAACTAAGTCCCAACAATATGTATGCATGTCCCCAACTTGACACTTGTCATGTTGGGAGCCACTTTGGCCTACTTGTGACCAACTTTAGAACTTAGGATAAAATAATTATCCATACTTTATGATTTAAGAAATATTAATATAATATTCCTTTTTGGCTTAAGCTCCCTAACTTAGCTCCTTTTCCTTAACTTTTAGGCCCCTCCCTTTCCCTAACCAATGGATTTTAGTCCCCCATCTCTTTTATCATGGTCAGTCTATGCGCAACGATGTATTTTATATTAATTATGAGACATATACAAAATAGGCACACTTGCCTTTAACATCTAGGCTCTCCGGCCTAATCAAAACATAAGCATCATAGCTTATATTAACTGGCTCACCAGCCTATAAAATGAAGCATATACACAAAAGGATCCATGGCCTTAATATCACGCGCACTCAAGTTGTTGCGCATGGTATCCAGGAATGTGCAACTTCATCATTTTACTGCGCAGTACAAGTGCGCACTATGCCATGAAATGTGCATACAAAATGATATCAAACAACTCACTAGCTTAAGTACATTTTCATTTACATTACAATTGGGTTCGACCTAGGGATATTACATGAATCATCTCTATATTCTACCATGGGACCTAAGATGACTGCTGGTTTTTCATCTTGCAAATTGATTGAGTATGTGGGGTGATTCGAGGGTTCATACAACAATAGCTTAGATAGGGATATACTAAAGTCCTCATTCTTGACCATATTTGAAAGGGGGTCAGGAATCCTAATCTTCTGAATTTCATGCTCAAAGCTAAAATAGGAGGGGGCTTCATAATTTCTCTTACCTCTGGGATGGGACTTTTGGCTATTGGTGGGGGATTCCGAGATTTCTTTTCCTGGTTTCTGCTTGCCACATCTTCAACAGTTTTTTATTCTCTGGTAGTTCAATCAGGAACATCAGTATTTACTCCTTTCTTTTTGGACCTGAGGTTATACCTATTTGGGTTTTCACCGGCCTTATCCCCTTTACTCAGCTCGTTTAATTTGTTGTCCATGAGAGACTCCTCGTATGTTGATTGAGTTAAGTGATGAGAAGAGGATGTATCTTCAAGACAGTGAATTTTTGGATCAAGGTCTTCTTCCTCTCCACCCTGATCTGTAACAAGGTTGTTTTGAAGATGGGTTTGGATTTTCTGATCATCCCTATCTCTATTCCAAGGTTCTCTTTGCATAATCTGAGGAACATTGTTATTCATCCTCCTGAAGTTGCCTCTGTTATCAACATTTTGAGGATTTTTGTATGTCTTCTTCCCTTCTAATTCCAACTTTTCCATTCTAGCTGGAAGTGACTGTAGTAACTTGGTTACTTCATCCATTTGAGAGGGGGGGGGAGAGGAATTGGAGGTTGGGGCTTCAAATCTTCCTCTTCCTGTGTCTCTATCAGCCTTATTCCTGAGTCGGTCAAATACCAATATATTATATTCTACTTCCAAGGCTACATCTTGCATATGAGCCAAGGAGGTATCTCTTCTCTCTCTTAACAGGAGGCAAAAGTCAGGGTCAAAAGCACTAGCATATGTGATTTTGGTAGAGGCCTCTGTAGGCTTTATCTCAGCAGGAATCTTATTGTACATTTTGTTGAATCTTTTGGAGTAGTCAGAGACAAACTCTCCCTCTTTTCTCTTTAGGGATCCAAATTCTGTGATATAATACATGAAGTCCTTTTTATCCCCCCATTGTCTCAAGAAGATATCATCTAAAGCCTCAATCCCATCAATGGATCTAGGGGTCAAGGCCCTGAACCACTTTCTGGCTTCTCCATCAAGACCATGGACAGAAATCCTCATCCACACATCTTCATTTACTATGACATAGTTATCAACATAAATATAGAAATATGCAAGGTGCTCCTTTGTAGTGATATCTCCATCCCCCATGAACGTAGTCAGCTGCTTAAGGTAGCCCCCAGCTGGGAGGGTATTAAGAGGTTGAGGAAAAACGAGAGGGACATATCTAGAAACTAATATAGCGTCCATTCTATTTCTTGGGGGATTAGCTCCTGCCATTGGAGTGTGAACAGGAGGAGAACCAGGAGGGGATGAGGTTCATACATCGGCGATGGGAGGTGTTCTCCTGGGAACAAAGGAAAACAACTGAATATTTGGATTTGAGAAAAGGCCTCAGGGCTTGAGGGAATAAAGGTTCCCCTCTCTTCAAAACCAACATCTTTAATAGGAGGAGGAGTAGTGAAACTGGGAGAAGGGAAATCATTAGGAACACTCCCAAAATTTAAACTTCTAGAAGCTTCAACAGATGGTGTAATAGGAAAATGAGAAACAACTACTGGAATTGCTATAGGAGAATAATGAAAATTACCAGAATCACCTGGTTCAGGAGTAGAAGTGCCCTCCTGAAAGGTCCTTTGTCTTCTGATAATTTTCTCTGGATTAGCTTCAGATGTCACTAAAGGCAGCTGTAGAGTATACCTCGTGTGTCTGCCCCTAGAAGCCACAACTGAAATAATGGAGTTGTCTCAATGGAATCACCACAGTGGAGTTGCTAGGTGCACAATTGCAACCTTTGATGTAATAGGTCCTAATGCACCTTCAAAACCAGTAAGCTTTGTCATTCAATCCCAGGGAAAATATTCAATTCATCCCCGACAACAGCACCATAAATTTTAGCACCAGAAGTCACCTCTGGATTGCAGCAGAGGTAAGTCCAGTACCGATCAGTTTGAATTTAACAATGAATAGTTTTAAAGGGTGGTCTAATGGATGCAGTCTCAATATTATATCGCTTTAACTCAGAAAACTGGGTTGGAATGCACAGGAAAGTGAGGTCTCAATCTAACTTCAGTCAGTAAGTTGTAATAAGGGTGAATAGGGGGAAGAACTTGAGAAGAATGAAGAAGTCTTCTATGGACATCCAGTCTTCCAGAAGCTTAAAGAGGAAAAAAAGTGAAGACAAGATCCTCTTGGTTTAGGGTTTCAAGGAACTGAATGAATTTATTACTGAACTCAAATCAAACATACATTACAATTCAATAATAACAACCCAACTGGATCATCCATTCCCGAGTCATTCAGCTTTAGGGAAAAAACAATCACAAGAAACTGATTAAAAATTATCGTGATGCTACTATGATCAAGCCTACATCACACGAACATAACTACCCTCGACTGGATCATCCATGCCCGAGTTTATAAACATAGTTTTTATAGATATATGGAGGGAAACTGACTTTCATTAAACAAGAAGTCTCAAATACATATACATAACCAGAGAACTAGAGGCTTCACTAAAAATTTATAAATCGGGAGCCTTGCTCCACCATCCCCCCCTCACCAAAAATGAGGAAGACTCCCATATACTGAGAGAAAAACTACAGAAACATGATCGAGTCTCTGCATTGAAGGCGTTGCATCTACATGCTTCTTGGAAGAATGTGCATGCAATATCCTATCAGAAGCTATCTCTTGTTAGACACAATCGTGTTTCAGGGAGGTTTTGTAGCTGAGCCGACTTGCTGACAGTCCTTTCTTGGGATTTCCATTTATGGTGGAAACGATGTTCAACCACCACCAACTAACTTCAATAACTACTTCATCGGGATTGAGAAGGCCTGAGTCGGCACTACACCTATGGAATATGGCGGCCTCTGCATTCTGCCATCTGGATCTAAGTCAGATGCTCGCGAGGAGGCCTGACAGTGGATGTGGAAATGGCCAGGTGGACAACGCAAATGGGAAGAGAAAACTGAGGATAGTGTGGGGGTCACATAGGTGGGAGATGAGGTGTAATGGGACGGAGGTGATGTGGAGTGAGGTGGCTCAGATGGCAGGAGGTGAGAAGGGGAAATGTGACAGGTGGGATAGTGAGTGGAGGACAAGTGTGAGGGATCGAAAGTTATAGGGGAGTGGGGGATGTGACAGATAGAGGAGAGAGATGCAGTGGGCGACAACTACCGACAGGACAAAGCAACCACTTTTCGACCTGATATAGGGCCTTATACACACATGCGCATATCGGGGTTGCAAAAAATGGTTTGACTCTTCATCGCTTTTAGGCCCGATGTGTGTCTCTGGATGAAACATAGCGTCCTCACAAAACCATGGTTTCAAACCTGGCCAACCCTACAATTTTTATTTTCCGCGCATGTTGGGGCCCCAATATGATCAACGACCGTCGATCTGGAGCGCTCATATCTCAGCCGACCAGATTTACGTGCCTCTTAGCTCAGCAGGCCAAACGGTCACATCGACCCCGATGAACTTAGGATAAGCGCCATTTAGTGGGTTTTTATCCCCTTTCTTCGCCTTTTGTCACCTAGAGGCAAAAACCAAGGGAAAAACATCCCCCCTGCATAAACATGTGATATAATTAGGCTCCATGGGGGATAGCTTCCTCCCTGCGAGGCTCTAAGATATCCTTTGTAGTTATAGTCGCCTTCTGTTGGGTTGTGGAGTCACCCATAAAACCGGAAATGAAAAAGAAAAACAATATTTACAAAGAAACGAGAGCCAATTATGGCTCAAATAAAGAACTTCTTCAGAAAATCCCCATTTATAGGGCCACCAAAAACTTCAACACCCTCCAAATTATGCAACCTATAAGTATTGTTTGGAAATGCTTCATAAATCTTGAAGGGACTGATCCAAAGGGATTCAAATTTTCCCTGTTTACCTCTATCCTATTTGGGTGCATCCCACTTAAGTACTTGGTCTCTCAGCTGAAAATATTCTTTTCTTCTCTTCCTGTCAAAATCTTTCTTGATATTTTGTTGATGGTCATGCGCTCTTTCCATCGCCTACTCTCTAATCTAATGGACTTCTACCAGTTGATGAATTTGTCTGATCATATCATCAGGTTCTCCTTGGTAGTCCTGAAATAATTTCTCCATAGTCAGGGCGAGCTAGGAAGGAAAAACTACTTTAGTCCCATATACAAGTTGGAAAGGAGAGATACCCGGGGACCTTTTTGTTGTCACTTGATCAGCCCACAAAGAAAATTTGAGATTTGAATCCCATGCTTTCTTGTTGTCCTCTAGCAGTCTTTTGATGATCTTTATCAGGATTGTGTTAGAGGACTATGATAATCCATTGCCTTGAGGGTAGTAGGGGGTAGAGTGGATTAATGAAATCCCAAACTGCTCACAAAATTTGATAAATGGCTCAGACTTGAAGGATGCAACATTGTCAGTGATGATTCTATTCGGACAACCAAACCTTTCCATAATATCTTCAAGAAAACCAATGATCACTTTGTGAGAAGCATTCATTATGGGAATAGCTTCTATCCACTTGGTGAAATAATCTGTTGCAGTTAATATCCACCTGTTCTGACCGCTTGAAGTGGGATGAAGTTCCCCAATAAATTTCAGGCCCCACTACTAAAAGGGTCCTCAAGCGACCACAGGCTTCAATGGAAGAGACTTGAGCTATTGCTTCCCAGATAATTTCTGACATTTGATGAAATCTATGAATTTTTCATAGACATCAGTGAATAGAAAAGGCTAGAAGTACCCAGCCCTGAGAATTTTATAGGCTATGTTTTTCTAGAATTGATGTCCTCCACACAGGCTTTCATGAAAATCAAACATAATTTTTTGGGCCTCCTGTGGGTCTAAACATCTCAGAAGCACTCCTAGAGGGTCTTTCCAATACAAGACCTGGTCAATAAGGCAATATCTGATTTCTTTGAGCTTTAAATCTCTTACCTTTCTTTTCCCCACTCCACCAGGAGGCCTTAACTCTTGCAGAAAAAATATAATGTCTTTGTACCAAGTACATTCTGCCAATGGGGGGCTATCCTGTGGATTTTTATCAGACAAATCAGCTTATTGGTATTTTGAACAAGTGTTGATGAAGTTAACCCCCAAATCTTTACAATTAGATCTAGCCAACAACTTGGCTAAACCTTGGCCTTTAACTAGTTTGGTGGGCTTTATCTCCAAATCAAACTCAAGGATTTTGGAAATCCACTTGCTCCTTCTTTCGTCTATGTCAGGCTAAATGAGAATATCCTTCACAAAATTTGAAGGAACATATGCGATGATCTTTGAATGCATGACATGACTCTAAAATCCTTGAGATATTTCACCAAGGCATAGGCCTACTTCTCCACGATGTCATATCTAACCTCTACATCTCTTAGTGCTCTGCTGAAAAAATAAATGGGTTGTTCCAACCCTTCAACATTCTTCTGCAACAAAATAGTTGCCACTGTGTCAAATGAGGCAAAGGAAAATATTAAGAAATCCTTGGAGTAGTCAGGACTAATGAGCATTGGTGTCTCAGTCAATGCCTTCTTGATTTTATCAAAATAATTTCTGGACTCAACATTCCATTTTACTTCATTCCCCTTCCTGAGTATGGTTGTGATATGCTTCACTAGTTCAACAAAATTTGAAACAAACCTTCTCAGAAAATTTATTTTTCCCAGGAAAGACTTGAATTCCTTCTTGGATCTAGGAAGTGACAAGGCTTGAATAGCTTCCACCCTACTTGAATCAATTTTGACCCCCTTAGTTGATACTATGTGTCCCAACAACTTTCCCTCCTGCATGGAAAATAAGGACTTCTTAGGATTTAGGGAGAGACCAAATTTTCTACATTTCAAGAAGTCTCTTCCTAGATGACAACAATGTTCTTTATTAGATTTGGAAAACACTATAATATCATGTAGATAGATGACCACAAATTTGTCCCTTTACCCTATGAAATCTATGTCCATGGCTCGCTGAAAGGTTTCTCCTGTGTTCATCAATCCAAAGGGCATTTTGGCATACATGAATGTACCCAGGGAGTGGTGAAGGATGTGTTTTCTCTGTCTTCAGGAAGAACATAGATTTTATTGTAACCAGAAAATCCATTAATCATGGAAATCCTGGATAAACCTATTACCCTCTGTAATATGTGTTCCATCTTTGGCAAAGGGTAATTGTCCTTCTTAGAGATTCTGTTCAGATTTCTGAAATCAACACATAGTATGATCTCTTCACTCGTTTTCCTCACCGATACCAAGTTGGCCACCTAATCATAATATCTCAAAGGGACAATAATTTGGGCATCCAACATTTTCTTTACCTCCCTAGGTAGCATCATAGGATTTATCTGTCTCAATTTATGCCTAAATGGTTTGGTCTCTTCCTTTAGTGGAATCTTATGCTCAATAACATTGATGTCATATGTTCTGAGGTCTTCATAGGTCCAGGAAAACACGTCAAAAAATTATTTTAGTAGCTCAGTATACTCAGCTCTTTGCTCTTTTGACAAGTTGTTAGACAACTTGACAAACTTTGGATCCTCCTCTGTGCCAATATTACACTCAGCTTGTTAGGGTCCTAACCTGCACATAGGTGGAGAAATATATTCAGATGTAATAAAGGTCAATATTAATAAAGCCTTTCAATAAAATAGAATAAGGCGGATGTAAGAAGACCTAATAGAAGCTTCCGCTTATAGAAGGATCTTCCTCTAGATGTTTCTCTTGATAGACATATTTAGTATAAATAAGGGTCGAGGGTATGAAAACCCTAGCTTGGAGATTATTGTAACAGAGCGCTGCTCGACTGGAGGTTGCCCCCTTGAAGAGGCCCATGAACATTGCTTTCTGAATCAAAGTGCTATTTCTATTGTTGTTCTTATATCATTTCTATGTCATTGTGGAGATTATGTTGGTTATATTACTGTTATTCTACCATTTCTAGCATTTTATTTCTCTTCTGCATACTTTTATATCTGGTTTATTACAAGTGGTATCAGAGCACTTTCCTTGGCATAAGTTGTGGGAATTTTTTTTCAGGGTAGAGACATATTTTGGCGTCTTTAAGCCATAGAGATCTGTCGTTACGCGCATAAACCCATGGTTGAGGGATTAATACACATAGGAAATACAAGTGGTTCTTAAGCGCACATCTGTTGGCCACCCTTGTAACCCCTGTTGGTACCCCTTCGAGTGGTAGTGCATCAGACAACACCTGTGTACAGATTGGCCTAGATTTCCTGAAGCCCTCTTTAGATAAACCGATAGGCTGCCTGACTGCTATAGTGCCACCGAGAAAAACACTTGGGAAGATACTCTCTAGTACTTGGGTAGTCGGGTAGTACAACTAAGGGTACAGTATATCCTCCTTAGTTAGTGCCCTGAGATATTGGGCTGAGTACTATTGTTGGACCCCGCATGTATATCAAAGAGCTATAAAACAGGGCAAACCCTTGTCTGTAGAACCCTTGAATACCTAACCCTTGGGGGACAGAAACATAAACAAATTAAAACATACAATATCTATTGCCGTGCAACTGTGTTCAAGTTGCCAAATCACTACACTTTTCTTACTAATTAATAATTTGGGGATTTCATCGTTGTAGTATTCTTCAGACCGGAGTATAACTCCGCAGTTATAAAAAAATAAAAAATAAAATCTAGAATTTTTTTCACCATTATTTGAGACCTATTCCATTGGATTCATCTCTTCGCCCTTATCACATTCATCCATATCATTTTTTAGCAAAAGTTTTGACCCCACCCACCCCTTTTCAGTTCACCCATCCTCATGGCCCATACCCGTAGCCAAGACCTAGAATCTCGCTTCAAAACCTTGCAATATGGTCTCCTCGAGACCCAAAAAGAAGTGAAACAACTCAGTTCCAATGTTTCCTCCATCGATACATCCATCAATACAACCATAAATACAACCATGCAGTCCTCAATGGAGGAAGTCAAACAAGAACTGACCACCCAGATTGAATCTGTCTTTGCATCACTCTGCACCAAACTGAAGATCCCTACAGATGACCCTTTCTTTGAAGCACCTCCAAATTCTGAAGGTGAACATTCCCATTCCCATACCTTTCAACACCATCACTTTCAACGTGACCTACGCCTTCCGCGGGTGGATGTGACCAAATTTGATGGCTCAGATCCCACTGGTTGGGTAACCCAAATGGAACATTATTTATCTTTATACGGCATTACAAATGACTTGGCTAAACTCCGATATGGTGTTCTCCATCTAGATCAAGAACGTTGGCAATGGTGGCAATGGAGAAAAAATTCCTGTCAAGGGTATATTGCTTGGATCCAATTTGTGACTGAACTTTATGAACGCTTTGACACCGACACCAACCATTTGGGATGTTTGATAAAGTTGAAACAATCAAGAACAGTAGAAGACTGCATATCTTCCTTTGAGCATTTGGATTTTCGAACAGAGGGCATGACTGATGCTTTCTTTTGAGAATGTTTTATTAGTGGCCTCAAGGATGATATTCGGGCCCATGTTCTCATGGCTCAACCTTCGAGTTGGGTGGAGGCTACTAAAAGAGATAAAGAAGCACAATAGGTTGTATCCTCTCAAAACCATAAACCCTCCTTTATCCCTCGCCCTAAACCCGTAAATCCCACTACTCCCTCTGCCCCATTAAAGATCAAAAAATTGACCAGGGATGAAATGGTTGAACACCAACTCAAAGGCCTTTGTTATAATTATGATGACAAATTTTTCCCAGGCCACAAGTGTAAGGAACAAAATCTTTTTATGGCCATATCTGAGGATATCTTGAAAGAGGATGTTGAAACTCCCCTTGTGTCCGAGTCAACTAAAATCACTGACATAACCCCTCCCTCAGACCCTCCCAAAGTGGAATCGGTCATTTACCTCAATGCTCTCACTGGCTAATCCACTCCCCAAACCCTCAAGTTAATCGGTTACATCAAGCATAGGAAGGTCATCATTCTGGTTGATTGTGGAAGCACCCATAATTTTATTCATCGTTGCATTGCCCAAGAAACTCATTGCTACATCCATGTCATCAACAATTTCCAAATCATGATTTCCAATGGTGGTTCCATGTGTTGGCGACGGAAGTCACTCCCGGATTGCTAGCAGGAGCAGAGCCCAACGCCCGTCAGTTTTATGTCACGGTTGTTTATAGATGGGTGATCGAATGGAGGTAAACTCAAAACAATAGTGTTCCAACTCTGAAACCAGGCCAGGTATACATGAGCAAGTGAGGTCTTGCGTAAATTTCAGACAGTGAGCTGTAGTAAAGGGTGAACAGGTGGAAGACTTATATCAGAGAAAAGTGGAGGTCTGTTATTAACATCGGCTTTCTAACGGGCTGAGGAAGAAGACGTCCAATTGAAATATCATCTTACGTTCAAACACTAAGCCAGAGAATGCAATAATGCAATAATAAATCTCTTATCATAACATGACTGCAATAATTTCGCGTGAATTAGTCAATCACGAACTCTCTAAGCATGAGACGGAAATTAGATGGAGTAAGAAAAACTGCCTGTCATAAAACAAGATATCTCATATACATATGCATAAGATGAAATATAGAATAGCTGCTAAAACATTACGGTAGGGAGCTCTGCTCAACCATCGATCCATTACAAAATACCAAGACTAAGCCTATATACTCAGAAAAATCCTCTTAGCAGCAGTGTCTCAGGGATTTCAATGGGTGTCGTCTCCTCAATCAAATCTGTCCTCTGATCCCCTGTCATACGCCTCTTTAATTCAGCATGGATCGCACCAGGGGGTAGATGAGCCCTTTGAATGTTGAATTGGCATGTGCAGGTTCCTCTGGCGAGTTGAAGACTCAGCGTGGCTTTCCTGAAGAGAATCGGTACAAGGGACCCTCCCGGGTAAACTTCAGTCAGGACCTCCATACTCTGCAATAAATGAGTAATGCGAGGCTTCAACCACCCTCTAAGACTTAATTCGGAACCTTCGGACAAATGAAAATGAAAGCGCCCCTCTTCCGGACCTCCTTCTTGATGACCAGGCGCCAAAACCATGGGCTCGACTCTGGGCACTTTCGGAGCTTCGGGATTCGGGGTTTCGAGAGGTGAAGCGACGAGGAGATTTTACCGAATGAACTCCCGAATGCCGACATGACGTAGATACATTCCACGCGTCCTTCAGATGGATGGCTCAGATATTATTTACTATTATAAAGAGGCTGTCCCCCTTTCACCCGCTCGCTTGATATGACCTGGTGCTGAGACCATGGGCTCGGCGCCAAAGGCGCTTTCGGCGTTTCACTGATTGACACTTCCAAGTGTAATGAGAAGAGAGATCCCTGCTCCCCGAAACCCCGATCCATGATATGTCGATAGGCTTCCACCTATCCCAATTTGATTGGATGACCCAAGTCTGCTTTGAACCATTGGAGCTCCCTCCTGCTAAATCCCGGGCAACTTGACAGCCCCAAAAACCCGATGACCGTCGATTTTCTTTGTGGATGGATCTCGGCCGTCGATGGCAAAACTTCGCCCGCTCGCTTGACTTGCTGCTAAAAACGAGATTCTCTAGTGTTATGCTCGGGTGCTTCCCGTGCAAACTACAGACCTGGGTATGCCTAATCCCTAGACAAGAAATATCGCTAACATTAGGCTCCATGGGGGATAGAGTCATCCCTGCGATGCTCTAAGAACTCCTTCCGCAGCTTCAGTGCCTTGCTATTGGGCTATGGAGTCACCTATTAAGCCAAAAACATGTAAAAAGAAAATACACAAAGATAAAAAGGACAATATTTACAAACAGAGGAGCCGTCTAAGGCTGAAATAATTTTTTTTCTTCAGAAAATGCCCATTCACTGGGCTGTTGAAAACCTCTTCACCCTCCAGATCCTGCAACCCATATGTGTTGTTGGAGAAAATCTCAGAGATTTTGAAGGGACCGATCCAGAGGGCGTCGAACTTGTTGTGCTTTCCTTTATCCTGTCTGGGTGCGTCCCACTTAAATACCAAATCCCCGATCTCCAACTCCTTTTTCTTGACCTTTCTGTCAAAAGCCTGTTTGATCTTCTACTGATGACTATAAGCTGCATCCCTCACTTGTTCTCTGATATGCTGCACTTCCACTATCTGATGAATCCTTCTGATCATATGATCTGGTTCTCCCTCGTATTATTGAAAGAAATTCGCCACAGGTAAGGCGAGCTGAGTAGGGAAAACCGCCTCTTCTCTGTAGACTAGTTGAAACGGCGAAGTGCCCAGAGACTTCTTCGTTGTGACACGATCGGCCCACAGAGAAAATTTCAACTTTGAATACCAGGCTCTTTTGTTTTCCTCTAACAATATTTTGATGATCTTTATCAGGCTTTTGTTAGAGGATTCCGCTAAACCATTGCCCTGGGGATAGTAGGGGGTGGAGTGAATTAGCGAGATCTAGAACTGCTCACAGAACTTAATTAGAGGTTCAGATTTGAAGGAAGCAACATTATCGGTGATGATCCTGCTGGGACAGCCAAATCGGGCTATGATATCCTCCAGGAAGATGATAATTACTTTGTGTGATGCGCTTTTGGTGGGGAAAGCTTCTATCCACTTGGTGAAATAATATGTTGCAGTCAGGATCCATCTGTACTGACCACTTGAGGGAGGATGAATTTCTCCGATGAAGTCCAACCCCCACTGTTGAAAAGGTGTCGAAGATACTATGGGTTTTAATGGAAGCGATTTGAGCTGTTGTTTTCCTGAGAACTTTTGGCATTTGATGCAAGCTCTGATCTCCCTGCAAACATCAGGGAATAAAGTGGGCCAGTAATACCCAGCTTAGAGTATCTTGTGAGTTGCGGTATTCCAGAAATGATGACCTCTGCAAAGGCCGCTATGAAAATCAAACGTAACCTTTTGGGTCTCCTGCGGGTCCAGGCATCTCAGAAATACCCCTAGAGGGTCTTTCCAGTACAAGGCTTGGTCGATGAGGCAATACCTGACCGCCTTGAGATTTAGAGCCCTTGCTTTTCTTTTTCCCATTCCATCGGGGGGCTTCAACTCCTGCAGAAAATACAGAATGTCATGATATCAGGCAGATCCTGCGAGCTGTAAGCCATCTTGAGAGCATTGGCTGGGCGATTCAGCTTGCTGAGATCCTGGGCAAGTATTGATGAAACTAACTCCCAAGGCTTCACAGTTGGATTCAGCCAGTAGCTTGGCTAAGCCTTGCCCCTTAACCAACTTGGTGGGCTTTATCTCTAAGTCAAATTCCAGAATTTTAGTGATCCATCTGCCTCTCTTCCCATCTACGTCGGGCTGCACAAGGATGTCCTTCACGGAAGTTGAAGGAACATATGTTGTTACTTTTGAATGCAAGACATAGACTCTGAAAGCTTTAAGATCTTTCACTAAGGCATAGGCCTGCTTCTCCATGATTTCATACCTACTCTCTGTGTCTCTTAACGCCCTGCTAGAGAAGGCGATGGGCTGCTGACGCCCTTCCTCATTTTTCTGCAATAAGACCGCCGCCACTATATCAAAAGAAGCAAAGGAGAAAATTAGGAACTCTTTGGAATAATCAGGACTGATTAGCATAGGCACCTCAGTCAATGCATTTTTTATTCGGTCAAAATATGCCCGGGGCTCAACGGTCCATTTCACTTCATTTCCCTTTCTGAGCATTGTTGTGATGTGTTTTACCAGCTGAGCAAAATTTGAGACAAATCTCCTCAGGAAGTTAATATTTCCTAGAAATGCCTGGACCTCTTTTTTAGACCTGGGAAGTGACAGGGTTTGAATCGCCTCCACTCTGTTGGGATCAATTCTTACTCCTTTCGCCGATACTATATGGCCTAGCAGCTTGCCCTCCATCATAGTGAACAGGGACTTCTTGGGATTCAGGGAAAGACCAAATCTCCGACACTTCGAGAAAAATCTCCTTAAGTGGCAGCGATGCTCCTTATCAGACCTAGAGAAGACCGTGATGTCGTCTAGGTAGATCACTACAAACTGGTCTTTTTCCCCGATGAAGGCTATATCCATGGCTCGCTAAAATTTTTCTCCTGCATTCATAAGACCGAATGGCATTTTGGAATACATGAATGTGCCCCAAGGAGTGGTGACGGTTGTATTCTCCTTGTCCTCAGGCATGACCAATATCTGGTTATACCCCGAAAACCCGTCGATCATAGATATCCTGGATGCTCCAGTTACCCTTTGCAGTATGTGTTCCATCTTAGGTAGGGGGTAATTGTCTTTCTTTGAGATTCTGTTGAGATTCCTGAAATCAACACAGAGTCTGATTTCTCCACTCTTCTTCCTTACTGGGACCAAATTGGCCACCCATTTAGAATATCTCAAGGGGACAATAATTTGGGCATCTAACAATTTCTTCACTTCTTTCTCCATGACAGGTAGCAACATGGGATTTATCT
>ML786487.1:504000-519949 GCA_009831015.1 Picea engelmannii | reverse complement strand
ATTCTTAAGTGCTTGTTAATTGGAGTTATTTTCCTAATCTTTCTTCCGTCCATCACCTAATTTATTGAAGATCCAGTGAGGGGTGTTATCTCGCCTTGTGAAAGATTTCTTCAGCGTTTCTGGTTATATCTCAAATTTTATTAAGTACAGACCCCATAGCCCATGGATGTGTGATTTGTCTCAACCAACTTTAAAAAACCTTTACAACAAAAAAAAACTCGTGCCTCTAACTAGCCTAATATATTAATTCAAACAAAGCTAAATTATATAGAGAGATCCCTCTCTGAAGCTGGAAGGGCTAGATCCCAGCTTTAAAAGCGGTTGGTTAAGGTTACCTTTGTGTATTTCCTCTTTTCAACCTCTAGGAAATTTACAGAGTGATAACACCATGCAAACTGCAGACCTGGTTACGCCTAATCCCGAGACAAGAAATATCGCTAACACCATGAAATGTGGAGGGCGCTATGAAAATGTGCATCTCCAAATCGGTGACTACCACCTAAAATCCCATATGTTTGCTATCAACATGGGCAGTTGTGACATTGGGTTGGGTGTAGACTGGCTAAGGACTTCGGGTCCCATTCTCATGGATTTTAAGGAATTAACCATGTAATTCAACCAGGAAGGCCACCAATATAAATTCCAAGGCATCACTATTGGTTCACCTGAGGTCATTAGTTCCCATCGCATGGAAAAAATGCTCAAAAAAGGTCATTCTGGTGTCATTGCCCAACTCCATTCCATACAAGCAACAGAGACACCCCCGGTGTCGCAAGACCTCCAAGCCCTTCTTTCTAAACATCATATGGTATTTTCCACTCCCCAAGGACTCCCTCCTTCCCGCGGTGTTCATGATCATTCCATTCCCCTTGTACCTAGAAGCCTTCCTCCCAATATCCTTCTGTATCGCCACCCATTTTCACAAAAAAATGAAATTGAGAAAATGGTCCAGGAACTCCTTAATGCAGTTTTTATCCGCCCTAGTATGAGCCCTTACTCTTCTCCTGTAGTCATGGTCTTGAAGAATGAAGGTTGTTGTAGAATGTGTCATGACTTCCATGCCCTCAACAAACTGACCATTAAAAACAAATTTCCCATTCCTGTCATTGATGACCTCTTGGATGAATTGAGTGGCACCCAATTCTTTACTAAAATTGATCTTTGCTAGGGCTATCGCCAGATACGTATGAAAGAGGCAGACATTCCCAAGATGACCTTTTGAACTCATGAGGGCCACTATGAGTTTTTGGTCATGCCCTTTGGCTTGTGTAATGCCCCCTCCACCTTCCAAATCCTCATGAATCATGTCTTCCATCCCTTTCTCTGTCATTTTGTCTTATTTTTCTTTGATCATATCCTCATCTATAGAAAAACTTGGACAGACCATCTTACTCATGTGGATCAAGTTCTCAATCTACTCTCTCAGCACCAACTTTTCCTGAAACAATTTAAATGTGCTTTTGGTGCCTTAGAAGTAGAATACTTGGGTCATTTAGTTGGCAAGGATGGCATCAGGGTGGATCTGAAAAAGATTGAAGCTATGCAAGACTGGTCGCACCCAAAGACTCTCAAAAGATTGCATGGATTTCTGGGCTTAACAGGGTATTATTGCAAGTTTGTTAAGAATCATGGAAAGATTGCAACACCTCTCACTGCTCTCCTAAAAAAAAACTCTTTCACTTGGACCCCAACCACTGCTCAAGCTTTTCAAACCTTGAAGATGGCCATGTACACCACTATGGTTCTGGCGCTTCCTGATTTCACAAATACCTTTGTGTTGGAATGTGATGCCTCAGGGAAAGGAATCGGTGTTGTCCTTATACAAGAGGGTTGACCTTTGGCCTTCACCAACAAACAACTATCTGAAAGGAATCTAGGCAAACCCATCTATGAAAAGCAAATGTTGGCTATTCTTCATGTCGTTGATCTGTGGCACCCTTATCTCTTGGGGCAACATTTCCAAATTAAGACATGCCATCAAAGCCTCAAGTACTTTCTGGAACAATGCATTTCCTCCCCGGAGCAACAAAAATGGGTGACTAAGCTCTTTGGATATGATTATGAGATCATTTACAAGAAAGGTAAAGACAATGTGGTGGAGGATGCACTGTCCCAAAAATATGAAGAAGAAGGATCTTGTTTTTCTCTTTCCTTCATTGTACCATATTGGCTCCAAGCTGTTCGCGAGGAATGGCTACAAGATCCCAAAAGTTCGCATCTGATCCAGCAATTGCAGAACAATGCTCCATCTTCCACAGGGTACTCTTGGCTCTAGGATGAGCTTCAATACAAAGGCCATTTGTATTTAAGTAAACAATCAAAGCTTAAATCCACGGTACTTTCTGAGATTCATGCTACACCCACAGTGGGGTACTCTGGGTTCACCAAAACCTATGACAGGGTCAAACGTTCTTTTTTCTAGGATGGTATGAAACAGAACATTCGTAATTTTGTCACTGAATGTGATGTGTTTCAACGCAACAAGGGAGAAAAAATAAAATCTCTGGGCACACTACAACCGCTTCCAATTCCACCTTCTATTTGGAAGGATATCTCTATGGACTTTATTACCGACTTACCCAAATCAGGAAATAAATCAGTCATAATGGTGGTTGTGGATCGCCTTTCCAAGTATGCTCATTTCTGCGCTCTTCAATACCCATTTACTACATCCACGGTGGCTCAAATTTTCATGGACCGGGTCTTCAATCTTCATGGCATGCCGCACTATATTGTTTCTGATCATGACCCAACTTTCACAAGCAATTTTTGGCAAGAACTGTTCAAGCTACAAGGCACCCAATTGCATCTCAGCACAACTTATCATCCCCAGACTAATGGTCAAACAAAAGTTGTCAACAAGTGTTTGGAAACATATCTGAGGTGTTTTGCCTCTAAAAATAAAAATCAGTGGGCTCAATGGTTACCCCTAGCTAAATGGTGGTACAACACTTCCTACCATATAGCTACATGCATGACTCCTTTTGAAGCGGTATGTGGACAGAAGCCACCTTCAGTTCTCTCATACTTAACGGGTACCTCAAAGGTCTACGAGGTTGACCAAACACTTACAGTTCGAGAGGATATTCTTTGTACCCTCAAAGAGAGCTTGGTCCTAGCACATAATCACATGAAGCAACAAGCAAATCAAGGTCGATCTAAACACCAATTTGCATAAGGGGATCAGGTGTTTCTGCATCTGCAACCATACAAGCAAAATTCCCTCAAGGCCGAGCATTGTCAAAAGTTAGTGCCCAAATTTTATGGTCCTGATACAGTTCTCAAGCGTGTGGGACAAGTCGCCTATTAGTTACTCTGCCCAGTCATTCAAAGCTACATCCTGTTTTTCATGTTTCATGCTTAAAGAAGGTGATTGGAACTAGGTGCCAAATTCAAACCAACCTTCCCGAGTTAGCTGAAGAAGGATCCATTTGGCTACAGCCAGAAGCAATTTTGGACCAGCGTGAGCATCGCCTGCATCAAAGAACCATCAAGGAAGTTCTAGTCCAGTGGAAAGATACAACTCCAACAGATGCCACTTGGGAACCAGCTACCATTCTGTAGCAGTTTCCACATCTCAAGCCTTGAGGACAAGGCTATTTTTAAGGGGGCGAACATGTTAGGGTCCTAACCCGCACATAGGTAGAAAATATATTTAGATGTAATAAAGTTCAATATTAATAAGGCCTTTCAATAAAGTAGAATAAGGTGGATGTAAGAATACCTAATAGAATCTTTCGCTTCTAGAAGGATCTTCCTCTAGATGCTTCTCTTGATAGACATATTTAGTATAAATAAGGGTCAAGGGTATGGAAACCCTAGCTTGGATATTATTGTAACAGAGCACTAATCGACTGGAGGTTGCCCCCTCGAAGAGGCCCATGAACATTGCTTTCTGAATCAAAGTGTTATTTCTGTTGTTGTTCTTATATCATTTATGTGTTATTGTGGAGATTATGCTGGTTATATTACTGTTATTTTTCCATTTCTAGAATTTTATTTTTGTTCTGCATACTTTTTATATTTTTTATTTTACACATCTACATCAACATCATCATTTGATATTTTACCCTTTATTTCCACATCATTTCTGTCAAATAATCTTCCCAAAGGGATTAGTCCCTTTGGGATGTGATTTTTGGGTAACTGGACAATGTGATGATAAGAAATTTTATTCAAAAAAACATTAGGATGAGGAACTATTTCAAAAGATGGGTCTTGATCAATATGGAATGTTGAAAACTCATCAATAGTCTCTAGGAATATTTTGATATCAAGATCATCCTCAAACACTTTCCAATGCTTGAGATTGTCAGGTATAGAGTGTTTATACTTCACTTATACATCATACCTGAGTTTAGGTGGCAAAGGGACTCTAAAATTGCTTGATGAGACAACCAAATAATCGACCATGGCATTCTCCTCTCAAGGAACAAATGAAATGTTAAAAGATGAGAAAAAAATGTCAATGAGGTACCACACTTCATTTTTATAACTTCTGAGACAAGGGTGTTTGGATTGATAAGTATTTCTGATCTGATGGACAATTAATTCAACATCCCCGAGCACTGATATCTCTTCAATCTCCATGTCTTTTGCAACTCTCAAACCCAAAACAAGAGCTTCATACTCTACCACATTGTTGGTAGCTTCAAATTCTAACTTGTAGGATAGATATATAATTTCTTGAACAGGTGAAACAAGGACCACCCTAGCACCAACACCTTCCCTAGAAGAGGCTCCATCAAGGAAAATTTTCCAAACAGAGGTAATCAGAGGAGAATCTTCATAGAGATTACGGGATTGTTTTCTGATTTCAAGAGGAGGTTCAGGGACATTAATTTGCTGCAATAAGTTGGATCCCAAATCAATATCAAGGGACAATATAGGCTAATTGGTGGGGTTTACTTCATCACTAATAACATAAGCCACATGATCTTCTTTGTACAATCTTCTATCCTCCCCCCCCAAACAAAAGAATAGTAGCCTATGTTAGGTCCATCTGCAATGTCCCCCCAGGTCTTTTTATCCAAGATCTTGACAATAACATGCCAAACTTTGGGGGAGCATCAACCACTACAATATCCATGACCACAATTTTCATGGGTAGCTGAAACAGGTCACAACCAGATCTTTGATGACCCCAATACATTACACTCTCCTTGAATGAAAATAATACAAGTCATGATATTCTTTGGTGACTTCCAGTCCTAGTTCCTTCATGACAATTTTGGGCATGAGATTATGAGATGCCCCTGACTCCATCAAAAAATTATGCAGTACCGTATCATGTATGTTCAGTGATGTGTATAAGGGAGGGGATGAATCATCTCTATCTTCTACCATGGGACCTAAGATGATTGCTGGTTTTTTGTCTTGCAAATTGATTGAGTCTGTGGGGTGATTCGAGGGTTCAGGAAACAACAACTTAGATAGGGATCTCCTAAATTCCTCATGCTTGACCATCTTTGAAAGGGGTACAAGAATCCTAATCTTCTGAATTTCATGCTCAAAGTTAAAACAGGAGGGGGGATTCATAATTTATCTTACCTCTGGGATGGGACTTTTGGCTACTGGTGGGGATTCTGGGCTTTCATTTCATGGCTACTGCTTGCTACATCTTCAGTAGGATTTTATTCTTTGGTAGGCCGACCAAGAACATCAGGCTCTCTTCCTTTCTTTTTGGACCTAAGGTTGTACATATTTGGGCTATCACTGGCCTTATCCCCTTTTCTCAGCTCGTTTAATTGGTTTTATATGAGAGACTCCTTGTACACTGACTGAGTTAAGTGAGGATAAGAGGATGTATCTTCAAGACAATGAATTTCTGGATCGAGGTCTTCTTCCTCTCCACCCTGATCTATAACAAGGTTGTTTTGAAGAGGGGTCTAGATTTTCTGATCATCCCTATCTCTGTTCCAAGGTTCTCTTTGCATAATTTGAGGAGCATTGTTATTCGGATTCCTGAACTTGCCTCTGTTATCAAAATTTTGAGGATTTCTATATTTTTGCTTCCCTTCTAATTCCAACCTTTCCATTCTAGCTGAAAGTGATTTTAGTAAATTGGTTACTTTTTCCATTTGAAGGGGGGGGGNCTGAAGGTTGGGGATTCAGATCTTCCACTTCCTCTATGTCTATCAACCTTATTCTTGATTCGTTCAACTGCCAATATATTAGATTCTAATTCCAGGGATGCATCTTGCATATGATCAAAGGAGGTATCTATTCTCTCTCTTAACAGGAGGTAGAAGTCAGGGTCAAAAGAACTAGCTTATGTGATTTTGGCAGAGGCCTCTGTAGGCTTTATCTTATCATGGATCTTATTGTACATTTTGTTGGATCTTTTGGAGAAGTCAGAGATAGACTCTCCCTCTTTTCTCTTTAGGGACCTGGATTCTGTGATATAATACATGAAGTCCTTTTAATCCCCCCATTGTCTCAAGAAGATATCATCTAAAGCCTCAATCCCATCAATGGATATAGGGGTCAGGGCCTTGAACCACTTTGTGGCTTCTCCCTCAAGACTGTGGACAAAAATCCTCATCCACACATCTTCATTTACTATGACATAGTTATCAACATAACTATACAAAGTTGCAAGGTGCTCCTCTACAGTGATATCTCCCTCCTCGTGAAATTAGGTAGTTTCTTAAGGTAGCCCCCAGTTGGGAGGGAATTAAGAGGTTGAGGAAAAATGAGAGGGCCTATCGGGAAGCTACTATAGCGTCCATTTTATTTCTGGGGGGGTTATCTCCTTCCATTGGAGTGTGAACAGGAGGAGAACTAGGAGGGGATGGGGTTCAGACAGGGGACATGGGAGATGTGCTCCTGGGAATAAAGGGAAACAATTGAAGATTTGGAGAAAAGGCCTCAGGGCTCGAGGGAATAGAGGTTTCCATCTCTTCAAAACCATCAACTTTAATAGGAGGAGGAGTAGAGAAATTGGGAGAGGGGAAATCAACAGGAACACTCCCAAAATTTAAACTTCTAGAATCTCCAGCAGATGGTGTAATAGGAAAATGAGAAACATCTACTGGAATTGCTATAGGAGAATAATGAAAATTACCAGAATCACCTAGTTCAATAGTAGAAGTGCCTTCCTGAAACGTCCTTTGTCTTTTTTATAATTTTCTCTGGATCAGCTTCAGGTGTCACTAAAGGTAGTTGTGGAGTAGACCTCGTGTATCTGCCCCTGGAAGCCACAACTGAAACAGTGGAGTCATCTCAGTTGGATCACCACAGTAAAGTCGCCAGGTGCACAGTTGCAACCTTTGATGTACTAAGGACAAGTGCACCTTTAGAACCAGTAATCTTTGTCATTCAATCCCATGGAAAATCTTCAATTTGTCCCCGAAAGCGGCACCAAAAATGTTAGCACCATAAGTCACCTATGGATTGAAGAAGAGGTAAGCCCAGTACCCATCAGTTTGTATTTCACAATGAATAGTTTTAAAGGGTGGTCTAATGGATGCAGTCTCAAGATTATATCGCTTTAACTTGGGAAACTGGGTTGGAATGCACAAGCAAGTGAGGTCTCACTATAAATTCTGTCAGTAAGTTGTAATAAGGGTGAGTAGGGGGAAGAAATTGAGAAGAATGAAGAAGTTTGTTATGGACATTCGGTCTTCTAGTATCTTAAAGAGAAAAAAATATGAAGACAAGATCCTCTTGGTTCAGGGTGTTATCACATATTCCTGTCAAATCCTTGGGGGTCTGTATTTCCTTCGTGTGTCTTTAATTTTTCTTTTCTTCTCCCCTTCTGTCAACCCGATCATGATTTTCCTCCCCATCCTGGCATGTATTTCTCTTCCATTTGTTTTCATCCTTGACGATTGACTAGTTTTTCCTGTCAGTATGCCAGAGAGATTGGCCTTGGGTTCCTTCCATCTCTTCCAAAGGACGATCACTTACCCCCCATTTTTTGCCTCCATCACTGAACCTTTGTCTTCCCTAGCCTAAATCTGGTCGGCCAAATCCCCATTTCCATTGTCTATAACACCAACAGCGACACAAAGCATCGAGCGGGGAAATATCGCTCTTTAATGGTGAGGATCCATTAATGGTGTAGATTAGCGGCCTTCAGGAAATTCAGGAATGTGAATTTTCCCTAGGTTTAATGCCAGGAAAAAGGCCAGCGATCAAAGGTCTAGCAAGAATTAATCTGGGTCATCTGAGCCCATGGGGATAGGCAACAGTTGATTGATTGTTTCAATGTTTTGGCTACCAGGAAAACAGGGAAGATATGCATCAGGAATCCTCGATACAAGAGGTCCTGACACAATAAAGACCATTGAGCAAGGAAAGACTCAAACCATTAGATCTAATGTTTCATCTTTCGGGCTGTCGGGAGTCTAGGGAACATGGGGTTGGCTCCTTCCCATCATCGATACGTGAAATTCCTGAAGCGCCTTTGGCGTTGGGCACGGTCACGACCTTAGGGTTGTATGAAGTGGGGTCAAAGTAGTTGAGGGACAGGGTTGTTCAATGGAAAATATATCATGGCCATCCATATCGAAGCAAAGATGATCATTGATCTCATCCTTCGTTTCGTAATTTCAGGCATTGCTATATCAAAGTCAGGGGAGGTGAAAACCCCCAAAAGAAAAAGCATCGAAATTCATTTAAATATAGGCGTAGGGTCATCGACCTGGGCTATATTGATAATGGATCCTGAAGTAAAGGAGGCTAGCCTCCAAGCCTTGGGAGAGGCACGTGGTTGTCCCTTGTGTATTCAGTCTTGGCCACCCTCCATGGGATAAGTAGTTATTGAAGATTGAGCAGGTGGTTGAAACTTCAGCTCAATCCATAAATGGAAGGTGTGGGGAAAGGTCTAGAGAAGTCAGCCTGTGGTACCCCCGATGGACAGGTTCCCTACGAAAGCCATGTTGTCTAAACCAATGTCAGACAAGAAGTTGCGTGCACAATCTGCAAGAATACCATGCACACGTAAAGCCTTAAATGAAATAGCTCAACGACTCTCCTGTTGTCAAGGGAGCGAATTTCTCTAAGTATGTATACTCATTTTTTATATTTTTGTAAGCATCGATGGTATAGCTAAGCTCCCAATTGTAAAAGTTTTAGCGAGGCCTTTGGTTCTTTGGTTATGCATTGTTACTTGAGATTTCTTGTTTAATGGCAGTCACCTTCTTCTTTCATCTCTTTTCTTCTGACTATGAAAACTCAGGTATGGATGATCCAGTCGAGTGTTGTAGTTGTATTGTAGTGTAGGTTTGACTATTTTTGTTGTTACAATGTTTTCAGTCTCTCAAATTCTCAGACCAAGAGGATCTTGTATCTGAGACTTTTCCTCCAAAGGCTGTTGGAAGACCTGATGTCTAGAGAAGACCTTCCTACCCTTCTTGTTTTTCTCCATCTACTCACCACTATACAAACTTACTGGCCTAAGTTAGATCAATACCTCACATGTCTCTGTAGTTCCAACCCAGTTGTCTGAGTTAAAATGATATTATTCTAAGTTTACTCTCTTCAATCAACCTTTTTATAACCAACCTGTGACATACAAATTGATGGGTATCAGGCTTACTCCTGCTGCAATCCAGGAGTGACTTTTGGTGCTAACATTTCTGGCACCATTCCTAGGGACGAAGTTGAAGATTTTCCCTAGGATTGAATGACAAAGCTTGCTGGTTTTGAAGGTGCATCATAACTCAGTACATCTATGATTTCTAGTGTGCACTTGGCGACTCCATTATGATGACTTGACTGGTCTGACCTCATTGCTCAACTGGCTTCGAAAGGAAGATACACGTGGTCTCATCCACAACTGCCTCTAGCTGCGCCTGCAGCTACCCCAGAGAAAATTATTAGGAAGGTAAAGGCTTCTCAATAAGGAACTTATACTACTGAAACAGGTATTTCTGATAATTTTCCATGTCCTTCTTTTGAAGCTCCATTTTTTTCTCCTCATTCCCTTGTCATACCTTCTGTTGGAGTTTCCCAAACTTTAAATTTTTGGAGTGTCCCTGTTGATTTTTCCCCTCCTAGTCTAGGATTAGAGGGAGAAATCCTTGTCACTCCTTTCTCCCCTAAAATTGTACCGTGGTTTAGACCCAGTGCCTTAGGATATTTCCCTACTCCAAGATTTACTAGCCCTCCTCCTATTACTTTTCTCCAAATTCTTGTCGAAGCTCAGTTCTAGTCTCCCCTATCCGAACCCCTTCCCATCCTAGTTCGCCTCCACCTATTGTCCCTATGGCAGGATAAAATCCCCCTATGACTAGAATGGAGGCCATAATAGTAGCTTGGTATGCCCCCCTTGTTTTTCCTCAACCTCTTAATGCCCTCCCAGCAGACGACTACCTTAAACAGTTGCCCAAGTTCACAAGCGAAGGAGACATAGCCACAGAGGAACACCTTGAGGCCTTTTACAGTTTTACATATCATCATGCCATCATGCATGCAGGCGTGTGGATGAGGATTTTTGTTCATAGCCTTGAAGGCGAGGCTAGGAAATGGTTCAGGGCTTTGCCTCTAGGATCTATCAATGGGATTGAGTCTTTGGATAGTGTCTTCTTGAGACAATGGGGGGATAAAAAGGATTTCATGTATTATATCATAGAGTTTGGGTCCTGTTATTGCCCTGTAAATTTCCTAGAGGTTGTTAGGAAAGACAAAATCTATGGGAGGTAACTTTATCCAACCACTTCGAAGCTGGGATCTAGACCTACCAACTTCAAAGAGGGTTCTCTCTATATGATTTATATATGTTTCAAATTTAAAATATTAGGCTAGGTAAATAGAATATGTTGGTTTTGTTGTTGTAGTGTTTGTCGGGTTGGCTGAGATAGTTTACACATCCATTGGGATATGGGGTCTGTACCATGAAAATGAAAATCTAAACCAGAAAACAAAGAAACTTTTCACAGGGCGAGATAATGTAATCGATGGGTTATTTTAGTAGCATAAACGAGGAAATAGTAGAAAAGGTGAGAATGTCAATTACAACAAAGAAGCAGTTAAGAATTTCTTTATCATAAAATCAGAAGATGAAACACTAAAATTTTCAAAGTGAGAAACAGGGTATACAAAGATAAATCCCGCAACATTCATTACTTTCAAATATTCAGTTTAGCAAACAGTGTGATAACTAAGAGAGAATAACATTAAACTTTAGAAAGAAAGACATCACCAGTGAATATACGCAAGAATCCTGTAAAAGTGCCTCTTTGTATTAATGGAAGATCTCTTGAAAAATATTAAAGTCTGATAGCTCACAGGGCATAAAGATCAACCCTCAATACTTCAAAAAGTGAAGTATTTATAACCCAAAATTACAAACGATCCTGTCATTAAATATCAGGACATGGTAAATCTATTTTTGGCCCAACTAATTTAACAAATTACAAGAATCTAGGAAATTGTTTGACGATGTGTCGCAACTGCATGTTGTTTTCTGGGTGAACCATTGGTGAGGCCTTTGCATGAACTCATTTGAATGGATAGCTAACTGGGCTGGGACAACTCATCTACTACTTGATCAGGTCATAAAGCTCTTCCCATTGAATATGACTAGGAACACTGACTTTGAGTAGCCTTCGGTAGACTTCATCCATTTATGTGTACTTGGAGAAAGTAGGCTTGGTGATGAAGATGTACCGGATCTCATGCTAAATGCTGATATCCAACTGAAGTGCATCTAGGAATTCCTTTCCAGTGATGTTGCCTTGAATCCCTGAAAACTTCGAACTATCCTTAGCCACATCGACTAGTCTCTTTTTGTAGTATGGGAGTGTCATCAGTTTTTCGTTTATCACCTTCAGACCAGGAAGACCTTTCTTCTGTAGAGCCACAATCTTGTTGAAATTTTTTTGTACCCCTAGGTCCATGGCCTGAACCTTTTCTTCTAGCTGTAGCATCATTCCTCTCTTGGTCAAGACTCTTTTGACCTCAAGGATGGTCTCTTCTCTATCCTAGATTTTCAGCTCTTTCATCTCCTCTCTGGTTTTAGAATTCAAGAATTTGATGATTTCATTAGCCTATGTGGGCTTCTCTCCCAGTTCTGATCTGATCTTCTCGATGGCTTGTTTACTTCTCTCCACCAATTCATTTTTCTCAAACATAATCTATATATTTGGCCATATTTTGTTCATAGACATGGTGATGTCTGTCCAGACACTTTCTTTGACTTCGGCTAGTGTCTTACCCACCACTGTTTGCTTCCGAAGCTACTGCAACTCTTGTTTGAGCTGGTCTGACACCTATTTTTCCTTGGAGAAACTGGTTTGATAAGAATATTTGAGTTCCTGAAGGTTGTCAATCTCCTTTTTGAGCCTTCTAATCTATGTCTCCTACAGGTTCATCTTTTCCATAGACTTGGCCAATTCAACCGTCTTTTCCTGAGACGTCAGTGGATTCGCCAATGGGACTTCTGCTAGTGATGTTGTGCTCACTCCTGAGAGTGGAACTACACTCAATGGAATGAATTCCATGGGTTTCAACTGTTCTTTCTCTTTCACTAGCTTCTCCATATTAGCTTCCATTTCCTTCAGTTGTGCATTCTGCTCCATGATTAACTTAAGCATCTCGTATTTTTCTCCTTCTATCTTTGCTATTTCCTTTGCCTGTGAGTCTACTGTTGGTGGAAGCTTCAATTGTTTCCTCAAAGATGCTATGTATTCATTCTTCTTCTTGATCATATCCTCGATTGATTTCACATTCGAGGGATCATACCCGATCTTGAGGACCAGTTCCTCCAACATCTTGATCCTGTTATCCTTGGAAAAGGATGATATATTCTCCAGCTTCAACTGTCTCTAGACGTTGTTCAGAGATACTTGTAACCTGGAGGCAGTAGTGGAAGCATGTGCCAGCGTGGAGAAAACCATTTCTCCTGTCTGCCTGTGCAGATCCATTTGATCAGCGGGATGCATGTCCTTAGTCTTGAATTCAAAAGTGGCCCTTTTGTAATCGGTGATTACCTTAGGGTCTAATACTTGTGCTTGGATGAATGCCATGTGCATTCTTCCCTTCTCTGTATTGAACGCCGATAGAATCCTGTGTTGTGTAGACAATGTTTTCTTCCAAAATTGGGCGTATGTGATACTGGTCAGAGTCTGATTCTTTTTCTTGATCAAATCGTATTTCTCAAAAATACTAAGCTTCGGACCTGTCTTTCCTAGATGGTTGATCGGTAGAGTATTTGTAGGCTTCTTTGGTAACACTGTGGTTATAATCTGCTTGCCGCTTGTATTGAGGAGCGACCGATCAACCTTTGTCACTGTGGTGGATGTAATTTCCTTTTCTCCAGATGGGTCAGGAGCCAAATTGGTTTTTGGCTTCTTGGTATGCAGTCGAAATTCTTCTAATGACACTTCAGTGACAGGAGGTCACAGATCCTGCCTAGGCCTTTTCTCCTTTGGAGCCTGTGGGGTGGTTGTCTTTGATACAGTGATCGGGGGGTCCTGTTGTTCTGTTTCAACCAAAGTGTTTGGTTCTCATCCTGTCTGGTTTGCAAATTTCTCTATCTCAGGCCTAGATTCTTGGAGATACGGGATATTCTTGTTTTTTATCCTCATCTCTGAAATGATCCCGCACGGATCGTAGTGCCATGTGAAACTCATGAAGAATTTCATTTCCTTCAGTAGCTTGTTTTATTCCTCCCTAATGCCTCGGTTGTTGCAGATGAAAGACCCAAACTGCCCTTTGATTCTGAGCTGTTTCTTCTTCTTTAAAGACACAAAATGAATATCATCCAAGTTTATCATCTGACTTATGTATTCCAGAGGTTTTTGGCTTCTTGGTATGCAGTCAAAATTCTTCTAATGACACTTCAGTGACAAGACGTGACAGATCCTACCTAGGCCTTTTCTCCTTCGGAGCCTGGGGGGTGGTTGTCTATGATATAGTGACCGGGGGGTCCTGTTGTTCTGTTTCAACCAAAGTGTTTGGTTCCCATCCTGTCTAGTTTGAAAATTTCTCTATCTCAGGCCTAGATTCGTGGAGATACGAGATATTATTGTTTTTTATCCTCATCTCTAAAATGATCCTGCACGGATCGTAGTGCCATGTGAAACTCATGAAGAATTTCATTTCCTTCAGTAGCATGTCTGCTTCCTCCCTAGCACCTCGGTTTTTGCAGATGAAAGACCCAATCTGCCCTTTGATTCTGAGTTGTTGCTTCTTCTTTAAAGACACAAAATGAATATCATCTGAGTGTATCATCTACCTTATGTATTCTAGTGCAAAAATTCTAATAGGTAAGTATTTTGGAAATTTATATGGGGCCAACTCGCACCCAGAGACTCTGATCTCAGTGTGATTTTGGTATAGGTACCAATCACTAGTCTTTGTATGATATGAGAGATGTAGGATCCTCTGAACTTCATCATTAATCCTGGGTTCGGATCTGCCACTGAGCATACTCACCACTGGGTGGTAGAATTGATTGATAAACTCCTTGAAACTGAATTCAGTGGAGTTATGTCTGAGCAGATAAGTCCATGCGGTAACTGCTTGTGGTTTTCCATCTCGGTCCATCTTCTGCATAGAAAAAATGAATTTGTCCACTTGGAAGAAAACGAACAGGTATGCCAGTATTGAAGAATAATGAAACATGCCTTCTGTGGTGAAATTGACAAATTTCTCGTGAATATTGTTCGCAAGGAACGTGCTGAAGTCGAACTGTGTAGTATGCTTCTCGTCGTTGAAGAAAATAGACAAAAATCCTAGAATGGGCTCATCTACCTACTGATCTGAATAATAACCCAACAAGGTGCATAACCTGGTAATAACCTGGACGTGATAACCTGGTTTCCTTTGGTTGAGAACATGGAGGAAGGATAAGGGGGATTTGTAGCAGGGAGTTGAGTGGACTATGGAAGAAAAAGCTCAAATATTTGATCTCTTTGAGGAAACGTCATCTTCTGGTATAACTCTGTAAGGATTTCAAGGTTAAAAGGTGATGCGGAGTCGGCTCGGGATATTTTCATCATTTGGTCGATGGTTTCTGGCATGATGAGGAAAAGAACTTCCCCGGAGGAGGATACGATGGCTTGTTGCTTGGGAATCTACTGGGCTTGGCACTTGAGGGAGAACTCTGGGAAATGGTGAATCTGGGGGAAGAGATACAGGGGTAGGTTGGACTTTTGGAGTCCAATTTCATCACTCTGATCCATGAAGACTTCTTTAAGCCATGATTGAAGGTCTGCAAAGTCAAAATTGCACTTAGTGTTTGCGATTAAGTAGTCTTTGTCGGCCAATGGAATCCCGTCGAGATCGACAGGAGGCAGGAGAAACAGATTCTCCTCTCCTTCTGTTTGTTTTGATTTTGGCGCCATTACTGTAACAATACTTGCAAATAAAACAATTTTAGCGGGGACGACTATAGATGGGGGCGACTGACTATAACAGAGAAGAAAATGGGTTAAGTTCTCTGGTGCGATGAGTGGGTAAATGGTGAAGGAATGAAGAGTGAGGGTAATTTTGAGTATATGGGTATCCGTTGGGTGTGGGGGACAGGTTAGCTGGTTAACGGATAAGTTATCCAGTAATAAATGGCCAACGGGTCGTTTGGAAAGTGAGATGGCAGGTGACAACGACCGAGGGATACGGATGCGTGATGTGGTGGTTATCAATTGGGGGAAAAAATCATGATGAGGGGACTTGCCATGAGTGAATGAGGGAGAAGGACTGACGGAGTTATGGGATGTGACTCTTTTGGAAAGGTGGATGATGACGTCAGAGGTGACGAGGTATGTCAGACAATAGGAAGGTGGTGGGACTCGGGACCAACAAATTCATGCCACGTATAGATAGGGGGCCCGCCAGAGTCAGATTAAATTCCGGACCCCCCCCACCGTTAAACGTAGATCATTCAGGGGGGGTCCGAAAAACACCTTAAGCCGTCGATTTGTGCACGTTTCTCTTCACCGCAGTTCTGTGCATGATCTTTATCACACATTCCGGATCCCCTCCCCTCCATTAACGGTAT
>ML786487.1:463756-503937 GCA_009831015.1 Picea engelmannii | reverse complement strand
ACCCCCCCCCCCCCTCCATTAAAGGTAGAACAATCAGGGGGGTCCAAAAATATTTGTCCACCGTAGATTTTGGGCATGATCATCTGGATCATTGATATATGAGCGGAGCATCAATGTGGGCGCAGAAAGTATATGCGCCCGAAGAACTTAGGATAAGTGCATACCATGGGTTTTTCTTAATCTTTTTCATGTTACATCACCAAGGGGTTAGTCAAACAACATTTTAAGCATCCAAGACATGGTCCAAGATTGATCATCAATTTGGTTTTATTGAAGTAAAGAAAACTAACCTATGTTCTAACCTAACTTCCGATGACAATTAGCCCAGATTAAACTGTTGGGCTAAGAACTTAGTCTACCCTGGGGATTTTTGACCAAGATTAGAGAGTCTGGCCAGATTTATTCACTAACTAACCTAGATCACTTGGCTAAGATTAAACAGTTTATCCAAGCTTATTCACTATTCCTATCAACATCAATTTAAAAGAACTTGGCCATGCTTGAAAGGTATGGACCAAGTCACTGTTATTGCATGGGGCTCTTATTGAAATTCTTTTATGCCCTCTTTTCTTTTTCTTTTTCTTTCTTTTCTTTTTTCTTTTTCTTTCTTTCTTTTCTTTTTTATTTTTCTTTTTCTTTCTTTTCTCAAATTATTTGCAGAATGAAAAATCATTTGACAAACAAAAAACACTAGAGAGATAACACTCCAGTCACCAGTTCATCCTATAAATTATAGGGTGATAACAACGGCTCCACCTGGGGATGGTACTCTCCTTGTGAAGTGCCAAGAATCTCGATTCCTGATGTTCTGAACTTCCTCCCTAATCACCTTTGTTGCTTGATTGGTTTTATTTTTGAAAAATGGAAAAAACAGTGGTCAATCAGCTTAGGGCCTTCTTTTCGGGCTTCAACCAACTGACCAAAGTTATTCACTCAGAAACTCGCAAGCAAAATAAAAAACGGTTTATACAATGGAAAGTGTGACTTCAGGTCTCTACTGAGGTGGTGAATAATGTTTTAGCATTCTGCCATTTACAAGTCCTCCTGGCAGATTCGTCCCATCACTGTTGTTTAGAAAGAAAGTGTTATTTCCTCTGACGGCTTGAATCATGTATGGTCCCTTCCACAGACTATAGAAATTTCCATTCTTTCCCTTGTCTTCATTTCAAGAATCCCATCTCAACACCAAATCTCCTAGCTCGAAATCATCTTCCTTGGTTCTTTTGTCAAAAATCTTCTTAATGCTTTCTTGGACTACCTAGTTCTTGTTGTATACTTCTTCCCTAGACCGTTGCAAATGGATCATTTGGTTGATCCTTCTTTGGGAGTCGTTTGGCTCTGCTTGCATGTCTTGTAGCAATTTCATGACAGGGACTCCTAAGGAAGTGGGAAAGACTGCTTCTGTACCATAAACCAGCTGATATGGTGACATACCGATTGACCTTTTGGTGGTCAGTCTGTCGGCCCATAGTGAAAAAACCAACTTGTTATGCCACGACTTCTTGTTTTCCTACAAAGTTTTCTTGATAATGTTTACCAGGGTTTTATTTGATGATTTTGCCAGCCCATTTCCCTGAGGGTAGTAAGTTGTGGAATGACCCAAACCAATATGATACTGGTTTCATAAATCTATGAGTTTCTTAGATCAAAAAGCAACTGCATTGTCAGTTATAATTTTTCTAGGACATCCACAATGAGACAAGATATTATTTTCAAGAAATTTAATAATGACAGAATCAGTGGCTTTCCTGCTTGGTACTGCTTCGATCCATTTTGTAAAATAATCTGTGGTAGTAAGAATCCACCTGTGCTGGCCCGAAGAAGGAGGATGTATTTCTCCGATGAAGTCTAATCCCCATTGCTGGAAAGGGGCTTCAACGGAGATCGGTTTCAGGGGTAGAGGAAGAAGTTTCCTTTTGCCTTCAAACAACTGACATTGATGACACAAAGTCACTTTGTGATGCACATCGGCAAATAGAGTTGGCCAATAGAATCCAACTATGAGGATTTTGTTGGTTGTGGCCATCCAGTTCAAATAACCACCACAGTCTCCTACATGAAACTCTTGCAATACTTTGTCAGCTTCATCCTTCAATAGACATTCTAACAAAATACCTCCAGGATCTTTCCAATACAGATTTCCTTCTAGAATAAAGAATTTTAATGCTTTCAATTTCAAAAACCTAGCTTTAGTCTTGGTTAGACCAGGGGGAGCTTGTAAATTATGCAAAACAAATATCAGGTCTGCGTACCATGGAGAGTTGAGATAACCTCTCTCACGCTTGGAGTTGCCTGCTCACCCTATTCATCTGCTGCAGCTAAGAAATTAATGTCAAGAGCATGGAAATTTTATTCAGCCATTAACTTTGCTAGACGTTGACATTTAATCAGTTTAGTAGGCTTAATCTCTATGTCATACTCTAGAATGATAGCAATCCATTTTCCTCTTCAGCCATCCGGATTGTCCTGGGTTAAAATGTCTTTTACTACCACATTCAGAACATATGCAATGGTGTGGGAATGGAGAATGTATACTCTGAAATATTTTATGGCTTTCACCAAGGAAAAAGCTTGTTTCTCCATTATTTTATAATTCAAAGAAACATCTCTTAAATATTTACTGAAAAAGGCTATGGTTTGTTCATACCCTTCGCTATTTTTCTGCAGTAATACTTCTTCAATGGTATGTTCAGAGGTGAAAGAAAAAAGATAAAAATCTTTGGTGAAGTCAGGACTGATCAGGACTGGAGCCTGCATGAGTGCACGTTTGACTTGTTCAAAAGACTGCCTGGACTCGGTGTCCCATTTTATTTTTGTGTCCTTTTTTAACATGTTTGTGATGTTTCTGAGAAGCTCAACCATGTTGGGTATGAATCTTCGCAGAAAGTTTATTTTTCCAATAAAAGACTGTAACTCTTTGATATTTCTTGGGTGTTCTAATTTATGAATGGCCTCGATTCTACTGGGGTCTATTTTAATGCCTTCCTTAGAGATTATGTGCCCTAGCAGTTTACCTTCCTCTAATCCGAAAAGGCTCTTCTTAGGATTTAAAGAAATCCCAAATTCCCTGCATTTCTCAAAAACTCGTCTGAGATGTCGTAAGTGCTCGTCGTTAGATTGGGAAAACATAGTTACATCGTCCAGATAGATGACAATAAATTTGTCGAGTTCTTCCACAAAATCGATGTTCATTGTCCTCTGGAAAGTGGCCTCGACGTTCATCAACCCGAAAGGCATATACATGAAAGTACCCCATGGTGTTGTGAAAACGGTTTTGTCTTGGTCATCTGGGTGAACGCGAATCTGATTATAACCTGAGAACCCATCCAGTAAAGAGATTCGACTTGATCTGACTACCCTTTGCAATATGTGGTCCAATTTTGGCAATGGGTAATTGTCCTTCAAAGAGACCTTATTTAGATTTTGAAAATCAATGTAAAGCCTGATTTCTTCGGATTTCTTTCGTGTTGGGAACAAGTTTGAAACCCATTTGGAAAACCATAATGGGACTATGATTTTAGCATCGTACATTTTTTTGATTTCTTTTTCTATCAGGGGAAGTAGCTTGGGATTGATTCTCCTAAGTTTCTGTCTGAAAGTTTTTTGATCTTCTTTTAATGGAATCCTATGTTGTATGATGTTGGTGTCATAAGATTTCAAGTCCTCGTAACCCTAGGCAAATACGTCTGAATATTCCTTGAAAAGCTCAATGTATTTGAGTTTTTGCTCAGGGGGTAATGATTTGGAAAGTTTCACCATCCTAGGATTCTCTTTTGTCCCTATATTACAATCTTCTACTTCTTGACCACTGGCTTCAATTTTTGGCTTTATAGCTACATCATTAAAATCAAATAAGTCCTCTAAACGAACCAAACCCCTAGGTAAAACATTACTTTTCAAATGAAAAACGTCATCTTCTATCTCATCATCACCTAACTCTCCTGAATCTATCTTATTTACACTATCATTTCCAAAATTAGGTCTTTCTACATTTTCATCTTCATTTTCTAAATCTATGTTTGTACATTCAAAATCATTTTTACATTGCAGAAAATCTTCAATTTGATCATCATTACCAAATACCTACCAATATCTGATGTTGTCTGGAATAGTTGGCCTGCATTTCAACTCCACCGTGTATGGGCGAGTGGATCGAAAAGGTATCTTGCATGTGGCTGCTATCGTAGCTAACCCGTCTGCCAAAATATTATGTCCCCTAAGCATCACCTGCAAATCAACTTTAGTGAAACATTTAAGGGAATCTAGAACAACACTCCTATAATCTCTAAGACGAGGGTGTTTTGCTGCATACTCACCTTTAATTTGCTTGATTATTAATTCAGAATCACCTCTTACCGTAATTTGTTTGGCACCAACCTTCTTTAGAATTTTCAGACCGAGCATCAAAGCTTCATACTCGGAAATATTGTTAGTGCATTGAAAATTTAATTTGTAAGAATGGTTTTTTGAATACCTGGATCTGTGATTGTGCAACCAAACTCCTGCTCCCACTCCTTCTTTTCTTACAGCTCCATCAAAGTCCATGCTCTAGAAATCCACTGGAAATTATTCAGTTATTACATTTTTCTTTCTTTCTGCCTCAATGATTTCTTGGCCTTCATCCGGACCAGATGCATCTTCTTCCAGCTGAACGATTTGTTCTTCCATATCACCATCATTGTATAGGATGAAGAAGTCCAGTTCAGAATGTGTAGAGTACGGAGGATAGTTATGTGGTTTTTCTTGACTAATATCCATCTACTTCATCAATGTTTCTCTGTATAGTCTTCTCTGTTGACCAAAAACTGGGACAATGGCATATGACATATCCAACTGCAAAGTACCTTTCAACTTGGCCCCCCAAGACTGGGACAACAACATACCCTACTTCGTGGGAATGTATGCAACCACAACATCCATGACCATGCTTTTCACGGGAATCTAAACCAGTGTGATACACAGATCCTTGATCAAACTGATACATCTAACTTTACTGGAGTCAAATGAGTGTAAGTCCTTGTAAGTTCTGGTAACCTCAAGTCCCAGTTTTTCCATCACTGCTTTAGGCATCAGATTATGGGAAGAACCCAAATCTAACATAGTATTATGCAGAATCAGGTCGTGTATATTAAGACTGATGTAAAAAGGAGCAACAACACCATTATCAGTTTGATTATCCACCTCTAGTTCAAACAGGAGTTCGGGTTGGTCATCTGTAAGGTTCACAGTATCTGAATGATTCGTTGATCCAAAAGTTAAGTCATTCATACCTATATCAGGTTCAATGGTTAGCGCTTTAACCACCTATGAATGGTAAGCGTCTTTTCTCAACAACTTGGAAAGGGGAATGGGAATTTTTACTTTGGCTAATTCCCCTTCAAGGCTGAAAGGTGCAGGTGCTCTGCTTTGGCTTGACAATTCTGATTTTTCCACCAAAATATTCTAGCCATAAGTATTTGGTGGGTTAATTGATGAAACCTTAGACTGCGATGATCTTTTCAGAATGGTAAGGTTTCTTTTTGTTGAAACTTTAGCATTACCCTTCTCAGGGCTCTTGTCGGAAGAAGGCTCAGGGGATTTTTGGGTTTCGACTGTCAACTTTGCTTCAGTCACCTATTTTGGAGAAATTTCGTCTGTCTTTTTACTTTGCAGATTGTACTGCCGATGTACCTCCAAAATAGCATTTTCAAATGCCTGTTGTTCGACATCTTCCGCTTGTTCACTTACCTTTGTTTGATTGAGAAGAAAAAGTTCTTGCTCTTCCTGGGTAAGGAAACTGGCTTCGTTATCATGAATGCCCATAAGGTTTATGTGAGTATCCTTCAGTTCTTCAATTAATTCCTCTCCTTCATCGGCATAATTTTCTTGTAGGGGAGGTCTGATCTGTTGATAAGGACCTCTCTGTTCCCTTTGATCCCTAGGGTCTCTCTGCCTGATTTGAGGAGGGTTTCTTTGGAAGTGAGGATTTCGAGGTTGAGGAGCTGGTGGGTTTTCTCTAGGAGGATTTCTTTCGAATACAGTAAGTTTCTCCATCATTCTTTCCATTGCTCTGGCCAAGGAATCCAATTTGGAATCAGAAGTTGATGTGGAAGGTTACTCTTTGATTGTGACTTTCCTCTCTCTCCTCTGTCGTGCCCTTTTTTCCAACAGGTTGGCCTCCACACTTATTTCACTTTTATGCATGTCCTCCAGGGTGGTGGAGTTTCTTTCCCTTAAATGATATGACATATCGGCATCAAAACCATCAGGGAATTTTATCAATGCTAAACCTTGTGGAGGTTTAATATCGGCTGTAATTGCATTGAACAAGTTATTGAAATGGGTGCAGTAATCTTGTACCGTCTCACCTTGATTTCTTATGATGTTTTCATATTCTGACAAGATTTGGAGAGGGTTTTTATTTACCTCCCATATATCAAGAGAACTCCTTTGGAGCACGATAAGTTCAGGGACTGAGGTAGCATGTAAACCTTTATACCATTTCTTAATGTCACCCGTCAAAATTTGGGCAAACAATCTCATTTGAACGTCAGCCTCATCTACTTCCTGTAGATCAAAATAATCATTCATTTTATCAATGTGTTGTTGTGCGCTCAAAGGTCCTGGTCCATCGAACTATGGAAGTGTCGTTTGGTAGTCTTGGGGCATACCATGAAGGGGTGCAGCCAACACCAAGGGAGAATATCTGGCTACCATGATAGGTGGAGGAGGCGGGACGAAAAACTGGATGATAGGTGGGGTGGTGGTAGAAGACGAGGATGAGGAGGGGCTAGCTGGCACAGAGTGAGTGGTTTGAAGTTTAGCAGTGGGAGATAGAACTTTAGGAGTCTGGGGTTTCAAGACGGTTGGGTCTAGGATGGTTTCAACCACAAAGCTATCAGATTTTGTTTTGAACAAGATTTTTTTGAAAAAGATGTCAAAGTCGAGATCCTGAATGGAAACAAGCTCCTCTAGAAGAGAAAGGGACTTCTGAAGGGGATTATGTCTAACTGAACCTTCAACAATGGTCTTTTTCTGAGAAACTGTTCTGGATTATCTGATGCTATTGCAGGTTCTGGGTCTGGGTGAGATCGAGTATAAGCTCTTTTGGGAGCCAGATTTCTTTTTGATTTATATATATATACTTTTTAGTTTTAGGAATCCGAAAATAATATGTACAAGTTTTTAACAACCTCTAAACATTACTTCTTTCTTAGATTTGCAATATTTCATAAGAAAACTTTTCTTCTAGGGAAAAGAAGACGTGAGGTGAAAATTTGTTTAGTTATGTCCCCAGTGGAGTCGCCACTATGTTATCACCCTGTAAATTTCCTAGAGGTTGTCAGGAAAGAAGAAATCTACAGGAGGTAACTTTATCCAACCACTTCGAAGCCGGGATCTAGCCCTACCAACTTCAGAGAGGGATCTCTCTATATGATTTAGATATGTTTCAAATTTAAAATATTAGGCTAGGTAAATATAATATGTTGGTTTTGTTGTTGTAGTGTTTGTCGGGTTGGATGAGATAGTTTACACATCCATTGGGCTATGGGGTCTGTACCATGAAAATGAAAATCTAAACCAGAAAACAAAGAAACTTTTCACAGGGTGAGATAATGTAATCGCTGGATTCTTTTAGTAGCATAAACGAGGAAATAGTAGAAAAGGTGAGAATGTCAATTACAACAAAGAAGCAATTAAGAATTTCTTTATCATAAAATCAGAAGATGAAACACTAAAATCTTTCAAAGTGAGAAACATGGTATACAAAGATAAATCCTGCAACATTCATTACTTTCAAAGATTCGATTTAGCAAACAGTGTGATAACTAAGCGAGAATAACATTAAAATTTAGAAAGAAAAACATCACCAGTGAATACACACAAGAATCCTGTAAAAGTGCCTCTTTGTATTAATGGAAGATCTCTTGAAAAATATTACAGTCTGATAGCTCACAGGGTGTAAAAATCAACCCTCAATACTTCAAAAAGTGAAGTATTTATAACCCAAAATTACAAACGATCCTGTCATTAAAGATCAGGATGTGGTAAAACTATTTTTGGCCCAACTAACTTAACAAATTACAAGAATCTAGGAAATTGTTTGATGATGTGTCGCAACTGCATGTTGTTTTATGGGTGAACCGTTGGTGAGGCCTTTGCACGACCTCATCTGAATGGATAGCTGACTGGGTTGGGACAACTCATATGCTACTCGATGAGGTCACAAAGCTCTTCCCATCGAGGATGACTGGGAATGCTGACTTTGAGTAGACTTCATCCATTTTTGTGTACTTGGAAAAAGTAGGCTTGGTGATGAAGATGTATCGGATCTCATGATGAATGCTAATATCCAACTAAAGTGCATCTAGGAATGCCTTGCCAGTGATGTTGCCTTGAATCCATGAAAACTTCGAACTATCCTTAGCCACATCGGCCCGTCTCTTTTTGTAGTCTGGGAGTGTCATCAGTTTGTCGTTTATCACCTTCAGACCAGGAAGACATTTCTTCTGTAGAGCCTCAATCTTGCTAAAAAACTTTTGACCCCTAGGTCCATGGCCTGAACCTTTTCTTCTAATTGTAGCATCAATCCTCTCTTGGTCAAGACTCTTTTGAACTCAAGGATGGTCTTTATTCTATTCTCAATTCTCATCTCTTCCAACTCCTCTCTGGTTTTAGAATTCAAGAATCTGATGATTTCATTATCCTGTGTGGGCATCTCTCCCAGTTCTGATCTGATCTTCTCGATGGATTGTTTACTTCTCTACACCAATTCATTTTGCTCAAACATAATCTGTATATTTGGCCATATTTCGTTCATAGACTTGGTGATGTCTGTCTAGACACTTTCTTTGACTTCGGCTAGTGTCTTACTTGCCACTGTTAGCTTCTGAAGCTGCTGCAACTCTTGTTTGAGCTGGTCTGACACCTGTTTTTCCTTGGAGAAACTAGTTTGATAAGAATATTTGAGTTCATAAAGGTTCTTCTTTTCCATAGATTTGGCCAATTCAACCATTTTTTCCTGAGACGTCAGTGGATTCGTCGATGGGAATTCTACTAGTGATGTTGTGCTCACTCCTTAGAGTGTAACTACACTCAATGGAATGATTTCCATGGGTTTCAACTATTCTTTCTGTTTCACTAGCTTCTCCATCTTAGCTTCCATTTCCTTCAGTTGTGCATTCTACTCCATGATTAACTTAAGCATCTGGTCTTTTTCTCCTTCTGTGTCTGCTATTTCCTTTTTCTGCGAGTCTACTATTGGTGGTAGCTTCAATTGTTTCCTCAAAGACGCTATGTATGTGTTCTTTTTCTTGATCATCTCCTCGACTGCTTTCACATTCAAGGGATCATACCCGATCTTGAGGACCAGTTCCTCCAGTGTCTTGATCCTTTTATCCTTGGCAAAGGATGATATTTTCTCCAACTTCAACTGTGTTTGGACGTTGCTCAGAGACACTTGTAACCTGGAGGTAGTAGTGGAAGCATGTGACAGTGTGGAGAAAACCATTTCTCCTGTCTGCCTGTCCAGATCCATTTGATCAGTGGGATGCACGTCCTTAGTCTAGAATTTAAAAGTGGCCCTTTTGTAATCGGTGATTACCTTAAGGTCTGGCACCTGTGCTTGGAGGAATGCCATGTGCATTCTTCCCTTCTCTGTGTCGAATGTCGATAACAACCTGTGTTGTACAGACGACGTCTTCTTTCAGAATTGGGCATATGTTCTTCTGGTCAGAGTCTGATTCTTTTTCTTGATCAGATTGTATTTCTCAAAAATACTCATCTTCGGACCTGTCTTGACTAGTGGTTCATCGATGGAGTATCTATAGGCTTATTTGGTAACACTGTGGTTATAATCTGCTTGCCGCTTGTATTGAGGAGTGACCAATCAACCTCTGTCACTGTGGTGGATGGAATTTCCTTTTCTCCAGACGGGTCAGGAGCCGGACTGGTTTTTGGCTTCTTGGTATACAGTCGAAATTCTTCTAATGACATTTCAGTGACAGGAGGTGACAGATCCTGCCTAGGCCTTTTCTCCTTTAGAGCCTGTGGGGTGGTTTTCTGTGATACAATGACTAGGGGGTCCTATTGTTCTATTTAAACCAAAGTGTTTGGTTCCCATCCTGTCTAGTTTGCAAATTTCTCTATCTCAGGCCTAGATTCGTGGACATACGGGATATTCTTGTTTTTTATCCTCATCTCTAAAATGATCCCGCACAGATCATAGTGCCATGTGAAACTCATGAAGAATTTCATTTCCTTTAGCATCCTGTCTTCTTCCTCCCCAATGCCTCGGTTGTTGCAGATGAAAGACCCAATATGCCCTTTGATTATGAGTTGTTGCTTCTTCTTTAAAGACACAAAATGAATATCATCTGAGTTTATCATTTGCCTTATGTATTCCAGAGAAAACATTCTAACAGGTAAGTATTTGGGCAATTTATATGGGGCCAACTCGCACCCATAGACTCTGATCTCAGTGTGATTTTGGTACAGGTACCAATCATTATTCTTTGTATGATCTGAGAGATGTAGGATCCTCTGAACTTCGTCATTAATCCTGGGTTCGGGTCTGTTGCTGAGCATACTCACCACTAGGTGGTAGAATTGATCGATAAACTCCTTGAAACTGAATTCCATGGAGTTATGTCTGAGCAGGGAAGTCCATGCGGTTACGGCCTGGGGTTTTCCATCTCCATCCATATTCTACATATAAAAAATGAATTTGTCCCCTTGGAAGAAAATGAATAGGTATGCCAGTATTGAAGAATACTGAAACATGCCTTCTATAGAGAAATTGACAAATTGCTCGTGAATATTTTTCGCTAGGAACGTGTTGAAGTTGAACTGTGTAGTAGGCTTCTCATCAGTGGAGAAAATAGACAAAAATCCCAGAATGGGCTCATCTACCCACTAATATGAATAATAACCCAACAAGGCGCATAGGGACATGATAACCTGGTTTCCTTTGGTTGAGAACATGGAGGAAGGATAACGGGGATTTGTAGCGAGGAGCTAAGCGGACTGTGGAAGAAAAAGATCCAATATTTGAGCTCTTTGAGGAAACATCATCTTCTGGTATAAATCTGTAAGGATTTCAAGGTTAAAAGGTGATGCAGAGTCGGCTCGGGATATTTGCATCATTTGGTCGATGGTTTCTGGCGTGATGAGGAAAAGAACTTCACCGGAGGAGGATACGATGGCTCGTTACTCAAGAATATAGTGGGCTTGGCACTTGAGGGAAAACTCTGGGAAATGGTGAATCTGGGGGAAGAGATACAGGGGTAGGTTGGACTCTGAGAGTCCAATTTTGTTACTCTGGTACATGAAGACTTCTTTAAGCCATGATTGAAGGTATGCGAAGTTGAAATCACACTTAGTGTCTAGGATTAAGTAGTCTTTGTCGGCCAATGGAATCCTGTCGAGATCGACAGGAGGCGGGAGAAAAATTTTCTCCTCTTCTTCTGTTTGTTTTGATTTTGGCGCCATTACTGTAACAATACCTACAAATAAAACAATGTTAGTAGGGATGATTGTATATGGGGGTGACTGACTGTAATGGAGAAGAAAACAGGGTAAATTCTCTGGTGCGATGAGTGGGTAAATGGTGAAGGAATGAAGAGTGAGGGTAATTTTGAGTATACGGGTATCCGTTGGGTGTCGGGGATAGGTCAGGTGGTTAAAGGATAAGTTATCTAGTAATAAATGGCCAACAGGTCGTTTGGAAAGTGAGATGAAAGGTGACAACAACCGAGGGATACGGATGGGTGATGTGGCAGTTATCGATTGGGGGAAAAAATCATGATGAGGGGACTTGCCACGAGTGAATGAGGGAGAAGGAATGACGGAGTTATGGGATGTGAATCTTTTGGAAAGGTGGATGATGACGTCAGAGGTGACGAGGTATGTCAAACAACAGGAAGGTGGTGGGACTCGGGACCAACAGATTCATGCCATGTATAGATACGGGGCTCGCCAGAGTCAGATTCCATTCCGGACCCCCCCCCCCACTGTTAAAGGCAGATCAGTCCGGCGGGGTCCGAAAAACACCTTGAGTTGTCGATCTGCACGCTTTTCTCTCCACCGCAGATCTGTGCGCGATCTTTATCACACATTTCGGACCCCCCCCCTCCATTAAAGGCAGAATGGACGGGGGGGTCTGCAATCCAATACAGACCATAGATCTGAGCATTGAAACTTGGGCCGTCTAGATGCGCGCATGCATTATCAACGATTCCAGACCCCCCCCCCCTCTGTTAAAGGTAGAACGGTCGGGGGGTTCCGGAAATATTTGTCCACCGTAGATTTGGGAGCGATCATCTGGACCGTTGATATATGACCAGAGCATAAATGTGGGCGCCGAAAGTATATGCACTCGGAGAACTTAGGATAAGTGCATATCATGGAGTTTTCCCAAGCTTTTTCATGTTACATCACCAAGGGGTTAGTCAAACAACATTTTAAGCATCTAAGACATGGTCCAAGATTGATCATCGAGCTTGTTTTATTGAAGTAAAGAAAACTAGCCTATGTTCTAACCTAACTTCCTATGACAATTAGCCCAGATTAAACTGTTGGGATAAGAACTTACTCTACCCTGGGTCTATTTGACCAAGATTAGACAATCTGGCCAGATTTATTCATTAACTAACCTAGATCACTTGGCTAAGATTAAACAGTTTAGCCAAGCTTATTCACTGTTCCTATCAACATCAATTTAAAAGAACTTGGCCATGCTTGAAACGTATGGACCAAGTCACTGTTATTTCATGGGGCTCTTATTGAAATTCTTTTATGCCCTCTTTTCTTTTTCTTTTTCTTTCTTTTCTTTTTTCTTTTTCTTTCTTTCTTTTCTTTTTTCTTTTTCTTTCTTTCTTTTTATTTTTCTTTATTTTCTCAAATTATTTGCAGAATGAAAAATCATTTGACAAACAAAAAACACTAGAGAGATAACACTCCATTCACCAGTTGATCTTATAAATTATAGGGTGATAACAACGGCTCCACCTGGGGATGGTACTCTCCTTGTGAAGTGCCAAGAATCTTGATTCCTGATATTCTGAACTTCCTCCCTAGTCGCCTTTGTTGCTTGATTGGTTTTATTTTTGAAAAATGGAAAAAACAGTGGTCAATCGGCTTAGGGCCTTCTCTTCGGGCTTCAACCAGCTGACCAAAGTTATTCACTTAGAAACTCGCAAAAAAAATAAAAAACGGTTTATACAATGGAAAGTGTGACTTCAGGTCTCTACTAAGGCGATGAATAATGTTTCATCATTCTGCCATTTATAGGTCCTCCTGGCAGATCTGTCCCATCACTGTTGTTTAGCAAGAAAGTGTTATTTCCTCTGAAGGCTTGAATCATGTATGGTCCCTTCCACAGACTATCAAATTTTCCATGCTTTCCCTTGTCTTCATTTCGATAATCCCATCTCAACACCAAATATCTTAGCTCGAAATCATCTTCCTTGGTTCTTTTGTCAAAAATATTCTTAATGCTTTCTTGGACTACCTGGGTCTTGTTGTATACTTCTTCCTTGGACTGCTGCAAATGGATCATTTGGTTGATTCTTCTTTGGGAGTAGTTTGGCTCTGCTTGCATGTCTTGCAGCAATTTCATGACAAGGACTCCTAAGGAAGTGGGAAAGACTGCTTTTGTACCATAAACCAACTGATATGGTGACATACCGATTGACCTTTTGGTGGTCAATTTGTTTGTCCATAGTGAAAAAACCAACTTGTTATGACACAACTTCTTGTTTTCCTGCAAAGTTTTCTTGATAATGTTTACCAGGGTTTTATTTGATGATTCTGCCAACCCATTTCCCTGAGGGTAGTAAGCTGTGGAATGACCCAAACCAATATGATACTGGTTGCAAAAATCTACGAGTTTCTTAGATCGAAAAGAAGTTGCATTATCAGTTACAATTTTTCTAGGACATCCAAAACGAGACAAGATATTATTTTCAAGAAATTTAATAATGACAGAATCAGTGGCTTGCCTGCTTGGTACTGCTTTGATCCATTTTGTAAAATAATCCGTGGTAGTAAGAATCCACCTGTGCTAGCCCGAAGAAGGAGGATGTATTTCTCCGATGAAGTCTAATCCCCATTGCTGGAAAGGGGCTTCAACGGAGATCGGTTTCAGGGGTAGAGGAAGAAGTTTCCTTTTGCCTTCAAACAACTGACATTGATGACACGAAGTCACTTTATGATGCACATCGGCGAATAGCGTTGGCTAATAGAATCCAACTCTGAGTATTTTTTTGGCTGTGGCCTTCCAGTTCAGATGACCACCACAGTCTCCTGCATGAAACTCATGCAATACTTTGTCAGCTTCATCCTTCAATAGACAATCTAACAAAATACCTCCAGGATCTTTCCAATACAGATTGCCTTATAGAATACAAAATTTTAATGCTTTCAATTTCAAAATCCTAGCTTTAGTCTTGGTCAGACTAGGGGGAGCTTGTAAATTATGCAAAACAAATATCAATTCTGCGTACCATGGAGAGTTGAGAAATATCTCTCTCATGCTTGGAGTCGCCTGCTCACCCTATTCATCTATTGCAGCTAAGAATTAATGTCAAGAGCATGGAAATTTGATTCAGCCATTAACTTTGCTAGACCTTGACCTTTAATTAGTTTAGTAGGCTTAATCTCTATGTCATACTCTAGAATGATAGCAATCCATTTTCCTCTTCGGCCATCCGGATTGTCCTGGGTTAAAATGCCTTTTACTACCGCATTCAAAACATATGCAATGGTGTGGGAATGGAGAATGTATACTCTGAAATATTTTATGGCTTTCACCAAGGCAAAAGCTTGTTTCTCCATTATTTTATAATTCAATGCAGCATCTCTTAAATCTTTACTGAAAAAGGCTATGGGTTGTTCATACCCTTCGTTGTTTTTCTGCAATAATACTGTTGCAATGGTATGTTCAGAGGCGAAAGAAAAAAGATAAAAATCTTTGGTGAAGTCAGGATTGATCAGGACTGGAGCCTGCGTGAGTGCGTGTTTGACTTGTTCAAAAGACTGCCTAGACTTGGTGTCCCATTTTATTTTTGTGTCCTTTTTAAACATGTTTGTGATGTTTCTGAGAAGCTCAGCCAGGTTGGGTATGAATCTTCGCAGAAAGTTTATTTTTCCAATAAAAGACTGTAACTCTTTGATATTTCTTAGGTGGTCTAATTTCTGAATGGCCTCAATTCTGCTGGGGTCTATTTTAATTCCTTCCTTAGAGATTATGTGCCCTAGCAGTTTACCTTCCTCTAATTTGAAAAGGCTCTTCTTAGGATTTAAAGAAATCCCAAATTTCCTGCATTTCTCAAAAACACGTCTGAGATGTCGTAAGTGCTCATCGTCAAATTGGGGAAACACAGTTACGTCGTCCAGATAGATGAAAATAAATTTGCTGAGTTCTTCCACAAAAGTGATGTCCATCACCCTCTGAAAAGTGGCCCCGACGTTCATAAACCCGAAAGCCATTTTCACATATGTGAAAGCGGTTTTGTCTTGGTAATCTGGGTGAACGAGAACCTGATTATAACCTGAGAACCCATCCAGGAAAGAGATTCGACTGGATCCGACTACCCTTTGTAATATGTGGTCCATTTTTGGCAATGGGTAGTTGTCCTTCAGAGGGACCTTATTTAGAGTTCGGAAATCAATGCAAAGCCTAATTTCTCCGGATTTCTTTCGTGTTGGGACCAAGTTTGAAACCCATTTGGAAAACCATAATGGGACTATGGTTTTAGCATCGTACATTTTTTTGATTTCTTTTTCTATCAGGGGAAGTAGCTTGGGATTGGTTCTCCTAAGTTTCTGTCTGAAATGTTTTTGATCTTCTTTTATTGGAATCCTATGTTGTATGATGCTGGTGTCATAAGATTTCAAGTCCTTGTAACCTCAGGCAAATACGTCTGAATATTCCTTGAAAAGCTAAATGTATTTGAGTTTCTGCTCAGGGGGTAATGATTTGGAAAGTTTCACCATCCTGGGTTTCTCTTTTGTCCCTATATTACAATCTTCTACTTCTTGACCACTGGCTTCAATTTTTGGTTTTTTAGCTACATCATTAAAATCAAATAAGTCCTCTAAAGGAACCAAACCCCTAGGTAAAACATTACTTTTCAAATGAAAAACATCAACTTCTATCTCATCATCACCTAACTCTCCTGAATCTATCTTATTTACACTATCATTTCCAAAATCAGGTCTTTCTACATTTTCATCTTATTTTCTAAATCTATGTTTGTACATTCGAAATCATTTCTACATTGCAGAAAATCTTCAATTTGATCATCATTACCAAATACCTGCCAATATCTGATGTTGTCTGAAATAGTTGTTCTGCATTTCACCTCCACCTTGTATGGGAGAGTGGATCGAAAATGTATCTTGCATGTGGCTGCTGACGTAGCTAACCCGTCTGCCTAAATATTTTGTCCCCTAGGCATCACCTGCAAATCAACTTCAGTGAAACATTTAAGGGCATCCAGAACAACATTCCTATAAACTCTAAGACGGGGGTATTTTGTTGCATACTCACCTTTAATTTTCTTGATTATTAATTTAGAATCACCTCTTACCATAATTTGTTTGGCAATATTGTTAGTGCATTGCAAATTTAATTTGTAAGAATGGTTTTTCGAATACCTGGATCTATGATTGTGCAACCAAACTCCTGCTCCCACTCCTTCTTTACTTACAGCCCCATCAACATCCATGCTCTAGAAATCTACTGGCAATTCTTTAGTTATTACATTTTTCTTTCTTTCTGCCTCAACAATTTCTTGGATTTCATCCGGACTAGATGCATCTTCTTCCAGCTGAACAATTTGTTCTTTCGTATTGCCATCGTTGTATAGGATGAAGGAGTCCAGGTCAGAATGTGCAGAGTACAGAGGATAGTTATGTGGTTTTTCTTGACTGCTATCCATGTACTTCATCAGTGTTTCTCTGTATAGTCTTCTCTGTTGACCAAAAAATGGGACAATGGCATATGACATATCTAACTGCAAAGTACCTTTCAACTTGGCCCCCCAAGACCACAACAACACCATACCATACTTCGGGGGAATGTCTACAACCACAACATCCATGACCATGCTTTTCATGAGAATCTCAACCAGTGTGATACACCGATCCTTGATCAAACTGATACATCTAACTTTATTGGAGTCAAAGGAGTGTAAGTCCTTGTAAGGTCTGGTAACCTCAAGTCCCAATTTTTCCATCACTTCTTTAGGCATCAGATTATGGGAAGCACCCGAATCTAACATAGCATTATGGAGAATCAGGTCGTGTATATTAAGACTGATGTAAAAAGGAGCGACAACAACATTGTCGGTTTGACCATCCACCTCTGGTCTGAATATGAGTTCGGGTTGGTCATTTGTAAGGTTCACAGCATCTGAATGATTCGTTGATCCAATAGTTAAGGCCTTCGTACCTATATCAAGTTCAATGGTCAGTGCTTTAATCACCTTTGAATGGTAAGCATATTTGCTCAACAACTCGGAAAGGGGAATGGGAATTTTTACTTTTGCTAACTCCCCTTCAAGGCTAAAAGGTGTAGGTGCTCTGATTTGGCTTGGAAATTCTGATTTGTCCACCACAATCTTCTGGAAAGAAGAATTTGGTGGGTTAATTGATGAAACCTCAGGCTGCGATGATCTTTTTAGAATGGTAAGGTTTCTTTTTGCTGAAACTTCAGCATTACCCTTCTCAGGGCTCTTCTCCGCAGAAGGCTCAGGGGATTTTTGGGTTTCGACTGTCTTCTTTGTTTCAATCACCTTTTTTGGAGAAATTTCATCTGTCTTTTTACTTCACAGATTGTACTACAGATGTACCTCCAAAATAGCATTTTCAAATGCCTATTGTTCAGCGTCTTCCGCTTCTTGACTTACCTTTGTTTGATTGAGAAGAAAAAGTTCTTTCTCTTCCTGGGTAAGGAAAATAGCTTCGTTATCGTGAATGCCCATGAGGTTTATGTGAGTATCCTCCAATTCTTCAATTACTTCCTCTCCTTCATCGACATAATATTCTTGTAGGGGAGGTCTGATCTGTTGATCAGGACCTCTCTGTTCCCTTTGATCCCTAGGGTCTCTCTGCCTGATTTGAGGAGGGTTTCTTCGGAAGTTAGGATTTCAAATTTGAGGAGCTGGTGGGTTTTCTCTAGGAGGATTTCTTTCGGATACAGTAAGTCTCTCCATCCTTATTTCCATTGATTTGGCCAAGGAATCCAATTTTGAATCAGAAGTTGATGTGGAAGGTTCCTCTTTGATTGTGACTCTCCTCTCTGTCCTCTGTCGTGCCCTTTTTGCCAATAGGTTGGCCTCCACACTTATTGCACTTTTCTCCATGTCCTCTAGGGTGGTGGAGTTTCTTTCCCTTAATTGATATGACATATCGGCGTCAAAACCATCAGGGAATTTTATCAATGCTAAACCTTGTGGAGGTTTAATATCAGCTAGAATTGCATTGTACAGGTTATTGAAATGGGTGCAGTAATCTTGTACTATCTCATCTTGAGTTCTTCTGATGTTTTCGTATTCTGACAAGATTTGGAGAGGGTTTTTCTTTACCTCCCATCTATCAAGAAAACTCCTTTGGAACATGGTAAGGTTAGGGACTGAGGTAGCACGTAAACCTTTATACCATTTCCTAACGTCACCCGTCAAACTTTGGGAAAACAATCTCATTTGAACGTCAGCCTCATCTACTTCCTGCAGATCAAAATAATCATTCATTTTATCAACGTGTTGTTGTGTGCTCAAAGGTCCTGTTCCATCGAACTGTGGAATTCTCGTTTGGTAGTCTTGGGGCATAGAATGAAGGGGTGCGGCCAACACCAATTGAGCATATCTGGCTACTATGATAGGTGGAGGAGGCGGGAAGACAAACTAGTTGATAGGTGGGGTGGTGGAAGAAGACAAGGATGAGGAGGGGCTAGCTGGCACAGAGCGAGTGGTTTGAAGTTTAGCAGTGGGAGATATAACTTCAGGAGTCCGATGTTGAAAGACGGTTGGGTCTAGGACGGTTTCAGCCATAAAACTATCAGATTTTGTTCTGAACAAGCTTTGTTCGAAAAAGATGTCAAAGTCGAGATCCTGAATGGAAACAAGATCCTCTGGAAGAGAAAGGGACTTTTGAAGGGGATTATGTCTAACTGAACCTTCAACAATGGTCTTTTTCCTGAGAAATTTTTCTGGATTATCTGTTGCTATCACAAGTTCTGGGTCTGGGTGAGTTCGAGTATAAGCTCTTTTTGGAGCCAGGTTTCTTTTTTATTTTTATATATATACTTTTTAGTTTTACGAATCCAAAAATAATATGTACAGGTTTTTAACAACCTCTAAACATTACTTCTTTCTCAGATTTGCAATATTTCAGAAGCAAACTTTTCTTCTAGGGAAAAGAAGACGTGAGGTAAAAATTTGTTCAGTTCTATCCCCAGTGAAGTCACCACTATGTTATTTCCCTGTAAATTTCCTAGAGGTTGTCAGGAAAGAAGAAATCTATGGGAGGTAACATTATCCAACCACTTCAAAGCTGGGATCTAGCCCTACCAACTTTAGAGAGGGATCTCTCTATATGATTTATATATGTTTCAAATTTAAAATATTAGGCTAGGTAAATAGAATATGTTGGTTTTGTTGTTGTAGTGTTTGTCGGGTTGGCTGAGATAGTTTACACATCCATTGGGCTATGGGTTCTGTACCTTGAAAATGAAAATCTAAACCAGAAAGCGAAGAAACTTTTCACAGGGTGAGATAATCTAATCATTGGATTCTTTTAGCAGCATAAACGAGGAAATAGTAGAAAAGGTGAGAATGTCAATTACAACAAAGAAGCAGTTAAGAATTTCTTTATCATAAAATCAGAAGATGAAACACTAAAATATTTCAAAGTGAGAAACAGGGTATACAAAGATAAATCCTGCAACATTCATTACTTTCAAAGATTCGATTTAGCAAACAGTGTGATAACTAAGCGAGAATAACATTAAACTTTCGAAAGAAAAAACATCACCAGTGAATACACACAAGAATCCTGTAAAAGTGCCTCTTTGTATTAATGGAAGATCTCTTGAAAAATATTACAGTCTGATAGCTCACAGGGCATAAAGATCAACCCTCAATACTTCAAAAAGTGAAGTATTTATAACCCAAAATTACAAACGATCCTTTCATTAAAGATCAGGACATGGTAAATCTATTTTTGGCCTAACTAACTTAACAAATTACAAGAATCTAGGAAACTGTTTGATGATGTGTTGCAACTGCATGTTGTTTTTTGGGTGAACCGTTGGTGAGACCTCTGCATGACCTCATCTGACTAGATATTTGACTGGGCTGGGATAACTCATCTGCTACTCGATCAGGTCAAAAATCTCTTCCCATTGAAGATGAATGGGAATGTTGAATTTGAGTAGCCTTCGGTAGACTTCATCCATTTCTGTGTACTTGGCGAAAGTAGGCTTGGTGATGAAGATGTACCAGATCTCATGATGAATGTTGATATCCAACTGAAGTGCATCTAGGAATGCCTTTCCAGTGATGTTTCTTTGAATCCCCGAAAACTTCTAACTATCCTTATCCACATCGGCCAGTCTCTTTTTGTAGTCTATGAGTGTCATCAGTTTGTCGTTTATCACCTTCAGACCAGGAAGACCTTTCTTCTGTAGAGCCTCAATCTTGCTGAAAAGATTTTGTACCCCTAGGTCCATGGCCTGAACCTTTTCTTCTAGCTGTAGCATCATTCCTCTCTTGGTCAGGAATGTTTTGACCTCAAGGATGGTCTCTATTCTATCCTCAATTCTAAGCTCTTCCAACTCCTCTCTGGTTTTAGAATTCAAGAATCTGATGATTTCATTAGCCTGTGTGGGAATCTCTCCTAGTTCTGATCTGATATTCTCGATGGCTTGTTTACTTCTCTACACCAATTCATTTTTCTCAAACATAATCTGTATGTTTGGCCATATTTCATTCATAGACTTGGTGATGTCTGACCAGACACTTTCTTTGATTTCGGCTAGTGTCTTACCTGCCATTGTTTGCTTCCGAAGCTGCTGCAACTCTTGTTTGAGTTGGTCTAACACCTGTTTTTCCTTGGAGAAACTGGTTTGATAAGAAGATTTTAGTTCCTGAAGGTTCTCAATCTCCTTTTTGAGACTGTTAATCTCTGTCACCTGCAGGTTCATCTTTTCCATAGATTTGGCCAATTCAACCGTCTTTTCTTGAGACGTCAGTGGATTCGTCGATGGGAATTATGCTAGTGATGTTGTGCTCACTCCTAAGAGTGGAACTGCACTCAATGGAATGAATTCCATGGGTTTCAACTATTCTCTCTCTTTCACTAGCTTCTCCATCTCAGCTTCCATTTCCTTTAGTTGTGCATTATGCTCGATGATTAACTTACGCATCTCGTCTTTTTCAACTTCTGTCTCTGCTATTTCCTTTGCCTGTGAGTCTACTATTGGTGGCATCTTCAATTGTTTCCTCAAAGACGCTATGTCTGTGTTCTTCTTCTTGATCAATTCCTCGATTGCTTTCACATTCAAGGGATCCTACCCAATCTTGAGGACCAGTTCCTCCAGCATCTTGATCATGTTATCCTTGGCAAAGGATGATATTTTCTCCAACTTCAACTATGTCTGGGCGTTGTTCAGAGACACTTGTAACCTGGAGGTAGTAGTGGAAGCATGTGCCAGCGTGGAGAAAACCATTTCTCCCGTCTACCTATGAAGAACCATTTGATAAGTGGGATGCATGTCCTTAGTCTTGAATTCAAAAGTGGCCCTTTTGTAATCGGTGATTACCTTAGGGTCTGGTACCTGTGCTTGGAGGAATGCCATGTGCATTCTGCCCTTCTCTGTGTCAAACGTCGATAACAAATTGTGTTGTGCAGACAACGTCTGCTTCCAGAATTGGGTGTATGTGCTACTGGTCAGAGTCTGATTCTTTTTCTTGATCAGATCGTATTTCTCAAAAATACTCAGCTTCAGACTTGTCTTGCCTGGCTAGTTGGTCAGTGGAGTATTTGTAGGCTTCTTTGGTAACATTGTGGTTATAATCTACTTGCCTCTTGTATTGAGGAGTGACCGATAAACCTTTGTCACTGTGGTGGATGTAATTTCCTTTTCTCCAGAAGGGTCAGGAGCCAAATTGGTTTTTGGCTTCTTGGTATGCAGTCGAAATTCTTCTAATGACACTTCAGTGACAGGAGGTGACAGATCCTGCCTAGGCCTTTTCTCCTTTGGAGCCTGTGGGGTGGTTGTCTTTGATACAGTGATTGGGGGGTCCTATTGTTCTGTTTCAACCAAAGTGTTTGGTTCTCATCCTGTCTGGTTTGCAAATTTCCCTATCTCAGGCCTAGATTCTTGGAGATACGGGATATTCTTGTTTTTTATCCTCATCTCTGAAATGGTCCCGCACGGATCGTAGTGCCATGTGAAACTCATGAAGAATTTCATTTCCTTCAGTAGCTTGTTTGCTTCCTCCCTAATGCCTCGGTTGTTGCAGATGAAAGACCCAAACTGCCCTTTGATTCTGAGCTGTTTCTTCTTCTTTAAAGACACAAAATGAATATCATCCAAGTTTATCATCTGACTTATGTATTCCAGAGGAAAATTTCTGACCGGTAAGTATTTGGGCAATTTATATGGGGCCAAATTGCACCCATAGACTCTGATCTCAGTGTGATTTTGGTATAGGTACCAATCACCAGTCTTTGTATGATTTGAGAGATGTAGGATCCTCTGAACTTCGTCATTAATCCTGGGTTCGAGTCTGCCACTGAGCATACTCACCACTGGGTGGTAGAATTGATCGATAAACTCCTTGAAACTGAATTCCATGGAGTTATGTCTGAGCAGGGAAGTCCATGTGGTTACTGCCTGGGGTTTTCCATCTCTGTCCATCTTCTACACAGAAAAAATGAATTTGTTCGCTTGGAAGAAAACGAACAGGTATGCCAGTATTGAAGAATACTAGAACATTCCTTCTGTGGAGAAATTGACAAATTTCTCTTGAATATTGTTCACTAGGAACGTGCTAAAGTAGAACTGTGTAATAGGCTTCTCATCGGTGGAGAAAATAGACAAAAATCCCAGAATGGGCTCATCTACCCACTGATCTGAATAATAACCCAACAAGGCGCATAGGGACGTGATAACCTGGTTTCCTTTGGTTGAGAACATGGAGGAAGGATAAGGGGGATTTGTAGCGGGGAGATGAGCGGACTGTGGAAGAAAAAATATTTGAGCTCTTTGAGGAAACGTCATATTTTGGTATAAATTTGTAAGGATTTCAAGGTTAAAAGGTGATGCAGATTTGGCTTGGGATATTTTCATCATTTGGTCGATGGTTTCTGGTGTGATGAGGAAAAGAACTTCCCCGGAGGAGGATATGATGGCTTGTTTCTCGAGAATATAGTGGGCTTGGCACTTGAGGGCGAACTTTGGGAAATGGTGAATCTGGGGGAAGAGATACAGGGGTAGGTTGGACTCCCAGAGTCCAATTTCGTCACTCCGGTCCATGAAGACTTATTTAAGCCATGATTGAAGGTCTGCGAAGTTGAAATCGCACTTAGTGTCTGCAATTAATTAGTCTTTGTTAGCCAATGGAATCCTGTCGATATCGACAGGAGGAGGGAGAAAAATATTCTCCTCTCCTTCTATTTGTTTTCATTTTGGTGCCATTACTGTAACAATACCACAAATAAAACAATGTTAGCAGGGACGACTGTAGATGGGGGCGACAGATTGTAAGGGAGAATAAAACGGGATAAATTCTCTGGTGCGATGAGTGGGTAAATGGTGAAGGAATGAAGAATGAGGGTAATTTTGAGTATACGGGTATCCATTAGGCGTGGAGGACAGGTCAGCTGGTTAACAGATAAGTTATCCAATAATAAATGGCCAACGGGTCGTTTGGAAAGTGAGATGGCAGGTGACAATGACCGAGGGATGCAGATGGGTGATGTGGTGGTTATCGATTGGGGGGAAAAATCATGATGAGGGGACTTTCCACGAGTGAATGAGGGAGAAGGACTGACGAAGTTATGGGATGTGACTCTTTTGGAAAGGTGGATGATGACGTCAGAGGTGACGAGGTATGTTAGACAGTAGGAAGCTGGTGGGACTCGGGACCAATAGATTCATGCCACGTATAGATAGGGGTCATGCTTGAGTCAGATTCCATTCCGGACCCCCCCCCCCCCACCATTAAAGGTAGATCAGTCAAGGGGGTCAGAAAAACACCTTGAGCCATCGATCTGCGCACTTTGCTCTCCACTGCAGATCTGTGCACGATCTTTATCACACATTCCGAACCCCGCCCCCTCCATTAAAGGCAAAATGGATGGGGGGGTCCAGAATCTAATACAGACCGTATATATGAGCACCGAAACTTGGGTTGTCCAGATGCGTGCATGCATTATCATCGATTTCGGACCCCCCCCCCTCTCCATTAAAGGTAGAATGGCCAGGGGGGTCCGGAAAGATTTGTCCATCGTAGATTTGGGCGCGATCATCTGGACCGTTGATATATGAGTGGAGCATAAATGTGAGCGCGGAAAGCATATGCGCCTGGAGAACTTAGGATAAGTGCATATCATGGGGTTTTCCCAAGATTTTTCATGTTACATCACCAAGGGGTTAGTCAAATAACATTTTAATAATCTAAGACATGGTCCAAGATTGATCATCGAGCTGGTTTTATTGAAGTAAAGCAAACTAGCCTATGTTCTAACCTAACTTCTTATGACAATTAGCCTAGATTAAACTGTTGGGCTAAGAACTTACTCTACCCTGGGGCTATCTAACCAAGATTAGACAGTCTGGCTAGATTTATTCACTAACTAACCTATATCACTTGGCTAAGATTAAACAGTTTAGCCAGGATTATTCACTATTCCTATCAACATCAATTTAAAAGAACTTGGCCATGCTTGAAAGGTATGGACCAAGTCACTGTTATTGCATGGGGTTCTTATTGAAATTCTTTTATGCCCTCTTTTCTTTTTCTTTTTCTTTCTTTTCTTTTTTCTTTTTCTTTCTTACTTTTCTTTTTTCTTTTTCTTTCTTTCTTTTCTTTTTTCTTTTTCTTTTTCTTTCTTTTCTCAAATTATTTGCAGAATGAAAAATCATTTGACAAACAAAAAACACTAGAGAGATAACACTCCAGTCACGAGTTGATCCTATAAATTATAGGGTGATAACAGGTCCCTAAAGAGAAAAGAGGGAGAATCTGTCTCTGACTTCTCCAAAAGGTTCAACAATATGTACAATAATATCCCTGCAAAGATAAAGCCTATAGAGGCTTCAACCAAAATTACTTATTCCAGTGCTTTTGACGTTGATTTATGCCTCTTGATGAGGGAAAGAAGAGCCGCTTCCCTGGCTCATATGCAAGATGCGGTGTAGAAGTAGAGTCTAATATATTGGCTATTACCCGACTCAGAAAAAGATTGATAAGGACATACCCAGGAAGAGACTTGAAACCTGCACTTGAGTTTCCTCTGCCCTCCCCCCATCAAATGGATGAAGTAACCAAGATACTTAAATAACTTTTTGCTAGGATGAAAAGGTTGGAATTAGAAGGGAAGCCCGTGTACATAAATCTCTAAAATGTTGACAACAGAGGAAATTTCAAGAGGCCAAATAACAATGTCCCTCAAATTATGCCAAGGGAACAAAGGAATGGAGATAGATATGTTCAGAGGATTCAAACCCCTCTCCAAAATAACCTCGTTGATGATGAGGAGGGGGAAGAGGAAGAGCTTGACCCCAAAATTCATTATATTGGAGACACCTCCCCTTTTCCCCATTTAACTCAGTTTGCCTACGAGGAGTTTCTCATGAATAGTCAAATAAATGAGATAAGTATGGGGGAGAAATCCAATAATATCAGTCCAAATAAATATAACCTCAGGTCAAAGAAGAAAGAGGGGAAATCTGACACCCCTGATCGGCCCCTCATAGAAGAGAAGCCTGCTAAATATGAAACAAAGTGTAGCAAGGAAAATAAATCTCAAAATCTCTCGCCAATAGCTAAAGAACCTATCTCAGAGGTAAGGGAAATTCATAATCCTCCTTCCTCCTTTAGCTTTGAGCATGAAATTCAAACAATTAGAATTCTTGTGCCCATTTTAGAGCTAGTCAAACATGAATATTTCAAAAGGTCCCTCTCTAAACTACTGCAGTCCGAACCATCCTACCATTCCAAAGACTTAGTGAATATCCAATATGAAAATCCATCACTCGTCTTAGGCCCTATGGTAGAAGATAGAGATGATTCATCCCCTCCCTTCTATACATCCATAAACATTCATGATAAGGTGTTGCATAACTGTCTGATGGATTATGGGGCATCTCATAATCTCATGCCCAAAACTGTCATGGAAGAACTCGGGGTAGGAGTCACTAAGGCTTACCATGATTTGTACTCTTTCGATTCAATAAGGGTACAGTGTCTTGGGGTTATCACAGATCTGGTCGTGACCTTTTTTCAATTGCCCATGAAAGGTGTGTTCATGTACATTGTGGTAGTTGATGTGCCCCCTAAGTTTGGTATGCTATTATCAAGATCTTGGATAAAATACTTGGGGGAACATTACAGATGGAACTCACATATGCTACTATTCTAGTGTCCAGAGGGGAGAATAGGAGACTATATAGAGAAGCTCAACTGACCTACATTATCAGTGATGAGTCAGACCCCACAAATCATCCTATCTTTACTTTGGATACCGATTTAGGATCTAGCTTGCTGCAACTCACTGATTCCCTGAGCCTCCTTTTGAAATAAGAAATCTCATTACTCTCTATGAAAGCCCCCCTTTGATTACCTCTTCTTGGAAAATGTTCTTTGATGGAGCCTCTTCTAGTGAAGATGTAGGTGTTGGGATAATTTTTGTTTCCCCTGCTCAATAAACCATATCTCTGTCATACAAATTAGAATTCGAATCTACCAATAATGTGGCAGAGTATGAAGCTCTTACTTTGGGTTTGAGGGCTGCAAAAGATATGGGAATCAAGGAAATAGCTGTGTTTGGAGATGCTGAGTTGATTATCCAACAGATCAGAAAAATTCATCAGGACAAACACCCTCAACTTAGGAGTTACATAAATCAAGCTTGGGACCTCAATGCCATTTTTTTCCTAGCTTTCAACATATCATTCATTCCAAGAGGAGAAAACACTCTAGTTGATTCTCTGGCAATTTCAGCAAGCAATTTCAGAATCCCTCTGCCACCCAAGCTCAGGTATGATATATAAGTGAAATACAGGCCCTCCATACCTCACAATGTCAAACATTGGAAGGTGTTTGAGGATGATATTGAGATCAAGAGATTCCTGGAAAATGTTGAGGAGTTTTCTGCATTGCATATTGATCCAGACCCAGATTCTAATATGGAATCTCAGGCCAAGGTTTTCCTCAACAAAATTTCCAACCATCACATTGTTCAATTACCCAACAATCACCTCCCAAAGGGACTAGTTCCTTTGGAAAGGCTATTTGATAGCAATTATGTGGAAGTAAAAGGAAGAATCTCAAACAAAGACACTAATGTAGCTGAGTGCAATGTTGGCACAGAAAAGGATCCAAAGTTTGTCAAGTTGTCGAGCAGCCTGTCAAAGGAGAAGAAAGTCGAGTATGCTGGATTATTGAAAGAATTCACTGATGTGTTTTCCTGGACCTAAAAAGACCTCAGAACATATGAAACTAGTGTTATTGATCACAAGATACCATTGAAAGAGGAGGCCAAACCATTTAGGCATAAATTAAGACAAATTAATCCCATGTTGCTTCCTATCATGGAGAAAGAGGTGAAGAATTTGTTGGATGCCCATATCATTGTACCTCTGAGGTATTCTGAGTGGGTGGCCAACTTGGTCCCGGTGAGAAAAAAGAATGGATAAATCAGGATCTGTGTCGATTTTAGAAATCTAAACAGGAGATCTAGGAAGGACAATTACCCATTGCCCAAGATGGAACACATATTGCAAAGGGTGACAGGTGCATCCAGAATTTCAATGATTGATGGATTTTCTGGTTACAATCAAATCTATTTCCTTCCTGAGGACAGAGAAAAAACAACCTTCATCACTCCGTGGGGCACTTTCATGTATGAAAAAATGTCTTTTGGATTGATGAACACAGGAGAAACATTCCAACGATCCATGGACATAGCCTTCATGGGGGAAAAGGAAATATTTGTGGTCATATATTTGGATGACATCACAGTCTTTTCCAGATCCAATAAAGAGCATATCTATCATCTAAGCAAAGTCTTCTTAAAATGCAGAAGGTTTGGTCTCTCCTTAAATCCCAAGAAATCTATGTTTTCCATGAAGGAGGGAAAGTTTCTAGGGCACATAGTATTAGTAGAGGGGGTCAGAGTTGACCCCAGCAGACTGGAAGCGATCCACGCTTTATCAATCCCAAGGTCCAGGAAAGAAGTCCAGTACTTTCTGGGCAAGATTAACTTTCTGAGGAGGTTTGTTTCCAATTTGGTTGAAATGGTTAAGCTCATAACAACCATTCTCAAGAAGGGAAATGAAGTAAAATGGGTTGTCGAGTATGGAAATTCTTTTGAATAGATCAAGAAAGCATTGACTGAAGTGCCTGCACTTATCATTCCTGATTACTCAAAAGATTTTCTGATTTTCTCCTTCGCTTCATTTGGCATAGTGGCAGTTGTTTTACTACAGAAGAATGCAGAGGGGTTGGAGCAGCCTATTTCATTTTTCAGCAAGGCATTAAGAGATGTAGAGGTCAAGTATGACATCATGGAGAAGAAATCCTATGCCCTGGTGAAATATCTTAAAGCTTTCAGAGTCTATGTTTTGCATTCAAAAATCATTGCATATGTTCCTTTGGCCTCTGTGAAGGACATTCTCATTCAATCTGACATAGATGGGAGAAGAAGTAAGTGTGTCGCCAAAATCCTTGAGTTTTATATTGAGATAAATCCCACCAAATCAGTTAAAGGTCAGGGTTTAGCCAAGCTATTAGCTGAGTCTAATTGTAAGTATTTGGGGGTTAGCTTCACCATCATTTTCTCAAAAAATCAGCAGGATGAATTTTCTGATGGGGGTTCTCAAGACATCCCTCTATTAGCAGAATGCACCTGGTATAAAGATATTATACATTTCCTACAAGAGTTAAGGCCCCCTGGTGGTATGGGAAGAAGAAAAGCAAGAGATTTGAGGCTCAAGGAAATCCGATATTGTCTTATCGGCCAGGTCTTATATTGGAAAGACCCTCTTGGAGTGCTTCTAAGATGTATAGACCCACGGGAGGCCAAAAGGATTATATTTTAGTTCCATGATAGCCTATGTGGGGGACACCATTTTTGGAAGACCACAGCCTACAAAATTCTCAGGGTTGGATACTACATGCCCACTTTGTTCATCGATGTCTGTAGAAAGATCAGATCCTGTATCAAATGTCAAAGATTCGTAGGAAAGAAGCAGCTCAAATCTCTGCCACTAAAGCCTATAGTAGCTTCAACACCCTTTCAACAATGGGGGTTGGACTTCATTGGGGAGATTCATCCTGCTTCAAGTGGTCAACAGAGATGGATCTTAACTGCAACAAATTATTTCACCAAGTGGATAGAAGTTATCCCCACTAGGAATGCTTCACACAAAGTGATCATTGGCTTTCTTGAAGATATTATGCCAAGTTTTGACTTTCCTAGCATAATCATCATTGATAATGATCCATCCTTCAAGTCTGAGCCATTGATCAAGTTTTGTGAACAGTTTGGGATTTCATTAATTCACTCCACTCCCTATTATCCCCAAGGCAATGGACTAGCAGAGTCCTCTAACAAAACCTTGATCAAGATCATTAAAAGATTGTTGGAAGACAATAAGAAGGCATGGGATTCAAATCTAAAATTCGCTCTGTGGGATGATCGAGTGACAACAAAAAGATCCATAGGCACCACCCCTTTCCAACTTGTTTATGGGACAGAAGTTTTTTTCCCTTCTCAGCTAGCTTTACCTGTAGAAAAATTCTTTCAGGATTATCAAGGAGATCCCGATGATATGATCAGAAGGATTCATCATTTGGTAGAGGTCCAACAGACTAAAGAGTAGGTGATGGATAGAGCCCATGACCTTCAGCAAAACATCAAGCAATCCTTTGACAAAAAGGCAAGAAAATAAGATCTCCAGCTGGGAGATCTAGTGCTAAAATGGGATGCACCCAGGCAGGATAGAGGGAAGCACAACAAGTTTGAAGCCTTATGGGTTGGCCCCTTCAAAATATCTGAAGTTCTTTTAAATAATACTTATAGGTTGCAATATTTGGAGGGAAAGGAAGTTTTTAATGGCCTTGTGAATGGGAATTTCTTGAAGAAGTGTTTTATTTGAGCCATGAGTGGCTCCCCATGTGTTTGTAAATATTGTTTTCATGTTTGTTTTTCATTTTTAATAAAGAATCCATAGCCTAACGCTAAGGCACTGAAACTACAAAGAAGTTCTTGGCAGCTCACAGGGAGAATTCCCTCCCCCATGGAGCCTAATGTTATCACATATTCCTATCAAATCCTTTGGGGTCTGTATTTCCTTCCCGTGTTTATAATTTTTCTCGTCTTCTCCCCTTCTATTGACCCGATAGTGATTTTCATCCCCATCCTGGCATGCCTTTCTCTTCCATTCATAGTCATCCTTGTTGATTGACCAATTTTCCCTATTAGTATGCCAGAGAGATCGACCCTAGGTTCCTTCCATCTCTTCCAAAGGCCGATCACTTCGCCCCCCATTTTTTTCCTCCATCACTGAACCTTTGTCTTCCCCAGCCTAAATCTGATCGACCAAATCCCCATTTCCACAGTCTACAACACCAAAAGTGACACAAAGCAGTGAGCAAGAAAATATCACTTTTCAACGACGAGGATCCATTAATGGTGCACATTAGCAGTCTTCGGGAAATTAGGGAATGTGAATTTACTGAAGGTTTAACGCCAGGATAGAATCTTAAGATCAAAGGTAAAGCAAGAATTAATCTAGGCCATCCCAGCCCATGGGGATAGGCAATAGTCGATTGATTGTTTTGGTGTTTCGGCTACCGGGAAAACAGGGAAGAGGTGCATTAGGAATCCCCGATAAAATAGGTCCTGAAACAATTAGGACCATTGAGCGAGGAAATACCTGAGCCATTAGATCTAATGTTTCGGCTTTCAGGCTACCATGAGTCTAGGGAATGTGGGGGTGGATCCTTCCCATCGCTGATACACAAAATTCATGAAGCACCTTTGGCGTCGGGCACAGTCATGGCCTCGAGGTTGTATGAAGTTGGGCGAAAGTAGGTGAGGGCCAGAGTTGTTCAATGGAAAATATATCATGGTCGTCCATCTCGAAGCAAAGACAATAGTTGATCTCAGACTTCATTTCGCGATTTCGAGCATCACTATATCGAAGTCAGGGGAGGTAGAAACCCCCAAAAGAAATAGCATCGAAATTCATTTGAAGATAGGCACAGGATCATGGCCCTCGACGATATTGAGAATGGAGCCCGAAGAAAAGGAGGCTAGCCTCCAAGCCCTTGGAGAGGCATGTGGTCATCCCCTATGTATTTAGTCTGGGACACCCTCCATGGGAGAAGTAGTTATTGAATATTGAGGAGGTGGTTGAAACTTCAGCTCAATCCATAAATTGAAGGCGTGGGGAAAGTTCTAGAGCAGTTAGCCCATGGTACCCCTAATGGACAGGTTCCTTGTGAAATTCATGTTGTCTGAACCAGTGTCAGACAAGAAGTTGCGTGCACAGTCTGCAAGAAGACCATGCACACGTAAAGCCTTAAATGAAGTAGATCAATGACTCTCATGTTGTCAAGGGAGTGAATTTATGTAAGTATATATACTCATTTTTTATATTTTTGTAAGCATCGATGGTAGAGATAAGCTCCCAATTAAAAAAAAATTAGCGAGGCCTCTTGTTCTCTGGTTATGCATTGTTACTTAAGATTTCTTGTTTAATGGTAGTCAGCTTCTTCTTTCATCTCTTTTCTTCTGACTTTGCAAAATAGGGCATGGATGATCCAGTCGAGTGTTGTAGTTGTATTGTAGTGTAGGTTTGACTATCTTTGTTGTTACAACATTTTCAGTCTCTCGAAGTTCTCAAACGAAGAGGATATTGTATCTAAGACTTTTCCTCCAAAGGCGGCTGGAAGACCTGATGTCCGGAGCAGACCTTCCTACCCTTCTCTTTTTTCTCCATCTACTCACCACTATACAAACTTACTAGACTAAGTTGGATCAAGACCTCACATGGATCTGTAGTTCCAACCCAGTTCTCTGAGTTAAATTGATATTATTCTGAGTTTACTCTCTTCGATCAACATTTTTATAACCACCCTGTGACATACAAACTGATGGGTATCGGTCTTACTCCTGCTGCAATCCGGGAGTGACTTTTGGTGCTAACACAGGGTTTCAAGGAACTGAATGAATTTATTACTGAACTGAAATAAAACACACATCACAATTCAATAATAACAACTCAACTGGATCATCCATGTCTAAGTCATTCAGCCTTAGGGGGAAAAAATCACAAGAAACTGATTAAAACTGGTCGTGATGCTATTATGATCGATCCTACATCACATGAACATAAATACCCTCGACTGAATCATCCATGCCCTAATGTATTAACACATCTGTTACAGAGATATGGAGGGAAACTGACTTTCATTAAACACAAAGTCTCAAATACATATACATAACCAGAGAACCAGAGGATTCATTAAAAATTTACAAATCGGGAGCCTTGATCCAACATCCCCCCCTCACCAAAAATGAGGGAGACTCCCATATACTCAGAGAAAAACTACAGAAGCATGCTTGATTCTCTACAATGAAGGAATTATGTCTCTAGTCTTCCTGGAAAACTGTGCATGCAGTATCCTGTCATAAGAAATCTCTTATCATATGCAATCATGTTTCAGGGAGGTTCTGCAACTAAGCCGACTTGTTGAAAGTACTTTCTTGGGATTTCCATTTATGGTGGAAACAATGTTCAACCACCACCTACTAAATTCAATAACTACTTCATCGGGATCGAGAAGGCCTGAGTCGACAGTGCACCTGTGGAATCTGGTGGCCTCTACATTCTGCCATCTGGATCTAAGTTGGATGCTCACGAGGAGGCTTGACAACAGACATGGAAATGTCTAGGTGGACAATGTGGATGGGAAGAGGAAACTAAGGATAGCGTGGGAGTCACATAGGCAAGAGATAAGGTGTAATGGGATGGAGGATATGTGGAGCGAGGTGGAACAGGTGGCGGTAGGTGAGAAGCGGAGATGCAACAGGTGGGACAATGAGTGGAGGACATGTGTGAGGGAGTGAAAGTTATAGGAGAGTGGGGGATGTGATGGACATAGGAGAGAGATGGAGTGGGGAACAACTATCGGTAGGACAAAGCGACCACTTGTTGACCCAGGATAAGGCCTTATACCCACATGCGCATATCGAGGTTCTGAAAAATGGTTTGAATCTTCACAACTTTTGGGCTCGATGTGTGTCTCTGGCTGACACATAGCGTCTCCACAAAACCATGGTTTAAAACCAGACCTTCCCTACAATTTTTATCATCCGTGCATGTTGGGGCCTTGATATGATCAACGACCGTCGATCTGGAGTGCATAGATCTCAGCTGCCCAAATTTACGCGCCTCTTATCTTAGTGCGCCAAATGGTCACATCAACCCCAACGAACTTAGGATAAGCACCATTTAGTGGGTTTTTAGCCCCTTTCTTCGCCTTTTTTCACCTAGATGCCAAAACGAAGGGAAAAACATCCCCCCCTGTAGAAACATGTGATAACACTTGGTACATGGTTGGAGTCACTTGTTAGTAGTATTGTTGACACATGGTTTATGGATGATGTATCATACTTGTATTGGTATATTATTAGAAGAACATATTGATATTGGTGATTATTATGAGTTGTTGTGTTATACTTGGTTGATGCACATCTTTGAGAGTTGTCTTGGTGATTGATCTTGGTGAGTAGATCTAATTTTGTTGATAAGATTGATGAGACAGGTTGTTTTGATAGGTTATTGTGACATGTTATTTGTACAGGTTTGGTGCATGGTTAATGCACTTGTTCATGGTACAAGTTGTTGCATGGTTGATTAACTTATTTATGGTACAGGTTGATAATAGGTTTAGGTACAGGTTAATGCATGGTTGATGCATGGTTCAAGTTATTGATATAGGTTGTTTGGTGCAGGTTGATTGGTACATGTTTACAACACTATATCTCACAGTGATAGTGTGATAGTGGTTCCATAATTCTACTTATATGCCAGGGAGGTTGGATGGGGAAAGGATAGGTGCTTGTAGCCACCTTCTGGTTGTAGTTGAAGATCATAGGGGGTTGTATCCTCCTTCTAGTTGTAGCCATAGAATTAGGGAGTTGGAGATTCCCTCAGGTTGTAGGCTCCTTCCAGTTGCAGCTGGAAAACAAAGGAAGTTGGTGCTTCCAATGATTGCAATTCTTCAAGACATATAAGAAAATTCATTTCATGGTTTTCTCCCACTTTGGGTTTCCACATACAAATACTGGTGTACTGTGTATGTGTATGATTGTTCATTTGTTCATTATTTATTTACTCTACAAATATTGGATTATAATGCTACATTGATATAACACTTGCATTATATGGTTAAAAAGGATTAGTTTGCTCTATTACTAATTCACCCTGCCTCACAGTAATCCAACACAATGTGGTCTAAGGGTGGGAGGTTCGTGGAAGGTCTGCACGTAGTTGGTGAAATTATTACCAAGATAAGTATCAATTGTGTGTTAATTTATATGTTGTTGTTGGCATAGGGGTAGACCCAGGGTTCAACGCTACAAAAATGCACCAACAAAACCCTAACTACCGGCCCTTTCGGCAAAACCTGCAAAGCAGATGAAGTCTCACTCGAGGTAGAGGCAGGGGTGATTGTGAGACTCAGGTGTCTGCAACCTTAGCCAGGACATAGATCTGTGATTATAATACTTAATAAATCACTTAACACCACCAGTTCCTCAATATGTAATCAATATACACTTCACTGATAAAACATTGCTTCACATCATTCACACTAATCTAATGTATTTAAGCACTTAGCATAGGTAAATAGATCAGATCTAACATTCTCACATATAATAAGCACAAACCATAAGTAGATCTATCTAAATACATCAAAGCACTTAGCAAATAACATGTGAGCAGATAAATAAAAAGCACAAAGCATAACAACACAGTGTTTACATGGTTCACCCTCAGCCTGGGGCTACGTCCACCAACACTTCTTCTTTATTGTCTTCAATCAATCGGTTACAAGCACAGAGCCTCAAAACGCTTACTCTGTACAGGAAAGAAGATCTGCGTAGTTCGCTAGATCCTTCTTCCTTGCATTACAACACTAAGCCTTCCACAATATGCTACAAGGACCTGCACTTACCTCTGTGAGTCTCTTACAGTCATGCACAAATCACTTACAGACTCTACTTGCACTTAGCATACATTCACATCACATAAATGCACCACACTTCTATCTAGCCTAAGCACCTATTTATATATTACAAAATAGGCCTAAACATGGGTATACCCATGGGCCGACATCCCAATCCCATTACATAATCCCAAAAACACAAAAGGGACCCAAAAAGGGGCCGAGATCCCATGATGTCCTCTTCATCTTCCGCTCCTACTTCGATAGGCTATCGAAGTCCCAAAATAGGTCAACATGACCAAGAATCTCCAAAACTTGGTCAAGAGACAACAACTACATTATTATTTATGGGTTATATTTATGGGCATTTCATGTCTATGTTAGATTTATATGTTTATTGTCATTACTGTATGAATCCGTGCATTTACAGAATGTATTTGTCTGTTTATGTTTTATATGTAAAGTTTCGCAATAGTTCTATGTGTATATGTTTTAATTGCAAGCATTTCGAAAAATTTATGTGGCATAGATCAGTTGGATGTTGGGTATGTTACAGTATGTTGAGAAGAGAATGAAAGTGCTTTCTAGAGTAGCATGACCTGGCCTGGGTTGTCGGGGATGTTACACAAAATAAGGAAAGAGGTACATTGAACCTATAAAAGGGAACAACATTGACAACTTATATAATATGACTGTGTGAATCAAAGACTATGTTAACCCCACTGCATATGGTACACTAAGTTGGAGAAGAATTAACTCATGTGCATCGAACTCAGAGGAAGGTCTGGAACATTGGAAGCAGAGGATGCACGAAGTATCAACCAGATGATGTGCTCGCATTACTCAATCATTGTGCTGGATTAGAACAAAGATTTGTGACCTGCCCAAGTATGATGGCTTGACTAACATATAATATTTCTTGCAAGCGTTTGAGTTGTAGATACCTGAACAACAAATACTGTTAGCAATAGATGTTGTCTTGAAGACTACTCCAGCCAGATGGTGGGATGCACACAAAGAAGTAATAGAATACGGGTAGCAGTGTAGAAGATTGATTCAAATTAGATTCGGTACTGAGGTGGAGTATATTGCATAGAAGTATATGGGGGTGGGTGATATAAAAAATACTTTTGAGCAGTGAAGAAACATATGGAGATCGATACTGCATAAGGAATGGATGCACATGTTTATACATACATTGGATAGAATTCCTAAGAATTGGTAACTAGAACTAGAAATGCGTAGACAAAAAATGAATTGGGACCAACTACTTCAAAGATTTAAGGTAAAATTTACATTTGAACATCAATATCCATTACTGGATGCATCTTTTTAGGCCATTAAAACCAATATATTCTTAGAATAAGGGCCAATGGAGGTGGTACCTATTTTTAGTGTTGATTAAGGTTGGTTGTCATTGATGTCAACCCTTGAAGAAAGTTTGGTAGCGAATTCTGGTAGCATAAAGGTTTGGGTAATGGAACCAAGGTTGTTTCATGTATAATGGTATGAGTTTTGATATATTTTAAGGTAATACTATTCTATATGGATAGTACATGTCATTCCATTTCCGTTGGTATGTGGAACGTCACATAACTCCTCACGGTTAGAGAGTTATGGCCATGAGAAGTTGGAGAACCCAGGTTTGGGTAATGGACCCAAGTTTGTTTGATGGATAATGGTATGTGTTTTGATATATTTTCAGATAGTAATATTCTAGATGGATATTACATGTCATGTCATTTATGTTGGTATGTCGAACATCACATACCTCCTCATGGTTTGAGAGTTATGGCCTTACGAAGTTGGAAGACCCTCATATGTCATCTAGAAGCCCCAAAAGATCAAAGTAGTCAAAGTGGTTTAAGAGATTTTAGAAGGTAAATAATAAAGTGAAGTGATTAGTGTACTATAATTCAAACTGAATACAAAATAAATTATTTAAATAATAAATTTAATGGAGAAATTAGAAGTGGGTTAACCCTAAAATAAGGAAAGTGGGCAAAGTGACCTAGAAGATGCATCTAAGGAAGCTACTTGGAGAGTATAAATAAGAGGCAAGGCTCTCTAATTTTATATAAAACTTGAGAATATTGAATATATATAGGTGGTTGAGGTAACCAAAGGATATCTAAAACAAATTTTAGAGGGAATATGAAGAAAAGAAGGCTGAAATTCAAGGGAGGATAAATTTTCTTGATGATGCTTTCTAAGGTATGTTATTTACAGGTCATCTCATCATTTTCGCAATAATTTTTTTTATAGAATGAGTCAGACCATGAAATTGATAGGTCATTGAGGAAACATATCCAATTATCTATGGTAAAAATTTAATCTTGTGGGTCGTTGTATTTTTGGAGTTACACTTCGTGGAAAATAGGGTTTGTGGCTAGTCCTGAAACTAGTCTAAAACATGTCTTTCGGGTAAAAACATCATAACTTCTTCATAAGAGGTACAAATTCAGTAAGACACATTTTTTTGTTTAGAGTACATTCCATAGTATTCTTTGTAACATTTTCAGATCGATTCAACAAATATTCCATGCGGGGCACGCTTTACAAGGTCGCTCTCTAGAATAAGCCACAATTCAGCAACGTGTGTCATTTTTTCTATAACTCCTTTTCTGAGAGGTTCCAAGTAGTGAAACCTAGAGGAATTGCATAAAACAAACTGAATAACATTGTGTACTATTTTCATATATTTTTTCATTACAGGTACATGGTTATGATTATTTCAAGTTAGGGTTGTTGACTAATCCCAAACTAGTCATGTGAGACTAAAGAAAAGTTTGATGAAAATGCTAGTATCTTGTTGTGAAAGTTAAGGAAGGTTTGCAGGTATGTGATCATATAAACCATGTCTATTACAAAGCTACAAATTATATTTGGATGATGAAATTGATGAGGGATTTTGGTTGAGGTACATGTTGGGTACATGGTTGAGATAAGTAGTTGATGAGTTGGCACATACATGCGGTGTATAGTTGATGATGTTTGTACATATTGATGAGTCATAGTTGATGAGTAGTTGACATGTGATTGGTACATACTTGGTACATGGTTGGATGCACTTTTTTATGGTACAGGTTGATTACAGGTTGTTTGGTATAGGTTGGTGCATGATTGATGCACTTGTTTATGGTACAGGTTGAGGTACAGGTTGATGCATGGTTGATGCATGGTTCGGGTTTATTGGTATAGGTTTATAATGGTATATCTCACAGTGATAGTGTGATAGTGGTTCCATCATTCTACTTCTACTTCAGGGCGGTTGCATGGGGCAAGGACAGGTGGTTGTAGCCACCTTTCGGTTGTAGTTGGAGAACATAAGGGGTTGTAGCCTCCTTCTGTTTGTAGCCACATAATAGGGGATTTGGAGCTTCCCTAAAGTTGTAGCCTAATAAACAAGGGGGTTGGAGCCTCCTTCCAGTTGCAGTTAGAAAACAAAGGTGCTTCCAATGGATGTAATTCTTCAAGAAATACAAGAAAAAACATTCTGTGGTTTTCTACCTCTTTGGGTTTCCACATAAAACATTGGTGTACTGTGTATGTATATGATTTTTCATTTGTTCATTGCTTATTTACTCTGTAGTTGTTGGATGATAATTCTACATTGATATAACACTTGGATTATATGGTTAAAAACGATTAAATTGCTCTATTATTGATTCACCACCCCTCTCAGTAATCCAACAATTAGTATCAGAGCAGGTTACTTCAGAAATCAGTTTAACCACTGAAAGGTTGAACATGGAGAGAAACAACTTGTATAAAAATGGAACACCATGGTTCAATGGACAAAAGTATGCATTTTGAGACATAAGGATGAAAACATATATACATGCACATGTATTTGAAATTTGGCAATCAATTGTAGATGGATACACAACACCAGCAGTTCCGCCAACAAATTACAAAGCAGTGAAACTCAGTCTGAATAATTCCAAAGCCAAAATTGAACTTATGAATGGTCTTAGTGAAACAATATTCACCAAAGTTCCACATTGTAAATCCGCTAAAGAGATTTGGGACAAACTTCAAAATATTTATGAAGGAGATTCAAAAGTCAAAGCAGCGAAGCTTCAAACTTACATAGATCAGTTTGAACAACTTAAGATGAAGGAAGATGAGAATATTGCAGCTTACTTTTTACGATTTGATGAAATAGTAATTGAAATCATAGGATTGGGAGAAGACATCAAAGAATCTGTAAGTGTTCAAAAAGTTCTAAGATCTCTTCCTATGAGATTCGACCCTAAGATATTAGTACTAGAAGAAAGATCATATCTAAACTCAATAAGCATGGAGGAATTACATGGAATCTTCATAGCATATGAAATGAGAACTGAACGAGAAAATCCAGATATAAAAGTGTTATCCACAAATTTGGTCATTGTGATGATGTCATGATGATATCACGATGATGGAAGATCAAGATCTTTACCAAGGACACTTTCCTGAGAAAAGTTACAGTTGTCTTCTTCCAGAATTCACACTTTGAAACATGTTCGTAGGCTGCTTATATATTCACCTGCAGGAATGCCTGTTTCCCGCAGGCTACCTTAATCTGGTGTGTGAACTTCTCGCACTGTACTCATGGTTAGGGTGCGAACATGCTCTTAAAGAGGAAAAAGATAAATATCTCGAACCTTCTAGAAGGATGAGTTGGCTTTCGAGTGGTTATTCAAGTACTGTCATTTCCAGATATCTTGGGATCATTCCCTATCC
>ML786487.1:385416-438718 GCA_009831015.1 Picea engelmannii | reverse complement strand
GCACTGGGGACCATTGCTTCCTAAGGGGGGAGGAATGATCCAGGTGGAAATTGGTGGCCACCCACCTATTCCACTTGTACCCCCACCATTTCTTCTTTTAGTTTTTCAGTTTTTGCATAGTTTACTATTTTTAGCAGTTTTTTCGGGTCCTGAACTTCCGGGGCCATTTTGAGGCCCTAAACGATGTTTTTTTGGGTATGTTGTTGTCGTAAAATAACATCTAACGATGCTATTTTGTCTTGATCGTTGTAGGCCTTGGATATATCTTTCCAACGAGCTATCATACACCTAAAACAGAGATCGTATGCAAAAGTTACGACCTCAGACAGTTGATGCACCAACTTACCCAAACGGGACCCACATGACTTTTGGCGCTTCATCTCCCAAGGTTAGGTTTTTGGATGTCTAGGACTTTTGGCATTCCTGTTTATTGTAAAAAGGGCCTTCAGAGCCTCATTGTAATCATCTTCTCACGGATGTGAGTAGTAGCCACATATCTTCTCAGAGATAAGCTACCAGCGTCCTAGCTAGTTTATTTCCATTCTATCTGTAAGCATATTTCAGTCATTTGTTATTAATGAAATGAAGTCTTATTTCCGCTCCATCTCTGTGTTTATGTGTATTTCTGTATTTCATTGTGTTCCTACATAAATTTGGATCATCGAGACTTTGCCTTCTAAAATGCATAGAGTTATTAGGCGTGGTATACACACATCCACTGATCAAAATTGTGATTATACAAGGATGAGTAATGAACCTAGTCTTCAGAACACTGGGAACCCTTCGATTCCCACACCCACTATAGTTAATGGCACCCCTTCGACTCCTGCAACCTCAATGGTTATAGTTTCATAGAAACCTATCATTACTATGGCTTGGCCTATAGTGAATGCTCAAGCTACCACCTCGAACCCTTTTGGGTATCTTGGTCACTCACTGGGCTATAATGTTCAGTCCATCCCTATGGCTTCTAGTCCTTCTTCTTATGGTATGCCCAACTTTACGTCACAATTTTTGAAATCCATCCCAACTGCTGCCCTTAATGCTAGCATTGGGATTGGGGGCACTACACCTCCTTACATTACTTTTTCATTTGGTGGGTCATGTTGGTATCCATTTCGCATTTTTACCCTATCCTTATAAGCTGCCTACGCAAGTGTTTTGGAACCCTTGATTATGATCGCAATATTTTGAATATAATGACATGATTATCTTGCGCATTTACACAACTACCTTTGTCCTCGTTTTCACGACTGCAAGCATGAAAAAATTGATTTCGAAGTCACGTCAATAGCATTAAAATCGTCACTGGACTATTATGGTTACTCTTGTCTATGTGTTCATTGCGTTTCCAATTCAATTATGGTTACACAGTTGGCAAGTTACCAGAACCTTTACTCATTTGGCATTTTTTTGCTTGTTAATATGATTTCATTTTTATGAGACTGTGATGGTATTCTAATGATTGTGATTGAGTCCTTCATTCAATGGTGGTTTTATGTTCTATTGATTTTGATCAAATCCAATGGTTTCATAACAACACATTAACATGGCGATTAGACCCTTAATTCAATGGTTTCATACAAAGCCTACGTTTTATAATTGAATCCTTGGGGCTATATTCGAATCATTATTTTGATTTTAAAACCATGAAAATAATATTGCTTGTGCAAATGTTTGGGTCAACTTACCATAGTTTTCATTATTTGTTTGAATGGCATTGCTTTTAACACATTGCAATAGTGATTTGAGTCACTATATGCACCGTCGATTGTACATTTGGATATGACTATTTTGCATAGGTTGATTTCCTCCACCACCCCCGCACACTTTGGCATTAATGTCTGCCTCCTATCCCGGGTTACCTCTGTTGGTTTCGGGGAAGTCTGTGAGATATTCAATCCTGCGTTTACCCTGTCCAAACCCTTGCTCGTTTACCTGACTCACTGTTTGCTCTCATCTATGGCACCTGTGGTGCGCATGGAGCCTAATGGCATCCAAACACTCTTTCTTTTCAACAATGCCCATGAAGATTTGGAAAATAGTGGTTGGCTGGTGTTTATCCAGATATTTGAGGGTTTTAACCTTTCGGTAGCCCAACAGTTCTCCCTCACCTTCGATGGCTATAGGGATAATGTCGGAGACATACAGCTCGAGCTAAATGAGGAATTCCTATGCTCAGCTACAGGACGAGGGAAAAGGTGGTTTAAAAATTAAAAAGTGGACGAGGTGCCATGGCCGCTCCTTTTCACATCGAGAAAGATGGTTAGTTGTGATAGAGGTATGCCTGTTAATGCCCTCAAACCTAGGTGGCATGACCTATTGGCAATTGTTAAACAGTTTGTGACCTACGAAGGTCGTTATGGTTTGGTATTTCTGTATCATCTTCGGCTATTGATGAATTTTATAGACTACCCTCTGAACATGTCGTATTATCTGCTATGCAGTCTTTACAAAATGTCCAAACGTTTTAAGCGTGAGAAGGCTGATAGCATCCTTTTCCATCACTGCTTGATCAAAGTCATTATCGTCCACCATTTGAGCCTTAGCGGTGATTGTTGGCAAGCCTTCCTATCAAGGAATGGCTTTGCTACCCCCGAGTGTGTCCAAGTGGACAAATTTGTGGTCAATGAAACCCTGGTTGTGCCTACAGTGCCATCTCATACCCTTCTACCCCCTGTCAAACCCTCAGATTGCCTGACCTTGACCTACCCGATACCATGGTCGACCTGTGTGCTAAAGACAATACTAAGGCCGTCAAAAGGCCTATAAGGAAGAAAGGCAAAGGTAATACTGGTGTTAACAGTAGGGGAAAGAAGAATGCACGATGGATATCCATATGTGCGAGGAATAAACCCAAGAAAAATGTTGACCAGAAGCCAATAGTGTTGAGCGAGGACTCGGACTCCGATATTGAACGTTTCCTAGCCGAGGAATACCCCTATTCTCATGGTCTATGCTCTATGGAACCCTATGACTATGTTTCCAACTTACCTCCATGCCTCAAGAACGATCCTAAATTCCCGGGAATTAAGCTCCACAGTGACACCCCTGGTAACTTGACAGAACCCTCACCTGCAACGCCAAGGAAAAATTAACCACTTTGTACTCAATGTGATGCCTGGATTGAACGGTATTACACAGACATTCCCCTGTTGCAATCTAAGATTAAATCTTTGGAGGAACGAGTAACAGCGTTGGTAAAAGAAAGAGATAGGCTACAAGCCAATGAGAAAAAGCAAAAGACTACGGGTTCAATTGTCTTTAGAAATGTTGAGTCCGCAATGGCCTTTGTCAATTCAAAGTTGTCCTGATCAAATCATTCTTCTATTGCCCAGGTATGTATTTCAACATCGATTTGGTTTTATGAGTTGGTTTGAATTAGTATGATCGATTGGGTTTGCTTTCATTTAGTTCTGTTCGAAATGATTCTATTTTGTTTTGAATGATTATTTTCATTTTGGATTATGATTGCATTCGAACTATACAGAAGATTTGTTTGCTAAACCCGGACACAGCTATGTTTTGATTGATATGATTTTGCATTAGCATAGCGATTGTGTCGGGCCTAAGTTAGTTCGATTCATTTCTTTTGGTTTGATTTTGAAACGATTCTGTATGCTTGAACTAGCATAATCTTTTGTGTATGCTATGCATTGATATCAGGGATTGATTTGATAAATACGACGTAATATATTGATTCAAAAAAGAAAAACAACTCTGTTAGTTTTGCATTTAAAATCGATCATGTTAAGTGTTGGATTGACATGTTATATCTATATTGAATTCATACCAAAGATTTGTTTGATCAGTCTGTTTCATTTGAGATTGATTCAAAAATAATTTCATTGGTTTTGAATTATCAAAACGTCTCTGTCTACTCCGAATTGGTAATAAAAATCATTTGACAGATTGCATATATCCCTTGTCATCGTTCGGTTAAGTAACCACAATTTCATTTGTTTCAATTTGCATACAAGTTTTGGTTTGTTATGGCATGAATGATTTTCTTTGTGTTGAATTTTAGATTTTGTTTAATAGGTTGAATATATTTCTGTTAGTTTTTGATTGATTAAAAATGATTCTGCTTTCAAATTAGACCATCTACAAAATCGCAAGATTCTGTAGCTAGTCTTAAAAATTGATTTTTTTTGTTAATTTTATTAATAAAACATTATCTAAACTTGTGTATTCTTGTCTTCCCATAGGTACATATGAATTTCATTGACAAATTGGACATATTGTGGTAGTTTAGATATAGTTTTGTTTTAAGTTGTTAGTCATAGGCAGAAATAGAGAAGATTTGGGAGATTGTTCCCAGATTTTTTGTAAACTGTTTTGATAATTCCCACAGGGATGTTTTACCTTGTGGTCTTTAAATACTTGTTATTTTTTTGTAAATAACCCATCATCATAGTTGGGAGAACAAGACTATGGATTTATGATAATATAGACTTGAATGGAAGTCAATCTTTTGTAACAGCTTTAGCTTTCAATTTATCATACTTTCGTTCAGGTTTCGTGCATTTTAATTTGTGATTAAGTCATTGACTACTTTAGATATCAAGACTTATTACAGGTCAATGCGTTGTGATTTAAATTCTATCCATGTCTTATGTATCTCATTTTTAGCACATCAATTATTTTGTTTCAATTTAATGAATAAAGGTTTATCTTCTTCGTTAATTGAACTGGTCTATACAAATCTTTGCACAGGGATTTATCTAACTACAATGATTTGCAAATTATAAGATTGTTGTTGTTGTTGTTTTATGTCTTGTTTGTCATGTCATTCACATCCAAAGAGAATTGTTTCTTCTTGTTTACGAGGAGCTTGTGGAGAGTCTGGTGCGGGTTTCCTCCCATTGAACAGCTCAATCAGATACCTTACACGGGACAAATTGGAAAGCATTATTACAGGTTAGTTTACTAGTGTTATTTAAGTATTTTAGATAAATATATATAGTTTAGGTTTAAAGTTAGGATTATTGTTTTAATCGCTCAGCTTAGATAGTTTTCATTTTATTTTTTTTCTTATAAAATTATTAAAAAAAAAAAAAAAAAGATAGTCTTGCTGTCATAGCACAGTTTACAAATGATTTTTTTTAGGTTTTCATTTAAAATCTGTAATCTGTAAACATTGTACATTTGTGATTAAGATCTAATTCTGTTGATAATTGAACATTTAATTTCATAGAATTATTTCTGTATTATCTTAGACAATGGGCTGCATATATTTATTTCAGATTTGTTTATTAGTTTCCTTTAATTGTTGATTTCATTTAGATTAGTTCCTTTAGTTAGTTTTCTTTCATTTTTCTAGGACTTAGATCGGCCAACAGAGCCGCTAAACCCGTCGGGGTGGATCATCCCAAAGGGCTTGGGTTATTTAGACAACCACGGACTGGATCCACTCCTCCAGTTGACGAGCATTCATTTTCGCCCGTCAACAAATGGCGCTAGAAGGAGGGCCTGAAACTTATTAATGGCATGAGGTGGTTTTAAGACTCCTCCACCACCTAACCGCTCATCTATAGTGACAAGAAGTAATTCAAAGGACAACATCGTCCCTCAAACAACAACCAAATCAAACGACGATCTACGGATCACAGTTGAACTAGTAACCCCAAATCCTACAGGTGGTGACGTGCAAGAAATTGTCCGCCAATCTCTACTAATCCGAAAATTGGCCTTTGGACTAACCTTTAGATTTCTCTGATATCAGAGAACAACTTGGAGGCATTAACCTCACTTTAAACCCTACAGATCCAATCCTCACTCCTGCTGCAAGAGGATCTGGAATACCACCCTCACCACCTCCATAATCTCCTTCTTCCTCTGGAGAAGACTCTTCTAATGAAGGTAGTTCCCCTTCTCGGACTTCCACACCGCCTACACCAATGGCCAACCATAACAATCCTGCCAGACCCTAGCTCGACCAGGATGTTGTGGCCATACCTAGGCCTCAACATCCCTTACCCAAACATCTAGAAAAGTGGCTTCCAAAGTTTGACCCTGACTCTAAACAGATTGTTGAAGACCACATTAAAAAGTTTATGTTAGCCATTAGACTCCATAATGTCGAGCATGAAGATGTAGTCTGTAGGTTGTTCCCCTATACTTTCGAGGGCAATGCCTCTACTTGGTACTTTTCCCAGCAACCCCATACCATCGTGTCTTGGGAGAAGTTCGAATCCTGCTTTCTTGAGAAATTTGGAGACAGTAAGTCCCCAGAAGTTCTAGTCATGGAGCTTTCTAGTTTAAGAATGAACTCAAAAGAAAAAATTAAAGACTTTAATCAAAGATTCTTAACACTAAAGAACCGAATTCCTACGGACTCAATGCCTGCTGAGAATCTTATCATAGCATACTATACTAAAGCATTACATCAAAGTATAGCCATTTGGGTAAAACGATCTAAGAAAGCTACGTTGTTAGAGTCCTTTGAAGAAGCCAGCCAGATTGAAAAGGACATTCTTAGTTTAAAAGACGCTACTAGCAACGAGACAGAGACTAGTTCGTCTTCCAAAAAGAAGATCGAAATCCTCCCTAGACCTGCTCAAAATAAAGCACAACCTGAAAGCTCGGATTTATAAAATTTAACTAAAATCGTTCAAAAACTGTCAAATCAAGTTATAGATTTGAAAAGGATGTCCGAAGAAGCTTCTTCGACCAAAGGGCCTTACAAACCCCCGTTTAGGAAGCCTTTTCCCACCAACCAACCTAATCCAAATACCGAGGACCTAAATCTAGAAAGTTTGCAATTTGCCCTTCAAACCATTCTAGAAGCCTAGGATAACTTGATGCCTCCTGAGATTCCTGAGAAGGTTGTTGAACAAGAGATAGTTCAAGAAGAAGAATCTTCTCCGAACATTTTCGGACACTTCTCGGATAGCATTTTTCAGGCTAACTTCGAGACAGTACATCCCTACAATACTAGGAGTAAGACAACAAACAAACCTTCTTCCGAAAACACTACAACTTTACCCCCAAAGCAATCTAAACTAGCTGAGACTAAACAGAGTCATGTGAGCCCCAACTTAGATTATGATTTAGTTGAAGATCTAAAAATGTTAAGGGCTAAAATTTTTGTTTATGAATTATTAAAATTTCCATTTCTGCTACAAAAAATGTTACAGAATATCGCAGAGAATAGAAAAAATGGTAATTCAAGCAGCAACAAGGTTGTGCAGAACAAAGTCCCTCAGAAGACTTCCGCCAAGAATAATCCTAATCCTCGTGATAAAGGAAGCCTTCCTGTAAATAATGTAACAAATGTAGATAAATTAGCTTTAGAGACTGCGAGTAAAAAGCCACAAGCTTCCACCCTTAGTACTCGCAGAAATGCACCTCCATTTTTATTAACTTTCGAAATCTTTAATAGAAACGTGCACAATTGTATGGTAGACTCAGGAGCGTCATCCAATGTGATGCCATGGTCTGTGTTTCAGAAGATTAACGCTGAAGTTGAACCATCCACTTTAAAAATCATACAACTTGATCGAACTAGTGTCAAAGTCATAAGCGAATTAAGGATTGTGCTTATAAGATTATCGTCTAACCTCAAGATTCATCAAGTGATTGATATTATTGTTGTGGATATTCCATAAGTGTATGGTCTGTTTTTAAGTAGGGACTAGTCGGAACAGCTTCATGGCTATTTCGCGACAGATTGGTCTCACCTGTGGCTTCCCGAGAACAGTAAGCCCAACAAGATCAAGGTAAATCGTGAACTCTACCTTAAGCTCACAGTCATTGATTTGAATGATCCCAACGAACCATTTACACCTTCTACTGATTCACCTGAAATATAAGGGACGGATACCTTTTTCGGCAATTTCATGGCTGAGACTTTAGCTATCACTAACCCTGAACCGCAGTCCAAGATTGTAGCATATATGCAGCCAACAACTTCTACACAACGGTCTCATGCACCCGATAAAAATCAAATTTGGTCTCTTTATTTTGACGGGTCAAAGTCCAAAGAAGGAGCTGGTGCACGCTGCGTTATTATCGATCCCTCAGGTAACAAAACTTTGATTGCATGTAGGCTAGAATTTGAATGTACTAATAACACAACAGAATATGAGGCTTTACTGCAAAGTCTCAGAAAATCTTTAGACATGAACATTCAAAACTTGGTTGTCTTTGGCGATTCCGAAATCATGGTTAGACAAGTAAGAGATTCTATCCACTGTCTATCTCCACATCTTAAAAGCTACCAATCCAAGGTGTGGAATTTAATGAATAAGTTTCATGCTTTCAATATAAATTCTATTCCTAGATTGAATAATTCTGAAGTTGATTTACTAGCTAAACCTTAATTCTGGGGAAATCCGACTTTGTGTTGATTTTCGAAACCTTAATAAAGCATATGATAAAGACAACTACCATGCCCCACCTATGGAACAGATCCTTCAACAGGTATATGGTTCTGAGAGACTATCCTTATTGGATGGTTTTTCAGGGTACAACCAAGTCTTGATGTCTCCTCCAGGCCAACTTAAAACTACCTTTCGCACTCCATGGGGCACCTACCCTTATGAAAAAATGCCCTTTGAATTGATTAATGTCGGTGCCACTTTCCAGAGAGCGATGGACATCACTTTCCGAGGCTTAATCAATCAATCTGTCATAGTTTACTTAGATGATGTTACTGTATTTTCCAAAAACAAAAATGATCATCTAGCTCATTTAAGAGCCATCCTACAGCGATGTCATAAATACGACATTTCCTTAAATCCTAAAAAATATGTCTTTGCAGTAGAACAAGGTAAACTCCTAGGATTCAATGTGTCAAGAAAAGGGATGATTATTGACCCTTAAAGGACACAAGTCATCTCGAAACTTCCTGCTCCCTCATCCAAAAAATCTATGCAGTCTTTCTTAGGCCAGATAAACTTTGTCAAGAGATTTGTCCCCAGTTTCTCCGAGATGGTGAGACCTCTACAGAATTTAATTAAGAAAGATGCACAATATCATTGGGGACCCTTAGAAAATCAAGCGTTCAATTCAATAAAAAAGGCCATAATAGATTCTCCTTCTCTCATGAGCCCCGACTTTTCACAAGACTTCACGCTCTACACTTTTGCTTCTGACTGCTCCTACGTTGTTGTCCTAACTCAAAAGAACGCCGCAAACAATGAAGTACCCATTGCCTTTATGAGATCCACTTTCAAAGGTGCAGAACTTAATTACCTAGCAGTAGATCAGAAAGCCTACGCTGTTTTTAAAGCAGTCAAACACTTCAGATCTTATCTTTTGAAATCCAGGATGAAAGTTATTGTCCCTTACCCAACCGTCAGAAACCTGTCAGTGCAGAAAGAATTAGGAGAAAAGAGGGTGAACTGGGTTACTTCCTTGCATGAGTATGATATAGACATCACCCCAGCTCAATTAGTGAGAGGCCAAGAGTTATGCAAGTTAGTTGCTGATTCAGTAGCAGGACAGCAAGAAGAAAACGATATGTCAAACCTAGGACAGCACAATCAAAATGCAATTTGTTGTACACAAAACTCTATCGGTCCACGGTATGACGATATAAAATTATGTCTTAAACATGGGTCAGCCCCCGTCACCTGGATCCCACTAAGAGGAGAGCGTTAAGATTAAAATCTTCCTCATTTCAGTTGATTAATGGTATTCTGTTTCGTCAAAATTTTGATGGAGTACTAATGCGCTGTCTTGAGAAAGATGAAGCAGAAAAAGTCTTCCTAGAGTTGCATGCAGGAGAATTTGGTGGGCATTTTAGTGGTGACACAACTGCCCATAAAGTCTTGAGAGATGGTTATTACTAGCCCACACTTTTTTGAGACGCCTATGCCTTGTGCCGCAAGTGTATTATTTGTCAAAAAGCATCTGGGTGGTTACAGAAACCAACCTTTCCTTTACAGCATGTTTCAGTAGACTCCCCTTTTCAGCAGCGGGGCCTTGATATTATAGGTCCAATCAATCCTCCATCCTCACAACAACATAATTTTATCATAACAGCCACAGATTATTTTACCAGGTGGTCTGAAGCTGTCGCTTTAAGAACTGTGAATACCAGTCAGGTGATTGCCTTTTTAAATTCAAATATTATTACTCGTTTTGGTATCCCGGACTGTTTAGTATTCGATAACACCTCTTATTTTTTGTCTCTTGAGATGAGCGAGTTTTCTCTAGAAAAAGGAATTAAATTGAAGTATTTTGCTAGCTACTACCCCCAGGGAAATTCATTGGCAGAATCAACAAATAAGAATCTGATTAAAATCATCCAGAGAACAGTATCTGAGAATCACAAAAACTGGCATAATGCACTGTTAAACGCAAACTGGGCTGATAGGGTAACACCAAAGACTGTTGTAGGTAAATCTCCCTTCTTTCTCGCATATGGAAGAGAAGCAATTATGCCACCACACATTCTTCTTCCCTCACTACCGCTATCACAGAAAATACAAGAAGAAGACTTCCCCCCTTTGGAAAACCGAATTAACGCTTTAATGAAACTAGAAGAGGTAAGAGCTCAAGCTAGACGTAAGTTGGATAAGCATCAGCTAGTGGTCAAAAGTTTGTTTGATGCCAAATCTACCTCTGATAGGAACTTCGAAGTAGGTGACCTTGTCTTGAAATGGGACAAACCCTACGAGGGAAAGGGAGAGCACACAAAATTTCAAAACTTATGGCTTGGGCCGTTTTTAATTGCTAAGAAATTGGGTCCCAGTTCTTTCCGATTACAGAATCTAGAGGGACAGCCTGACACCTATCCGGTGAATGGCCCAGCTCTGAAAATATATTTCACTTGATGACTACCCTTTGTATACTATGTAAATATTTTTCTTTTGTTTGTTTTTCTTTTACTGTTTTGATTTTGATTTTTCCCTTTGTAGTTATTAGTTTTTATTTTTTGGGAAATACACATACCTGCATTTTGGAACTGTTCAGACAAAGAAAACAGAAAATTCTTTCACTATGACTGCTAAAAAATTGTCTAAACATCAATTATAATATACTTCTGAAATTTACATCTGTGTTGAAAAGACTTTTGTTTGAAAGAAGTTAACTGATTTCGATCTATGGGTAAATCCTGTCACGATCATCTATTATCTTCTTACGCTGTCCCTGTTTATTAAGGGAATAACTCAGAAGATGTCTCCCTGCCTTAGAATGTTGGTTCTGTAAATAAAACCTTCTCTCGATCTTAATGAAGGACAGTCCTGAAAAATTCTGTTGAGGTCTGTAAAAAATATGTCAAAAATATCACAATTTTCAGCATCACCCCGCTCAATTATATAGCTTTAAAAACCAGTTAAATTATTAAAAGAGTTGTGGGAAGTGCTTGTAAACCTGTCGGGATGCTGAACAGGTTTGCTGGCAGCGGGTAAATGCATGCATGATGCCAAGACAACTTCACCGGGGTACTGAACAGGCCTGCTAGCAGCGAATCAATGTCGGGTATATGAAAATTCGTAAGTATGAGATAAATTGACCTTAAAATGTCCTTTATTCTAATCTGGAACTTCTCGGTAGGATACGAATATCAGAGTGGGTTAAATGGCAACCCTGTCGAGGCTATGAACGCATGTTGGAAGCAATGGCTCTGTCAATAGTATTGGGGATTTTATCTTTAATATCATGACTCGCTTGTCTTAAGACTGTTATCAGTTTTCATCCTTTAATCACTGTTGGAATATTTGATTATTGATGATGCTTAAACAATTTTCTGGTTGTTGTTTTTGAGTAGAAATTTTCTCATTATCATAATCTGAATTTGTTCTTTTGGCAGAGATAATTGCTTCTACCAGTGTGTCGCCCTTGTTGGCATCCATTTCACATTTTTACCCTATCCTTATAAGCTGCCTACGCAAGTGTTTTGGAACCCTTGATTATGATTGCAATCTTTTGAATATAACGACATGATTATCTTGCGCATTTACACAACTACCTTTGTCCTCATTTTCACGATTGCAAGCGTGAAAACTTTGATTTCGAAGTCATGTCAATAGCATTAAAATCGTCACTGGACTATTATGGTTACTCTTGTCTATGTGTTCATTGCGTTTCCAATTCAATTATGGTTACACAGTTGGCAAGTTACCAGAACCTTTACTCATTTGGCATTTTTTTGCTTGTTAATATGATTTCATTTTTATGATACTGTGATGGTATTCTAATGATTGTGATTGAGTCCTTCATTCAATGGTGGTTTGATGTTCTATTGATTTTGATCAAATCCAATGGTTTCATAACAACACATTAGCATGGCGATTAGACCCTTAATTCAATGGTTTCATACAAAGCCTACACTTTATAATTGAATCCTTGGGGATATATTCGAATCATTATTTTGATTTTAAAACCATGCAAATACTATTGCTTGTGCAAATGTTTGGGTCGACTTACCATAGTTTTCATTATTTGTTTGAATGGCATTGCTTTTAACACATTGCAATAGTGATTTGAGTCACTATATGCATCGTCGATTGTACATTTGGATATGACTATTTTGCATAGGTTGATTTCCTCCACCACCCCCACACACTTTGGCATTAATGCCTGCCTCTTATCTCGGGTTACCTCTGTTGGTTTCGGGGAAGTCTGTGAGCTATTTGATCCTGCGTTTACCCTGTCCAAACCCTTGCCCGTTTACCCGGTTCATTGTTTTCTCTCGTCTATGGCACCTGTGGTGCGCATAGAGCCTAATGGCAGCCAAACACTCTTGCTTTTCGATAATGCCCGCGAAGATTTGGAAAATAGTGGTTGGCTAGTGTTTATCCAGATATTTGAGGGTTTTAACCTTTCGGTAGCCCAACATTTTTCCCTCGCCTTCGATGGATACAGGGCTAATTTTGGAGACATATAGCTCGAGCTAAACGAGGAATTCCTAAGCTCAGCTACAGGACTATGAGCTACAGGGAAAAGGTGGTTTAAAAATTCCAAAGTGGACAAGGTGCCATGGCCACTCCTTTTCACATCGATAAATATTGTTAGTTGTGATAGAGGTATGCCTGTCAATGCCCTCAGACCTAGGTGGCATGACTTATTGGCAATTGTTAAACAGTTTGTGACCTACGAATGTCGTTATGGTTTAGTATTTCTGTATCATCTTCGACTATTGATGAATTTTATAGAATACCCTCTGAACATGCCATATTATCTGCTATGCGGTCTTTAAAAAATTTCCAAACGTTTTAAGCGTGAGAAGGATGATAGCAGCCTTTTCCATCACTACTTGATCAAAGTCATTATCGTCCACGATTTGAGCCTTAGCGGTGACTGTTGGCAAGCCTTCCTATCAAGGAATGGATTTTCCACCCCCAAGTGTGTACAAGTGGGCAAAGTTGTGGTCAATGAAACCCTGGTTGTGCCTACCGTGCCATCTCATACCCTTCTACCCCCTGTCAAACCCTCAGATTGCCCCAACCTTGACCTACCCGATACCATGGTCGACCTGTGTGCTAAAGACAATACTAAGGTCGTCAAAAGGCCTGTAAGGAAGAAAGGAAAAGGTGTTACTGGTGTTAACAGTAGGGTAAAGAAGAATGCACGATGGATATCCAGATGTGCGAGGAATAAACCCAAGAAAAACGATGACCAGAAGAAAATAGTGTTGAGCGAGGACTCGGACTCCGATATTGAACATTTCCTAGCTGAGGAATACCCCTATTCTCATGGCCTATGCTCTATGGAACCCTACGACTATGTTTCCAACTTACCTCCGTGCCTAAAGAACGATCCTAAATTCCCGGCAATTAAGCTCCACATTGACACCCCTGGTAACTTGACAGAACCCTGACCTACAAGGCCAAGGCCAAATCAACCACCTTGTACTCAATGTGATTCCTAGCTTGAATGGTATTACATGGACGTTCCCCTATTGCAATATAAGATTAAGTATTTGGAGGAACGAGTGACAGCATTGGATAAACAAAGAGACAAGATACAAGCCAATGAGAAAAAGAAAAAGACTACGAGTTCAATTGTCTTCAGAAATGTTGAGGCCGCAATGGCCTTTGTCAATTCAAAGTTGTCCTGATCAAATCATTCTTCTACTGCCCAGGTATGTATTTCAACATCGATTTGGTTTTATGAGTTGGTTTGAATTAGTATGATCGATTGGGTTTGCTTTCGTTTAGTTCTGTTCGAAATGATTTTGTTTTGTTTTAAATGATTATTTTTGTTTTGGATTATGATTGCATTCGATCTGTACAGAAGATTTGTTTGCTAAACCCGGTCATAGCTATGTTATGATTGATACGATTTTTCATTAGCATAGTGATTGTTCCCGCCCTAAGTTAGTTCGATTCATTTCTTTTGGTTTGATTTTGAAACGATTTTGTATGCTTGAACTAGCACAGTTTACAAATCATAGCACAGTTTACAAATCATTTTTTTCAGGTTTTCATTTAAAATCTGTAATCTGTAAACATTGTACATTTGTGATTAAGATCTAATTCTGTTGATAATTGAACATTTAATTTCATAGAATTATTTCTGTATTATCTTAGACAATAGGTTGTATATATTTATTTCAGATTTGTTTATTAGTTTCCTTTAATTGTTGATTTCATTTAAATTAGTTCCTTTAGTTCGTTTTCTTTCATTTTTCTAGGATTTAGCTCGGCCAATGGAGCCGCTAAACCCGTCGGGGTGGATCATCCCAAAGGGATTGGGTTATTTAGACAACCCCGGACCGGATCCTCTCCTCCAGTTGAAGAGCGTTCATTTTCGCCCGTCAACAAATGGCGCTATAAGGAGGGCATGAAACTTATTAATGGCATGAGGTGGTCGTAAGACTCCTCCACCACCTAACCACTCTCCTATAGTGACAAGAATTCATTCAAACAACAACATCATCCCTCAAACAACAACCACATCAAACGACGATCTACGAATCATAGTTGAACCAGTAACCCCAAATCCTATAGGTGGTGGCGTGCAAGAAATTGTCCACCAATCTCTACTAAGAACGCATGGTGCCTTCGCCCGTTTAAGGCAACCAAATCGGCCTTTGGACCAACCTTTAGATTTCTCTGATATCAGAGAACAACATGGAGGCACTAACCTCACTTTAAACCCTACAGATCCAATCCTCACTCCTGCTACAGGAGGATCTGGAATACCACCCTCACCACCTCCATCATCTCCTTCTTCTTCTGGAGAAGACTCTTCTGACGAAGGAAGTTCCCCTTCTCAACCTTCCTCACCGCCTACACCAATGGCCAACTAGAACAATCCTGCCAAACCCTGGCTTGACCAGGATGCTGTGGCCGTACCTGGGCCTCAACATCCCTTACCCAAACATCTGTAAAAGTGGCTTCCCAAGTTTGACCCTGACTCTAAACAGATTGTTGAAGATCAAATTAAAAAATTTCTGTTAACCATTAGACTCTGTAATGTCGAGCAGGAAGATGTAGTCTGTAGGTTTTTCCCCTATACTTTCGAGGGCAATGCCTCTACTTGGTACTTTTCTAGCAACCCCATGCCATCATGTCTTGGGAGAAGTTTGAATCCTTCTTTCTTGAGAAATTCGGAGACGGTAAGTCCCCAGAAGTTCTAGTCATGGAGATTTCTAGTTTAAGAATGAACCCAAAAGAAAAAATTAAAGACTTTAATCAAATATTCTTAACACTAAAGAACCGAATTCCTACGGACTCAATGCCTGCTGAGAATCTTATCATAGCATACTATACTAAATCCTTACATCAAAGTATAGCCATTTGGGTAAAACGATCTATGAAAGCTACGCTGTTAGAGGCCTTTGAAGAATCCAGCTAGATTGAAAAGGACATCCTTAGTTTAAAAGACGCTACTAGCAACGAGACAGAGCCTAGTTCATCTTCCAAAAATAAGATTGAAATCCTCCATAGACCTGCTCAAAATAAAGCACAACTGGAAAGCTCGGATTTAGAAAATTTAACTAAATTCGTTCAAAAACTATCAAATCAAGTTATATATTTTAAAAGGACGGACGAAGAAGATTCTTCGACCAAAGGGCCTTACAAACCCCCGTTCAGGAAGCCTTTTCCCACCAACTAACCTAATCCAAATACTGAGGGCCTAAATCTAGAAAGTTTGCAATTCGCCCTTCAAACCATTCTATAAGCCCAGGATAACTTGATGCCTCCTAAGATTCTTGAGGAGGTTGTTGAACAAGAGACAGTTCAAGAAGAAGAATCTTCTTCGAACATTGTCGGACACTTCTCGGATAACATTTTTCAGGCTAACTTCGAGACAGTACATCCCTACAATACTAGGAGTAAGACAACAAAGAAACCTTCTTCCGAAAACACTACGACTTTACCCCCAAAGCAATCTAAACCAGCTGAGACTAAACAGAGTCATGTGAACCCCAACTTACATTATTATTTAGTTGAAGATATAAAAAAATTAAGGGCTAACATTTTTGTTTATGAATTATTAAAATTTCCATTTCTGCTACAAAAAATGTTACAGAATATCGCAGAGAATAGAAAAAATGGTAATTCAAGCAGCAACAAGGTTGTGCAGAACAAAGTCCCTCAGAAGACTTCCACCAAGAATAATCCTGATCCTCACGATAAAGGAAGCCTTCCTATAAATAATGTAACAGATGTAGATAAATTAGCTTTAGAGACTACGAGTAACAAGCCACAAGCTTCCACCCTTAGTATTCGCAGAAATGTACCTCCATTTTTGTTAACTTTCGAAATCTTTAATAGAAACGTGCACAATTGTATGGTAGACTCAGGAGCGTCATCCAATGTGATGCCATGGTCTGTGTGTTAGAAGATTAATTCTAAAGTTGAACCATCCACTTTAAAAATCATACAACTCGATCGAACTAGTGTCAAAGTCATAGGTGAATTAAGGAATGTGTTGATAATATTATCATCTAACCCCAAGGTTCATCAAGTGATTGATATTATTGTTGTGGATATTCCAGAAGTGTAAGGTTTGTTTTTAAGCAGGGACTGGTCAAAACAACTTCATGGCTATTTCGCAATAGATTGGTCTCACCTGTGGCTTCCCGAGAACGGCAAGCCCAACAAGATCAAGGTAAATCGTGAACGCTACCTTAAGCTCACAGTCACTGATTTGAATGATCCCAACGAACCATTTACACCTTTTGCCGATTCACCCGAAATACAAGGGATGGATACTTTTTCAGCAATTTCATGGTCGAGACTTCAGCTATCACTAACCCTGAACAACAGTCTGAGATTGTAGCATATGTGCATCCAACAACTTCTACACAATGGTCTCATGCACCCGGTAAAAATCAAATTTGGTCTCTTTATTTTGACGGGTCAAAGTCCAAAGAAGGAGTTGGTGCAGGCTGCGTTATTATCGATCCCTCAGGTAACAAAATTTTGATTGCATGTAGGCTAGAATTTGAATGTACTAATAACACAGCAGAATATGAGGCTTTACTGCAAGGTCTCAGAAAATCTTTAGACATGAACATTCAAAATTTGGTTGTCTTTGGTGATTCGGAAATTGTGGTTAGACAGGTAAGAGATTCTATCCATTGTCTGTCTTCGCATCTTAAAATCTACCAATCGGAGGTATGGAATTTAATGAATAAATTTTCTTCTTTAAATATAAATTATATTCCTAGATTGAATAATTCTTAAGCTTATCTACTAGCTAACGTAGCTTCCAAACTCTTTCCTGCAGAAGGCTTGTCCCCGAATGCATTCTCCATCAAACTGTTGTTCAAGGCATTCATTCCCGACAACACGAATTGGAGAGTCTTCAACGACGATCAACATATTATTAGCTTCCTGCATATGGAAGAAAATTTTCAAGGCAAGGTGATTGACGAATGCACTCACGATGACAATTTGCGTGATTTCACGGTAATACCAGATCCGAGAACTCCTGAATCTTCATCGGACATGGTAAATTCGATCCCTAAATCTCTAGTTAGATTAGAGAAATTTTATGATCTTCAAGATAAATTCAAAAAATTGGTCAACTGTAAAACCAATAGTTCCTCGTTATCGTATGAAAAAATCAACTTAGGAACTAATGACAATCCACAGTGCATTAATTTAGGGGTGGGGTGTTCTGAACAAGAAAAAGCCGCATTTATTAAATTGTTTAAATAATTTAAAGATGTTTTTTCTTGGACATATGATGACCTTAAAACTTTCGACCCTAACATCATACAACACATCATTCCTATGAAGCCCCAAAACTTACCCTTTCAACAAAAATTAAGAAAAATGCACCCTAAACTCGAACCGACTGTTAAAAAAGAATTGAATAAACTCCTAAATGCTAAGATAATTTTCCCAGTTAGGCACACTCAATGGGTTTCTAACCTTGTCCCTGTCCGGAAGAAAAGTGGGGAAATCCGACTTTGTGTTGATTTCTGAAACCTTAATAAAGCATATGATAAAGACAACTACCATGTCCCACCTATGGAACAAATCCTTCAACAGGTATATGGTTCTGAGAGACTATCCTTATTGGATGGTTTTTTAGGGTACAACAAAGTCCTGATGTCTCCTCCAGACCAACTTAAAACTACCTTCCGCACTCCATGGGGCACCTACGCTTATCGAAAAACGCCCTTTGGATTGATTAATGCCAGTGCCACTTTCCAGAGAGTGATGGACATCGCTTTCTGAGGCTTAATCAATCAATCCGTCGTAGTTTACTTATATGATGTTACTGTATTTTCCAAAAACAAAAATGATCATCTAGCTCATTTAAGAGCCGTCCTACAACGATGTCGTAAATACGGCATTTCCTTAAATCCTAAAAAATCTATCTTCGCAATAGAACAAGATAAACTCCTAGGATTCATTGTGTCAATCAAATGGATGATTATCGACCCTGAAAGGACACAAGTCATCTCGAAACTTCCTCCTCCCTCATCCAAAAAATCTATGCAGTCTTTCTTAGGCCAGATAAACTTTGTCAGGAGATTCATCCCCGATTTATCCGAGATGGTGAGACCTCTACAGAATTTAATTAAGAAAGATGCACAATATCATTGGGGACCCTTAGAAAATCAAGCATTCAATTCAATAAAAAAGGCCATAATAGATGCTCCTTCTCTCATGAGCCCCGAATTTTCGTAAGACTTCACGCTCTACACTTTTTCTTCTGACTGCTCCTATGTTGTTGTCCTAACTCAAAATAACGCCAAAAACAATGAAGTACCCATTTCCTTTATGAGATCTTCTTTCAAAGGCGCCGAACTTAATTACCCAATGGTAGATCAGAAAGCCTACGCTGTTTTTAAAGTAGTCAAACACTTCAGATCTTATCTTTTGAAATCCAGGACGAAAGTTATTGTCCCTTACCCAGCCGTCAGAAACCTCTTAGTGCAGAAAGAATTAGGCGAAAAGAGGGCGAAATGGGTTACTTCCTTGCAGGAGTATGATATAGACATCACCCCAACTCAATTATTGAGATGCCAAGGGTTATGCAAGTTAGTTGTTGATTCAACAGCAGGACAGCAAGAAGAAAACGATATGTCAAACCTAGTACAACACAATCAAAATGCAATATGTTGTACAGAAAACTTTGTCGGTCCATGGTATGACGATATAAAATTCTGTCTTGAACATGGGTCAACCCCCCGTCACCTGGATCCCACTTAGAGGAGAATGTTAAGATTAAAATCTGCCTCATTTCAGTTGATTAATTGTATTATGTTTCGTCAAAATTTTGATGGAGTACTAATGCATTGTCTTGAGAAAGATGAAGCAGAAAAAGTCTTCCTAGAGTTGCATGCAGGAGAAGCTGGTGGGTATTTTGGTGGTGACACCACTGCCCATAAAGTATTGAGAGCTGGTTATTACTGGCCCACACTTTTTTGAGACAACCATGCCTTGTGCCGCAAGTGTATTATTTGTCAAAAAGCATCTGGGCAGTTACAGAAACTAGCCTTTCCTTTACAGCCCGTTTCAGTAGACTCCCCTTTTCAGCAGTGGGGCCTTGATATTATAGGTCCAATCAATCATCCATCCTCACAAAAACATAATTTTATCATAACATCCACAGATTATTTCACCAGGTGGTCTAAAGATGTCACTTTAAGAACTGTGAATACCAATCATGTGATTGCCTTTTTAAATTCAAATATTATTACTCATTTTGGTATCCCAGACTGTTTAGTATTCAATAATGCCTCTTATTTTTTTTCTCTTGAGATGAGCGAGTTCGCTCTAGAAAAAGGAATTAAATTGAATTATTTTTCTAGCTACTACCCCTAGGGCAATGGATTGGCAGAATCAACAAATAGGAATCTGATTAAAATCATCAAGAGAATGGTATATGAGAATCACAAAAACTGGCATAATGCACTGTTAAACACAATCTGGGATGATAGGGTAACACCAAAGACTGTTGTAGGTAACTCTCCCTTCTTTCTCGTCTATGGCAGAGAAGCAATTCTGCCACCACACATTATTCTTCCCTCACTACAACTATCACAGAAAATACAAGAAGAAGACTTCCCCCCTTTGGAAAACTGAATTAACGCTTTAATGAAACTAGAAGAGGTAAGAGCTCAAGCTAAACGTAAGTTGGATCAGCATCAGCTAGTGGTAAAAAGCTGGTTTGATGCCAACTCTTCCTCTGATAGGAACTTCGAAGTAGGTGACCTTGTCTTGAAATGGGACAAACCCCACGAGGGAAAGGGAGAGCACACGAAATTGAAAAACTTATGGCTTGGGCCATTTTTAATTGCTGAGAAATTTGGTCCCAGTGCTTTCCGATTATAGAATCTAGAGGGACAGCCTGACACCTATCCGGTGAATGGCCTAGCTCTGAAAAGATATTTCGGTTGATGACTACCCTTTGCATACTATGTAAATATTTTTCTTTTATTTGTTTTTCTTTTATTGTTTTGATTTTGATTTTTCCCTTTGTACTTATCAGTTTTTATTTTTTGGGAAATACACATACCTGCATTTTGGAACTGTTCAGGCAAAGAAAACAGAAAATTCTTTCACTATGACTGCTAAAAAATTGTCTAAACATCAATTATAATATACTTCTGAAATTTACATCTGTGTTGAAAAGACTTTTGTTTGAAAGAAGTTAACTGATTTCGATCTATGGGTAAAGTCGGTCACGATCATCTATTATCTTCTTACGTTGTCCCTGTTCCTTAAGGGAATAACTCAAAAGATGTCTCCCTGCCTTAGAAGGTTGGTTCTGTAAATAAACCCTTATATGGATCTTAATGAAGGACAGTCCTGAAAAATTCTGTTGAGGTCTGTAAAAAATATGTCAAAAATATCACAATTTTCAGCGTCACCCCGCTCAATTATACATCTTTAAAAACCAGATAAATTATCAAAAGAGCTGTGGGAAGTGCTTGTAAACCCGTCGGGATGCTGAACAGGTCTGTTGATAGTGGGTAAATGCATGCATGACGCCAAGGCAACTTCGTCGGGGTACTGAAAAGGCCCGCTGGCAGCGAAGCAATGTCGGGTATATGAAAATTCGTAAGTATGAGATAAATTGACCTTAAAATGTCCTTTATTCTGATCTGGAACTTCTCGGCAGGATACGGATATCAGAGTGGGTTAAATGGCAACCCTGTCGAGGCTATGAACGCTTGCTAGCAGCAGTGGCTCTGTCAACAGTATTGGGGATTTTATCTTTAATATCATGAATCACTTGTCTTAAGACTGTTATCAGTTTTCATCCTTTAAGCACTGCTGGAATATTTGATTACTGATGATTTTTAAACAATTTTCTGGTTGTTGTTTTTGAGTATAATCTTTCTCATTATCATAATCTAAATTTGTTCTTTTGGCAGAGATAACTGCTTCTACCAATGTGTCGCCATTGTTGGCAGCCATTTCGCATTTTTACCCTATCCTTATACGCTGCCTACACAAGTGTTTTGGAACCCTTGATTATGATCGCAATCTTTTGAATATAACGACATGATTATCTTGTGCATTTACACAGCTACCTTTGTCCTGGTTTTCATGACTGCAAGCGTGAAAACTTTGATTTCGAAGTCACATCAATAGCATTAAAATTGTCACTGGACTATTATGGTTACTCTTGTCTATGTGTTCATTGCGTTTCCAAATAAATTATGGTTACACAGTTGGCAAGTTACCAGAACCTTTACTCATTTGGCATTTTTTTGCTTGTTAATATGATTTCATTTTTATGAGACTGTGATGGTATTCTAATGATTGTGATTGAGTCCTTCATTCAATGGTGGTTTTACGTTCTATTGATTTTGATCGAATCCAATGGTTTCGTAACAACACATTAACATGGCGATTAGACCCTTAATTCAATGGTTTCATACAAAGCCTACGTTTTATAATTAAATCCTTGGGGCTATATTCGAATCATTATTTTGATTTTAAAACCATGCAAATACTATTGCTTGTGCAAATGTTTGGGTCGACTTACCATAGTTTTCATTATTTGTTTGAATGGCATTGCTTTTAACACATTGCAATAGTGATTTGAGTCACTATATGTGTCATCAATTGTACATTTGGATATGACTGTTTTGCATAGGTTGATTTCCTCCACCATCCCCACACACTTTGGCATTAATGCCTGCCTCCTATCCCGGGTTACCTCTATTGGTTTCAGGGAAGTCTGTGAGTTATTCAATCTTGCGTTTACCCTGTCCAAACCCTTGCCCATTTACCCGATTCACTGTTTTCTCTTGTCTATGGAACCTGTGGTTCACATAGAGCCTAATGGCAGCCAAACACTCTTGCTTTTCGACAATGCCCATGAATATTTGGAAAATAGTGGTTGGCAGGTGTTTATCCAGAGATTTGAGGGTTTTAACCTTTCGGTAGCCCAACAGTTTTCCCTCACCTTCGATGGCTACAGGGCTAAGGTCGGAGACATACATCTTGAGCTAAATGAGGAATTCCTAAGATCATATACAGGACTACTAGCTACAGGGAAAAGGTGGTTTAAAAATTCCAAAGTGGACGAGGTGTTGTGGCCGCTCCTTTTCACATCAAGAAATATTGTTAGCTGTGATAGAGGTATGCCTGTCAATGCCCTCAAACCCAGGTGGCATGACCTATTGGAAATTGTTAAATAGTTTGTGACCTACAAAGGTCGTTATGGTTTGGTATTTCTGTATCATCTTCGGCTATTGATGAATTTTAAAGAATACCCTCTAAACATGTTGTATTATCTGCTATGTTGTCTTTACAAAATGTCCCAACGTTTTAAGCATGAGAAGGCTGATAGCAGCCTTTTCCATCACTGCTTGATCAAAGTCATTATCATCCACCATTTGAGCCTTAGCGGTGACTGTTGGCAAGCGTTCCTATCAAGGAATGTCTTTTCCACCCCCGAGTGTGTCCAAGTGGACAAAGTTGTGGTCAATGAAACCCTGGTTGTGCCTACCGTTCCATCTCATACCCTTCTACCCCCTGTCAAACCTTCTGACTGCCCCAACCTTGACCTACCCGATACCATGGCTGACCCATGTGCTAAAGACAATACTAAGGTCGTCCAAAGGCCTGTAAGGAAGAAAGGCAAAGGTGTTACTGGTGTTTACAGTAGGGGAAAGAAGAATGCATGATGGATATCTAGATGTGCGAGGAATAAACCCAAGCAAAACGTTGACCAGAAGCTGATAGTGTTGAGTGAGGACTTGGACTCTGATATTGAACATTTCCTAGCCGAGGAATACCCCTATTCTCATGGCCTATGCTTTATGGAACAATATGACTATGTTTCCAACTTACCTCCGCGCCTCAAGAACGATCCTAAGTTCTCGGGAATTAAGCTCCACAGTGACACCCCTGGTAACTTGACAGAACCCTTGCCTGCAATGCCAAGGCAAAATCAACCACCTTGTACTAAATGTGATGCCTAGCTTGAACAGTATTACACCGACGTTCGCCTGTTGCAATCTAAGATTAAATCTTTGGAGGAACGAGTGACAACGTTGGCAAAAGAAAGAGACAGGATACAAGACAACGAGAAAAAGAAAAAGACTACGGGTTCAATTGTCTTCAGAAATATTGAGGCCGCAACAACCTTTATCAATTCAAAGTTGTCCTGATCAAATCATTCTTCTACTGCCCAGGTATGTATTTCAACATCAATTTGGTTTTATGAGTTGGTTTGAATTAGTATGATCGATTGGGTTTGCTTTCGTTTAGTTCTGTTCGAAATGATTATGTTTTGTTTTGAATGATTATTTTCATTTTGTATTATGATTGCATTCAATGTGTACAGAAGATTTGTTTGCTAAACCCGTACACGACTATGTTTTGATTGATACGATTTTGCATTAGCATAGCGATTGTGTCAGCCCTAAGTTAGTTCGATTCATTTCTTTTGGTTTGATTTTGAAACGATTTTGTATGTTTGAACTAGCATAATATTTTGTGTATGCGATACATTGATATCATGGATTGATTTGATAAATACGATGTAATCTATTGATTCAAAAAAGAAAAACAACTCTGTTAGTTTTGCATTTAAAATCGATTCTATTAAGTGTTGGATTGACATGTTATATCTATATTGAATTCATACCAAATATTTGTTTGATCAGTCTGTTTTGTTTGAGATTGATTCAAAAATAATTTCATTGGTCTCGAATTATCAAAACGTCTCTGTCTTCTCCGAATTGGTAATAAAAAGAGTTTGATAGATTGCATATATCCCTTGTCATCATTCGGTTAAGTAACCACAATTTCGTTTGTTTCAATTTGCATACAAGTTTTGGTTTGTTATGGCATGAACGATTTGCTTTGTGTTGAATTTTAGATTTTGTTTAATAGGTTGAATATATTTCTGTTAGTTTTGGATTGATTAAAAATGATTCTACTTTCAAATTAGACCAGCTACAGAATCGCAAGATTCTATAGCTAGTCTTAAAAATTGATTTTTTTTTGTTAATTTTATTAATAAAACATTATCTAAACTTGTGTATTCTTGTCTGCCCACAGGTACCTACGAATTTCATTGACAAATTTGACATATTGTGGCAGTTTAAATATATTTTTGTTTTAAGTTGTTAGTCATAGGTAGAACTAGAGAAGATTTGGGAGATTGTTCCCATATTTTTTGTAAACTGTTTTGATAATTCCCACAGGGATGTTTTACCCTATGGTCTTTAAATACTTGTTATTTTTTTGTAAATAACCCATCATCATGGTTGGGAGAACAAGACTATGGATTTATGATAATACAGACTTGAATGGAAGTCGGACTTTTGTAACAACTTTAGCTTTCAATTTATCATACTTTCATTCAGGTTTCGTGCATTTTAATTTGTGATTAAGTCATTGACTACTTTAGATATCAAGACTTATTACAGGTCAATGCATTGTGATTTAAATTCTATCCATGTCTTATGTATATCAGTTTTAGCACAACAATTATTCTGTTTCAATTTAATGAATAAAGGTTTATCTTCTTCATTAATTGAACTGTTCTGTACAAATCTTTGCACAGGGATTTATCTAACTGCAATGATTTGTGAATTATAAGATTGTTGTTGTTTTTTTTTATGTCTTGTTTGTCCTATCATTCACATCCAAAGAGCACTGTTGCTTCTTGTTTACGATGAGCTTGTGGAGAATCTGGTGTGGGTTTCCTCCCATTGAACAGCTGAATTAGATACCTTACATGGGACAAATTGGAAAGCGTTATTACAGGTTAGTTTACTAGTGTTATTTAAGTATTTTAGATAAATATATATAGTTCAGGTTTAAAGTTAGGATTATTGTTTTAATCGCTTAGCTTAGATAGTTTTAATTTTATTTTCTTTCTTATAAAATTATAAAAAAGAAGAAGATAGTCTTGCTGTCATAGCACAGTTTACAAATGATTTTTTTCAGGTTTTCATTTAAAATATGTAATCTGTAAACATTGTACATTTGTGATTAAGATCTAATTCTCTTGATAATTGAACATTTAATTTCATAGAATTATTTCTGTATTATCTTAGACAATAAGCTGTATATATTTATTTCAGATTTGTTTATTAGTTTCCTTTAATTGTTGATTTCATTTAGATTAGTTCCTTTAGTTAGTTTTCTTTCATTTTTCTAGGACTTAGATCAGCCAACAGAGCCGCTAAACCCATCGGGGTGGATCATCCCAAACGGCTTGGGTTATTTAGACAACCCCGGACCAGATCCACTCCTCCAGTTGACGAGAATTCATTTTCGCCCATCAACAGGTCCCAAATCCCTCAAACGACTCCTAATATGGGAGGCTTCCCTGCGTTTAACCCTGGGTCCAATCCTCCAACTTTTGGGTGGAACAATGAACCTGGAGGACAAGCTTCGACTCAAGTTTCATCCTATAACCCTACCTCCTCAGTGCATATTTCGACCAATACGTTTGGCATGATGAATCCACTTCTATCCTCCGGATTCCCACCCAGAGGAGGTTAGTTTCATGCTTTGGGAAACCCCCAACCTAGATCCAATTTGGCTGGGGGCAATTTTTATAACCCCCAATAGAGCATTCCTGCTGGAATGATGCCCAACTAACCTTTTATGAATCATCTCGAAGGAGGGACTTATAATCCTAGACAGGGCCATGGTGCTTACTAGAACCCTATATGGATTTCAATTCCTCAAGCACAATATTTCTCGGGAGCCTAGGGCCATATGCCGCAACCCCGTCTCCCTTTTTTGGCCACGCTTAATTTGCCAATCTTGTATAAGTTAATGAACAACCATGTGATTCATGATCCTACATGGCCCCTTGTCCCCACCAAGCTTCCTTTGGACATCATGAAGTTCGATGGTAAGAATGGACAGGATCCTGGTGATCACGTCACTAACTTTCACCTTTGGTGCTCATCGAATTCCCTTAATGGCGATTCTATTCGATTAAGATTATTTCAATGCACCCTCATTGGAGTAGTTGTGAAATGGTATATTGAGCTACCTAGGGGAGCATATGGAAATTTTAGTCAGTTGGTGTTGGTTTTCCTTAACCACTTCCAGTTGCCCATTCGTTATGATGCTAGCCTAGAATTGTTGTCGATTTTATGCCAGGATACTACCACTCATGTCTTGGACCATATATAGGAGTGGAATAGATGGAAGAGGTTGATTAAGACCCCTATACCACTGTCCTTTATTTTAGAATGATTCCTTAAGTCTTTGCACACTCCTATCTCGAAGGATGTTGCTACTTCTAGGGTTACCACTAAGGAAGAAGTGATTTTTAGAGCCCAGTAGTTAGACTTGATATATTCTTAGTATGGGATGTTGTACCACCTTCTTACGGACGCACTATGGTAAACTTATGACCTTATACAAAAGCCCAGACTTCATGCCGACGACATTGTAGGTACAGCCAATGTAAAGTCCATAGAATCGGTGACAAGCCATATGAAAGAGTTTTCTCTAAACCAATTTGCAGAGGGGCCAGCTTTGTCTATGTCTTCCAACCCCACTTAGTCGGAAGATGTACATTATGTGAAATCGTCGGCCAACCCAAATGGTAACCAGAAACTAGGAGGGAATAAGAAGAAAGGATGTAATACTCGTAAGGGTGGGAAAAATTGTAATAAACCCATGGACAATGGTAACAATGAGAATACGAATGATAATACTGGAGCGGGAAAACGAGAAAGATGTAAGGTGAAGTTTCCTATAATCTTTGCATAGATGATCACCTTACCCATTTATGCCCCAAACTTGCAAAATCTATGAGGCTTTTATCTGTGCCACCCGTCGTGCTGACGAATTCATTCCCACATAACCAACACATGGCCTCTATCTCCTCAAATGTTGGAAATGCGGTTGGTGGGAGTCAAAACCCATCATTGCAATATGGTGACCATTTGTGTATCAATATGGTCGATGTGAAAGTTCATGTAGCCACTCGATCTTGAGATCTTAGATCTTCATAAGTTATTCCTAGTCTATAATCTCCTCCTCTTCCCATGGAGATGAACTTATAGATTGAAAAACTAGAGCCACTACCTCGTATTTCGAAAAGATTACTCAAGCACTCTACCCAAAATCCAAATGCTAGCGTCGCCTAGAACTACTCTATTGTTGAGGACCTGGGTCAAACCCCTTGTGTGATGTTGGCTTTGGAGGTACTCCAGACATGTCCTTCATAGAGGAATGTCTTACTATCTTCTTTAGGAGCTCTAGAACCCAGTGGCTCAAAATTTATCAAGTTTGACGTCACATATGTGAAGCCTTGCTTGCCTTACCATGTGGCTTTCCAAATCCACATGATGTACTCAAAGTATACCATCAGACGTGCGGCTTTTGATGAAGGCATTGCTACATGTGTGATGTCCCTGATCTGTTGGAAAGCTCTCGGTTCTCTGACTCTTTCCAAGTGATCGAACATGTTAACTGCTTTTGACGGTCATTCCTTCCGCCCTTACGGTATTCTTCCTGCCTATCCGGTCCAGTTAGGTGGGAAGACGGTAGAGGTGGAGGTAGAGGTAGTTGATGTGCCTCTTGATTATAACTTGTTACTAGGATGCAATTGGACTTATTCTATGGTCTTTTTCATATCGTCCATCTTCCATACTCTTTTTTTCCCTCATTAAGGGAATATCGTGATGATCGACCAATTATACTTTGCGTACTCTAGTCCTAATGCATCTATTGGACCGTCGTTCCCTGTGATCGACAATTCTCAGCCAGCAACTGAGAATATCAGTGTCAAAATTTATTCTTCCCTTATGGGTAATTTTGACTTCACAACACCAATTCACCATTTTTACACGATGTCCAGTAGGCCTGTCTCAACAGGGAGGTCCATTCCTTTCCGCACTTCCTATTTTAGTGATTCGTGGACCCTACCTTCCTTGAATTCATCTTGTGAAGGTTAGTTGCATGTTGGAATGGCCATGCCACTATTGGTAGCAGAGATTGCGTATCAAGTTTTTCTTGACACTTCCGTCGATCTCGATCTTGTTCCCTCGCTAAAGGATGAGGAGGATATCGTTCTTAGGCCCGTGTAGGCCACTTCATCGTCTTGTTCAAATGATTGTCTCAACGAGACTTTGCCTTCGGACGAAGCTATCAATTAATCCATGAATAGTTCTGACAAACCTTGGGATGATATGCATCACTGCTCTTATTTTCTCCCAGAACTTGAGAGAATCGAACAAGATGACTTTCAATCTACTTTGAGTGAGAGTCGGTCACGTCATAGTTCCACTTGACATGCACAAAATTTATATATAAGGAAAAATGGCAAGTATTTCTACTACTGTCATGATCGATATCTCTCGTACCCCTGGCAAGGTTGAAAATGTAAATATCGGTGCAGATTGTTCGCCAGAAGAAATCCTGGTCTACACCGAACTCTTCAAGGAATATCGAGGTGTATTTTCTTGGTCATATGAAGAGATGCCAGGAATCAACCCTCGTATTGTCGAACATGATTTTAGAACTTATCTGGATGTTAATCTTGTTTGGAAATGTCTTAGAGCTGTCAACCCCCAGAAAGCCCGTGATATGAAGGTAGAGGTGGAGAAGCTACTTAATGTTGGCGTCATCTACCTGGTTCCCTTGACCAAATGGGTATCCAACCCCATTCCTGTGGATAAGAAGCAAGGAACCATCCGTGTATGTATGGACTTCCGTGACCTGAACAAGGTTTGTCCTAAAGACAACTTCCTGACATCTTTCATTGATCAGATCCTCGACGAGTGTGCAGGAAGCGAAGTAATTTATTTTATGGACAGATTTTCAGGGTATAATAAAATTCAAATCAAACCTAAGGATCAATAGAAGATGAAATTTATTTGTCCTTGGGGTAATTTTGCATACCAAAAAATGCCTTTCGGCCTTAAAAACGTCGGAGAAACCTTCCAACATGCCATGACTTTCACTTTTCACGATCTTAAGCACATAGTCAAAGCTTACCTTGATGACATTTCTTCTCACTCTTGCAAGAGACTAGATCACGCTATACACCTTCGGATTGATTTTGAAATATGTCATTACTATAGAATCTGGTTGAACCCTGACAAATGCATATTTTGTGTTAAGTCTGGTCGTCTTTTGGGATTTCTAGTTTATGAGAACGAGATCATGGTAGATCCACTAAAGGTTGAGGAAATACTTTGATTGCCTCCCCCGCGCACGATTAGATAGCTTCAGGGTTTACAGGGGAAAGATAACTTTCTTCGTCGGTTTATAGTGAACTATGCCACTATCACTAAGGGTTTCATGCATCTCTTGAAGAAGGACACCCATTTTATCTGGGATGAGTGAGCCCAAGATTCCTTCGATGCTTTGAAGAAAGCCTTGGTATCTATGCCTCTGTTGAAGCCTCATGACTACAGTAGATATTTCTTGATTTATATCGTCGCATATGAAGATATGATTGGTATGGTTTTGGTTCAAGAGTACGGTGAACTCCACGAGCACATCATCTACTATATTACTCGAACCTTAGTTGGTCCTAAACTTAAGTATTCTCACGTTGAAAAGCTATCTTTGGCTGTCGTTCATGAATTCCAATGTTTGTATCACTATATATTACTTTGCAAGACTATTGTGGTTTTCGATGTCAATCCATTTCAATACGTCCTTACCAGGTGTATCATAACAGGAAAATATAATAAATGGATTGTCATTTTACAAGAGTTTGATCTCGATTTCACTTCCACGAAATCCAAGAAATCACTAGTCTTCGCGAAGTTAATATCCAATTTTCCATGATTAAATGAGGATGTCATCAATGTTGATTCGTTTGTAGTTGAACACATTTTTCTCATCTCATCATCCGACCCCTGGTATGGAGACATTTTTCTCTATATTTAAACCTTGAAGTTTCCTCATCATCTCTCACGAGATGACCAACGATGTGTAAGATACCAAGATAACAAATATACTATCATTAGTGACACATTGTATTGGCGAGGAATAGACAATATCTTGTGTCATTGTTTAACTCATGGAGAGGTCAAGTCTATCCTGAATGATTTCCATAGTGGGGCTTGTGGTGGTCATCTATCTAGGCTTATGACAGCCCAAAAAAAATTGCGAGTCGGTTATTTTTGGCCTATGATATTTAAATATTTCATTGAAGGGGTTAAGAAGTGTCACCCCTACTAGGTGTTCACTCAAAAAATGCACTCGCGTCTAGCCCATCTTCACCTAGTCATTGCCGTTGGTCCATTCACCAAGTGGGGGGTGGACTTCATGGATTGCAACCCAACTTCAGTTGGGGGGCATCAACACATTATCGTGGTTTTTGAATACTTTACTAAGTGGTCCAAGGCCATGCCTACAGTTAATTCCGATGGAAATATTGTTGCATTATTCGTATTCAATCAAATTATAACCCGATTCGGTATGCCAAGTGAGATTGTCACTGATAATGGAAGTCACTTTCAAAATGAAATGATGGAAGAACTATCATCTAAGCTGGGGTTTAGACATGGTAATTCTTCTCCTTATTACCCCGAGGAAAATGGACAAGTAGAGGCCGTCAACAAGTCTCTCAAGACCATTTTGCAAAAAACGGTTAGTTAGAGTAATTCCAACTGGCACATCATGTTATATCTCGCACTCTGGGCATACCAAAACTTGGTCAAGACCGCCACCAGATTTCCCCTTTCCAGTTAGTACATCGTGTCAAGTCGATTTTACCGATTGAATGTGAAATCCCTTCTCTTAAGTTGGAAGTCATGCTCCTACCTGACACTTCTGATCTCGAATAACACCTTGTACACCTAGAGAGTCTTAATGAGCAGCGTCGAGACACCACTACGACTATCGAGGTGAACAAAAAGATGTGTCAAGGTCCAGTACGATAAGTCTGTAAGTCCTCGATTGTACATTGAGGGTGACTTGGTCATCTTGTATGATCAAGACAAAGAACCACTGGGGGAAAGTAAGTTTAAAACCATGTGGCATGGTCCTTATATCTTGCGATGTGTTCTAGAAAAAGGAGCCTATGATTTAGAATATTATGAAGGGAATAAATTGGCCGAGCCCAAAATCAAGCTCTACTTGAAAATATATTACGTGTGAGCCCCAATATTGGGTGGAACTCTTTGCATACTAAATGTAATTTATTATATATATATTTTCCATTTCTGTCTTCAACTTGCTTATCGATTTTTCCCTTTGTTGGAATATGTCAACGAAGTCTTCGGTCTACCTAGGATTCGAAAATGGAGCCAATCGTCATACACAGAACTTGGCTTCTATTGCTTGGGTAGTTTACTCACCCAAGGGTTTATTGGTATCTTGAGGTGGTGTATGCCTAGGGCCATCCACGAACAATTTGGTTGAATATATCGTCATTATAGAACTTTTGCACGATGCTATCTCACATGGTATTCGTTCTTTAGAAGTTTGTCTGGATTCCCAGTTAGTGGTATGTCATTTGAATGACAGTTACCACGTGTGTGATCCTACTTTACTCCATCGATTCCTACTAATATGTCTTTTAGAACAACAGTTTGAGTTTATTACATATTATAACATTCCTATGGGTTCTAATCATGTATCCAATGCTTATGCTAATTTCATTTTAGATTGGCATGTGTCACATAATTAAAAGAAAAGAAAACCATCTCATCAATGTACACATTGTAAAATATAAGTAAATTTGAAGATCCCTTTTTATATATTTCAAAAACTATGGTGTTTATAGTACAAAATTGGGGCTAATACCCTCAATATACATATACAGTCGATGCTACAATATCCATGACATCTATGCATGTGGCGCCAGATGTGTGTCATGGTAAAAAACTATGGTGTTTGTGAGACACAGAAAGAGTCGCACCCATGCTTTGGGTACACCAACCACCTTTCGCTGCATGGATTCAGGAAGATCCTCTACCTGAAGCATAGGGATCATGTGATTCAAACAACACATGTTTCCCTACACATTTTTTAATACCCTCTCAGCTTCTCCTCCTATCGCCTCATCTCCCTGGTTACTCCATTGATGTCAAAAAAAACCCTCCGGCCATCGCGGACCCACGTCTGCATTACACAAGTGTCTAATTAATACTTAAGCACCATCCAAAAATATTTTTGTTTTATTATACAAAAATGCAAAAAAATGAAGTATTTAAAAACATTTGACATACCTATGTCATCGTAGGCGGACCCTGGTGGAAGTGGCATGTCCGGATCTCCTCGAAATTCTATCCCTGCATAGGGATAGCCATCTAGGAAAATGAATTGTCGCTGACACCAGAAAAAGAAATCCTCTTTGTAGGGTGTCGGCACCCTACCTCCCCTCTGCCGCCTCATTACCTCGGTCCACCGCAGCATGGCTATATTGCGAGGTCCTCTCAGAAGAATCTCGACTCTAGATCCCAAACCTAGAACCCGCTCAAAAAATAAACTGCATAGGATAGAGGCAAACCCAAAATTTCTCTTACTCCCCTGTTTGCAATCTGTCAACTGGATCTTCATATTTTCTAGTAGTGAGGTACACTAGTCATATACTGTGGGTCTCATACCCTGCACTGCATAGAATATGAGTGGCCTCGATGCCTGGTGCAACAAGGTTTAACCTGTGATCTTGGTCAATATGAGCACAATAATCTTTAGAATGAGATTGTTTATTGCCTGGATATGGATTTGAATCCCCACCTTAGGAGTCCCTGCTACATATTGGGCATCGATACACTCCTCTATTTTCATTTTTCTCCTTGCTCCCCATGATTTGAGGTTTTCAACCTCTCCCCGACATGATAGATCAGTCAAAAATTAAATGTCCTCCACTTCAATTCTCAATGGTTTCCCATCGAGATTGAATCTTTCACTTTCAGGGTCCCAGTAACCCACAAGCATCTCGAGCAACCTCACCTGAGCTCTCATTCCTTTGAGCACCCAAAATTTATACAAGCCACATCTCTTTAAGTCCATTTGGGCCCCCATATCTTGATCTATAGTAGCATCGACCTCCTCGTGCTCTCTTTCTCTCCATTCAAGAACCATCCTGCCAAGGACAAATCAAAAATTGAGTTAGAACCCTTAAAACTTATTGTTTGTGTGTCTGTACGTGAGCCACTTAGCTTACAGTCGTGTATAGGGATAGCTATATGCACCTTGTAGTTTTCACAGGTGCGTATAACCCATTGTATACGCGACCCGATTGAATACAACCCGCATACACCGAAATTTACATTTTGTGCCCTCAACAACTAAAAATTTGGAACCTAATCCAATAATTTAGTCCACTAGAAATGAAGAGGAAGGGAATTAGATTTACCTGGTCCAGAAGGTTGCTAGTTTCATTTCCTGATCCTCCCACAATCATCGTTTAAATCTCAGAGGTATTTTGGTCCAATTAGCACTATTTGGGTAAAAAATCAAAATGGTATAGTAATTTTTGGTTTTATTACTATTTATAAACTATTTTTACCCACTTTGTATAGTTTTAAGCCATTTTTTCACCTAATGGACTAATACAAGGGTGGATTGAGTTGGTTTTTGTAGTTTTAACCAAGGATTCTTGCAGATTTCAACGTTACTTTGGTCATTCATCACCACAAGTAGGCATTTTTATTACCCAGCATATAGGATAGGTATCCATTCTATCATGCATTTTCGCATTATCCTATAAACTGTCACATTTTGTGCTTTAGGTATGAACCCATTTGTTGTGACACAGAACCTTCCATCTGCTATAATTCATGTCATTAGCAAGTGGTAGAGACTTACCAAACATGGGTGTTGTTGGCACAGGGGTAGACCCAGGGTTCAACGCTTCAGTAGCACACCGACAAAAACATAACTACCGGCCCTTTCGGCAACACCTGCGAAGCAAGTGAGGTCTCACCCGAGGTAGAGGTAGGGGGAATTGTTGGACTCAAGTGTCTACAACCAAGATGGGACACATATCTGTGATTACAATACTTAAAAGAGCACTTAGCCAACAACATGCATTAGATTATGATCCTCATTTACATCGCAGATTTAACCCTAATTACAGAGAAGCACAGTAATAACCAAGATCTAACACTTCCAATCACTTTAGCACACACAATTAGCTCAGATATAGCATTCATTCACATCATTAAGAACTAACCTACACCATTAGATGCAATCATTATACATAACATCATCAACACTAAGCAAATAATCACATAAGCAACATCGCACAAAGCATATTGAGACACAAGATATATGCGGTTCACCCCAATGTGGGGCTACATCCACCAACTTCTTATTCTTCTTTATTAGTCTTTGATCTCTTTACATTTGTCTTCTCCTATGCACAAAGACATAGAGCCCAACTCCATAGTGGATAGGTGATCTACACACAGCGCACTAGATCCACCTTCCTCAAAATCAGGTCAAGGCACAAAGCCAACTCCTTGATAGCACAAAGCCTTACACAGTTTGTCTACACAATGCACTTACAACTTCTTGCATTGAGCCAATATTAACCTACTATGCACTCAGTTGATTCTAGTAGTTATGCACTAAGCCGATTCTAGTAGTTATGCATTAAGCCAATTCTAGTACTTCTTACATCGCTAGCTACTTATTTATACATTTACACAAATCCTGAAACATGGGTAAACCCATGGGATGACATCCCATAACTGTTACATAAACTCTAGAAACCCTTTGCTAGGTCCACAAGCCTACAAAACAAGGGAGTTCTTGCGATCTCCACTCCTCCTGGGTGCTCCATCTTTGACCAGCCTTTCGGAGTCCCAAAAACAGTCAAACATGACCAATGTTTCCTCAAAACTTGGTCAAGGGCCAACAGACCCCCAACACTCACTTGTGACTCATTCTGAGTCACTCAGATCTGGGAAACACTGCTTCAAATTCTTGTAGATTAGATCAATTTCCTCGACTTTCTGCTTCACCAGAGCCTCCTGCTCGGAGAACTCTTGAATCACTTGTTTAGTAACAAGCCCTTCCAGGAATTTTTCCACTGTCACAACTAGTTGGTCTAGCTGTGAGTCTGGGCCTTCGATCTCTTCAAAAAGCATGTAGGCTTCATCCTACACTAGATGGAGTCTCTGTGTCACCTCCATGACTTTACTCTGGATATCAGTAATTTATTGTTGGATTGCACGTTGTTCCTATGATATTTTCATCTTCTCGACTGCAGTAAGCAGCTTCATCTGCACTTGCATGGTGGACGCCTGTTATTTCACCTCCTGGAGTTGTGATTCTAATTTCCTCAGTTCTGGATCTTTTGCAAGTCACTCATAGGTCTACACACTTCTATCACTTAGTTTCTTACACTCTGAAGCGAGTGTTCTGATTCTTTCTACTGTGTTCCTGGCAACTTCCTCCCTTTGGCCACGTACTTCTTGTGGAGTGCTTGGTACTTCTTGGATATCTAGCTCCATTACCCTTGCTTGAAGCTATTGAATGGCCTCAACGAGATTCCACTCTTGTATCTTGGCTAACTCTTCTTCCTCCTGCACCAATCTCGGAATAGAGCGAAGTTCTTTAGTTATTGTCTCTTTGATTGCAATCTACTCTGTGAGCAGTTGGTATTTTTCTTCCTGTATCTTCGCATTGTTCTGCTCGAACTTCACCTGAATTTTATTTTTATCCTTTTGCGCAACTCAAAGTTGATCTAGGACCTCCTCCTTTTCTTTATTCAAGGCCTCTGTGGCCTACTCCTTTTCTTCTTGGACTTGATGAAGTCGATCCTCTGTTGCATCTGCTAATCTTTGTAATTGGGTGGGCTCATCCCCCAATTCTGCAATTTCTGCTGAAGAAGGCACCATAGGTATTGTGTAGCTTGAATGTATAGCTTTTTGTATGTCCTTGAGCTCCTTCTCTATTCCATCATACAATGTTTATTTCTTTTCTTCATGTCTCTATAGGATATCTTGTGATGCATCCTATATGGCTGCAATGATGAGATCGACATCGTCCACTGTGAGCACCTTCGACTGAGGCTTATTGGCTCAGGTCTTCTTTCATGTTGATGCTTTCTACGGAGAAACCTTCCTTTTCTTCGATGTTTTTTTTTCAGTAGGGGGGTCCTTCGGTGGTGTCACTAAGACTTTTTCTTGCTTGTCTCCCTCTTCCCTTCCTTCTTCTTGGTTCACTTCGTCTCCTCCTCCTTCTACGAGCAATTCAGACCCATTTTCCTCTGATGCGATGACCTCCTCATCACTTTCTATGTTTTGTACATCCTCCTTTCTCTTCTTTTTATTTTTTCCATCATGTTCGACCTGGGTGACCAATGGACTTCCGATGATGTCAGGTTCAGAGAGTTCTTCATCTTCAACCGGCACAAGGAACTCTGTTGGCCATTCCTTAGTGATCTCTTCCATGTCTTGATCGTTCAACTTATAGAAAGACTGTAGCTCCTCCTTGATTTCATCACTGTGCACGATGATGTAGATAAAGTGTCGATCTGCACAGAAATTCTCTAGCGGCATGTACTGATGCAAAGAATTTGGGGTCATTCGTGGGAATGATTCAATAGCATGCTTCAGTTGTAGGTAGTAATCATGGAATGCCACCTTCAATTTCCACTGCTTCACCATATCATTTGTATACCCCAAGGTGGAGAACCTTGCAGCCAACGACTCCGATGGCTCAACTTCTGGGAATGTCACTCCTTTCGGCATCTGCCAAGAGACAAAGGCGGTCAATATCAATAGCCAACTGAAATGAAACTCATATTCCTGATCTTCTGCTTCACAACAGTCCTTCTCCAAATCGTTGACAAGGTAGCTCATGCAGTTCATTTGCATTCCTTTGATGCACTTCCCAGCGAGGTCTACTACAAATTCAGTGACCTGTGTCAGACGATTATTTCTGACGATCTTTCCAGCTATAAGATGAAAATCTAGGCGCATTGCGCCATCCTAGATGGAGGCTAACTTGTAGCCTCACTTAAACTTCTCTACATCTCCATAGTCTTCCTTTATGCATTGTGCAAGGGAGCGATCTGCAACCTTCCCTGGGTAGAACTGTTGAGGGTCTGGTCCCTGTATGCTCATTCTTGTGATGAGGTGGATCAGCGTTGGATCCACAGTGATGCGCCTATCAAGCCATGGATAGCCTCTATGATAGCACGACATGATGAGTTTAACGCAGGCATTAACCTTCTGATGTCGGACAAAGTGAGGGATATTCATCACATCCAGGATTGTTGATTGTGCAAGCTCCTTTATCAATGGTTGGGAAACTATGTGTTGCTTCTTTCCAATTGTTTTCATCAAATACCGATGCGGTGCAACAATTGCGTAGTTCTTCTGGTTTCTGAGGTTGAAGTCATTGTTCTTTCGAGCTGGAATGTGTCCTAACTAGGTTCCAACTGTGCATATCCCCTTCGAGAGGTACGTAGTGATCAACATGTATTCAAAATCCTGTGGGATGTTGTCATAGCTAACCACACCATCTAAATGCGGGATGTAGTCTGGCAAGACCGATGAGATTTGCTTCATGTTAGCCATATCATTGCGGTGCTTGCTTCGCTTCTCAGTAGTATGGACAAAACGTTGTCTAGCTGATGGGGATGCTTGCAATACACCATTTGATGATGCATGTATTCCCATAGAAATGACTCTCTCAGTCATGAGGTCTACAAGTATTTCCTCCACGGACTTCTCTACTGCTCTACGTTTTCCTGACATGCACACTTGTAATCAAATAACTCGGGTAGGAAAATAGACAAACGAGGTAATTAGGCATCTGGCGAGGTCTAGAAGCACAGTGCAATACAATGGATTCTATGTTATCTCGAATATCACAATTTGCAAAAAGTGGTCCTGGCGCAGTGTCCAATGGGCTAAATAAGCAACGTCGTAACGGGTTCCTCCAATGGGTAGGAATTCCTTAATAAATATGAATCCATTCGTTATGGCATAGTCTCAATGGTATAATGACAATATTTCTGGCAATAAATTCATTTCTAGCCCTTCTGGAGCATTAGTCTAACAGTCAGGGTGCCTCCAATGATTGCATAGCTCCATCATGGCGAAGTCGCATTCTGCGTTGTTCTTCTATTCCGGCGAAGTTCAAATTCTTCAAGCCTGCATCCTCCGAAGTCTTCTCTGGAACTTCCTGTAGTTTTTCTAACTTTGCTTTATTCTTACTGAGATTTCTTGTCTTCTTTGTTGTGATCTGAGTCTTTGGATTCCTCTTTCCATTCTTATTCTTATCTATTCTTAGAGTAGTGGCTTCGTGCTGCTGATGTTCTTTCAAAGGGTTCAGAGATAATACCTCTTTCCTTACTAGGTCCTCGATGGACATACTTTCTTCTTGCATGGATAGGTCCTTCAATCCTTCTTGTTCTCTTTCAAAGTTGACAACTACTTCTCTTTCATTCTACTGCTTCGACTCAACTTCCCATTCTTCTACCAGTCGATCTATTCTTCGAGATATGAAATCCCTTAGTTCTGTCCTTTTCTTTTCTATGGCTTCCTCCTCTGCTTTCCTTCTGATTTGATCCTTCTCAATCCAAGTCTTTCCTAATAAAAGTGGAAAAGGGGCATTGTTCTCAACAAACCTAATAACTTCAAAATCCTCTTTTGTTGACGTTTTGTGAGAAATCATAGGTATATTAGTAACTCTTCCACATAGGGTTATCATCTTTCCTTTAAACAAGCCTATCCTTCCCAATGAAGGTATCATAGCAGGCTTTCCCAAAATTTCCCAAGTTCTTTTTGGCATAATATTCACATGTGTTTCTTCATCCAATACACAGTCTATGTCGAAGTCTTTTATTCTTGTAACTATGAGATGTTTTTCTTTCAGGGTCTTTGGTAAACTGATGTCTCTGTGATCCTCCATTACTTCTTTTAACATAGTTTGAGCTTTCTCTGATTCTTTCTCTTTCTGGTTCTCTAACATATCCTTAGTTTCTTGACCTTCTTTATAGTCTTCTTGTCTCATGTTCATCTTTTCAACTTTAGCAATCATCCTTGGGAAATCCTCTATCCCATGACCAATATCTTTACAACAAAGAAAAAGAGGGCCTATACCATGGAATTATTTAGCAAAATATCCCGATCTTCTGCAATTATAACACAGTGTCAATCCTCTCTTTCTTTTAAACGATCCCCAGCCTTTCCTGTACTGCGCACTCAGATCATAGTGATGGACCTGCATTCTGTAAAAAAACCTTCTAGGTTCCTGCATCCACTTATTAGTCCAAAAATTCTTTCCATGCATAAGAATAACATATTTTTCTCTATTTCTCTCAAATTTATTCAGATCAACTCTTTCTTCTAAATATGCCCTAGTTTTCAAACTAAGACAAGATCTATTAAACATACCTAGATTCATACTTTCGAAGCAAAAATTTCCACTTATCTTACCTTTACCAGAGAATAAAGCTTTAAGATATTACCTTCTTTCTTTAGATCTGGTTCCTTTCTTAGCATTGAGCTTCACAAGTCAAATAGAATACTACACACTACAACAATAGATCTATGCACAAAGCTTTATTTTTTCTTCAGTTCCCAGCAATCACAGTTTCAAGTCTCAGCAATGGAACCATTTGTTGTCACAGGGGTAGACCCAGGGTTTGATGCTTCAACAATGCACCAACAAAACCCTAACTATGAGCCCTTTCGGCAACACCTACAAAGTAGGTGAGGTCTCACCCAAGGTAGAGGCAAGGGGGATTGTAGGACTCAAGTGTCTACAACCAAACTGGGACACAAATCTGTGATTACAATACTTAACAGAGCACTTAGCCAACAACATGCATTATATTATGATCCTCATTTACATCACAGATTTAACCCTAATTATAGAGAAGCACAGTAATAACCAAGATATAACACTTCCAATCACTTTAACACACAGAATTATCTCAGATCTAGTATTCATTCACATCATTAAGCACTAATCTACACCATCATATGCATTCAATATACATAACATCAACATCACTAAGAAAATAATCACATAAGAAACATCACACAAAGAATATCAAGACATGAAATATATGTGGTTCACCCCAATGTGGGGCTACGTCCACCAACTTCTTATTCTTCTTTATTAGTATTCAATCTCTTTACATTTGTCTTCTCCTGTGCACAAAGCCACAGAGCCCAACTCCGTAGTGGATAGGTGATCTGCGCACAACGCACTAGATCCACCTTCCTCAAAATCAGGTCAAGGAATAGAGCCAACTCTGTTGGATTTACTTCACACACACCTAGGATTTATTTTTCCTAAGGTTTTATTTTTTTATTAGTCATAATTAGTCATTATCCAATCTCCTATATTTTAGGAGAGAATATTCCACCTGGAGAATATTCTCTTTCAGTTCACACTTCAGTTTGACTAGTTGAGTTGAGTTTAGATGTTGCATTGGGATCATCACCATGCTAATTAGACCTTTCCTTGGTATCATCACCAAAGTGTCTCATTATCCTTGATTCCTTGAGTTAACTCCTCACTACTTTCTATTCAGTCAGTTAACTGAAGACTAGTTGACTAGTTAACTCAACTAGGTGGCAGTTCACTCCCATAACTTCCTGAGAGACTAGAATAGGTGGAAGCTCACTCTCATAACTTTTGGTGTGTGTCCAGATCACACTAGACCACCACTATGGTGACTTGGTTCACCTAAATTCGAACTCATTGAGTTATACAGAGTATATCATGTGTAAATTATTCAATATTCATAACGGTTAATGAGAATTCTTTCCATTCCTTCTCTCCTTCTTCTTCTTTTTCTAATTCTATCTGCAAATGTGTGTATCATTGTTTAGATAGATCTATTCTGTGTAGGTTCAACACATTTACATGGTATCATAACCGACGTACTGCTAAGCAAAATCTACACCAAAAAAAATTTCAGGTACAAAAGATTGAAGACAGCGGAAAGATGGAATTCCAAAAAGAATTCATTCTTACACCTTACAACTATTTTGCATGGAAGGAGAAAATAGCCATACATATCTGATATAGAGGGTTGTATAGGTTAAAAATGAATACAGATATAGAACCAACATCAGCCATAGAAAAATCCAAGTACTTAAATCGCATGGATGAGGCACTCGGAACAATTTGCAGTCTTATTTCTCCCGATCTGCTTTTTCATATATCTTCCTGTAAAACTCCCAATGAAGCCTGGACCATATTGGAAGGGATCTTTGGAAAATAGGATGAGATGAGGGGACACATACTAGAGGTGGAGCTACTCACATTGGATCCAAAAATCTTCGAGAATATCCAAGATTTCTTTACAAAATTCAAGGATTTACTGTCGCAACTCAAAGCTTGCGGGGTTGATAAATCGAAGGAGGAGAAACAAATGGTTCTCACCATTCTCTCCAAGATTGGACCCAAATTCTTTGTATTCATATCCACACTCCATACTGTCATATTCACCTCAGGAGCCACCTGGAAGATGCCTTCTCTTGAGGACTTTATCGAATCCTTGACACAAGAGCAAACCAAGCTCATCAACATGAGTGCAATCAAAGGCCCAAGGGAGCATGCACTCACTGTGCATGATGGCAGACACAAATATCAGAAATATAAATATAAAGATAAGAAGAAATATCATGCACATACAAAGAAGGAAGGGTACACAAAACCACTTACCGATGCCTCTAGATCCAAAGGACAAAAGGGAATAAAAGGAGAGAAATGCACGTACTGTCACAAAGGATTCCATTTGGAATTCGCATGCGTTCAAAACCAAATAGATATAATGTCTAAGACACTTTAGAAAAACAACCTTGGAGATCGCATCCTTGAGGGTGCAAAGAAGAAGAAGCCAGAAGATCTGAATTCCAAGAAAGGCAATTCTAGCCATGCGTTGATTGCCATCAACTCCTCTCCCGATGCTTGGATCGTAGATTCGGGAGCATCACATCACATGGCTGCCTCAGAAATATGATATTCTTCTTTGGATGCATGCAAAGGTCCTCCTATTCTGATGGGGGACAACTCTTATGTCGAAGTCACTAGCAAAGGAAGGATTGAACTCACCAATGGAAGCTTCGAGAATGTGTTGCATGTTCCCAAGCTTTCTGTCAACCTTCTCTCAATGTATCAGATGACGAATTCTGGAACTAGAAAGAAATTTGTATTCACACCAAATTTCGTGGACATACACGACATGCAAACCAACTCCAGGATTGCTATCGGTGAGGTAAATCATCAGTCTAGATTGTATACATTTTCTGAATTCATTGAACCTGATTTTTCTTTACTTCTTACTCATGCTAATGAAAGTAGTAGGATATGGCATGAAAGGTTTGGACATTTGAATTTCAGATACATGCAACAACTTAGCAAGCATAGATTAGTTGATGTTCTACCAAACATCCATTTCTCCAAGGGAGTATGTGAGGGATGTGTTCTTGGGAAACACCCTCAAGGGAAATTCGACAAGGGAAAGTATTAGCGAGCTTCTGCACCTTTAGATCTGATCCACGGTGACCTCATGGGTCCTTTTCCACATCCATCGATCAACAAAGCAAGGTTTTTTTCTCATTTTTGTTGACTATTTCTCACGTTTTACATGGATATACTTTCTCAGTCAAAAATCTGAGGTCTTTCAACACCTCAAAGATTTCAAAGCTTTGGTTGAGACACAGTCCGGAAAGAAGATCAAATTCCTCTGAACTGATAACCGGGGAGAGTATGTGAATCATGAGATTCATAATATTTTCCATGAGGCATGGATTTAGTTACAGCATATAGTTCCCTACACTCCGCAACAAAATGGAGTTGCTGACTGAAAAAACCGATCTCTAAAGGAGATGGCATCTTGCATGTTGCATGCAAAGTCACTACCATAGAGACTATGGGCCGAAGCACTTAACTCTGCAACATACATCCAAAACAAATATCCTCATAGATCTGTCAAGGATAAGACCCGCTATGAGGCTTGGAGTGGCCTCAAACCGGAAGTGGCCCACTTTCGCATTTTTGGTCCACGTGCATGGACTCGGATTCCCTTTGAAAAGAGGAAGGCACTTGATCCACAGAGCACTGAGTGCATTTTTGTTGGATACCCTGATGATGTGAAGGGATATCGGCTTATTGATCTTTCCTCAGACTGAATCATCATTAATCATAGTGTCCAATTCGAGGAAAGTGTCTCGCGTGTACCTCATCAGTCGCATGCAAACACCTTCACTCTTCCACTTGTCCGAGATGATGAGCATGCACATGCTAACTCTTCTTCAGATGAGAGTTCTGATTTAGAGGACTCAAATGATTCAAATTCAGAGCTAGTACAGTCATATATAGAGTCAGAGCATCCAGATGTAGTTGCAGAGCCAGAGAAGAGGCCCAAGTGGGAACAGACTACTCTTTAGGATGCAAGGGATCTCGTTGGTGATCCAGCCAATACTAGGAGGACTCAATCTAATTTCGAGGAGCCTCCTATTGTACTCACTGCCATTGAATCATTTCCTTCTAGGAATCTTTTCTTGGTTCATTCTTATGGCGAGGCTACTGGAAATCGCTTTTGGGAATTCACCATGCAGGAGGAGTACAACTCCCTCCTTGAGAACCAGAATTGGGATCTGGTTCCCCTTCCTTCTGGGAGGAAAATTGTCAGATGTAGATGGGTCTACAGGACCAAGAGCAGAGTGGATGGACATATCAGCAGATACAAATTGAGGCTTGTCGCCAAAGGCTTTCAGCAGGTTCATGGTATTGACTATGATGAGACCTTCGCTCCAGTAGTGAAGATGGATTCCATACAATTGGCACTTTCCATTGCGACATCCAAGGGATGGGAAGTCCATTAGATGGATGTGAAGAATGCATTTCTTCATGGTGATCTCTCTGAGGAGATATACATGGAGCAACCCCAGGTATTTATGTAGGACTCATATTTGGTCTGTCGACTGAAGAAGTCACTTTATCGCCTCAAACAGGCTCCGAGGGCATGGTATGCCAAGATGGACTCCTACCTATTGTCACAGAACTTTGTACATTGTAAATCAAACCCGAATGTATACATGCTCAGGATGGATGATTCACTTCTACTTTTAGTTCTGTATGTCGATGATTTGTTGATCACCAGGTGCTCGACTTCAGAGATTGTTGCAGTCAAGAGGATTCTACATGATAGGTTTTTGATGACGGACATGGGTCTGCTACACTTCTTACTTGGAATTGAGATTAGTTAGGATGCATCAGGCATCAAACTGTCTCAAGCCAAATATGCACAAGATCTCCTTGAGAGATTTCACATGACAAACTGCAATTCTTCTCTGACTCCTTTCCTATCAGGAATCAAACTTGAGGATGGTGGGGAGACTCCACTGGTTGAAAGCACACTGTACATACATCTAGTGGGGAGCTTGGTGTATCTCACACACTCCATACCGGACCTCTCATATACAGTTGGCGCAGTTTCCAGGTTCATGCAGGAGCCGCATGAGCTACATTGGAAAGTTGAAAAGCATATCCTTCGATACGTATAGGGCACCATCACCTTTGGGATTCATTATGAAGAAGACTCTACATTATATCTCATTGGGTTTACTAATTTTTATTGGGTTGGCGATAACATTGATCGCAAGTCCACATCTGGTTACTCACTCATTCTTGGTTCCGAGCCCATCTATTGGTAGAGAAAGAAGAAAGCTGCCATTGCTCTATCTTCAGCTGAGGCAGAGTACATAGGGGTAGTTAACATAACCATTCAGGCTATGTGGCTACAACATTTTCTCACTGAGTTGGGCATTCAGTTTCACCGACCGATCGTCATCTGGTGTGACAACCAGAGCACTCTGAAGTTCTGCAGAGATCCAGTTCAGAGGCAACAGATGAATCACATCGATATCCACATGCACTACATCTAGGACTTAGAACACAAGGGGATCATCGACTTACAGTTATGTCCTTCAGCAGAACAGATGACAAACATTTTCACCAAGATCTTCATTGAGCAGAAATTCCATTCTCTTTGAGGTCATCTTGGAGTGAAGGACACAGTTGCCTAGAAACTATAGTTCTTCTTTTTACATACATTGTACCTTGAGGGGGGGNCTTTCCTCACTTTATTTTCAGTGTATCTTTTGTACTTGGGTACCTAACATGGCCTCATTGCCGAGACCCAATCTTTATTTTCACCATAGTGATGTTTAGGGGGGGTGTTGGAGTTACTTCACACACACCTAGGATTTATTTTTCCTAAGGTTTTATTTGTTTATTATTCATAATTAGTCATTATCCAGTCTCCTATATTTTAGGAGAGAATATTCCACCTGGAGAATATTCTCTTTCAGTTCACACTTCAGTTTGACTAGTTGAGTTGAGTTTAGATGTTGTGTTGGGATCATCACCATGCTAATTCAACCTTTCCTTGGTATCATCACCAAAGTGGCACATTAGCCTTGATTCCTTGAGTTAACTCCTCACTACTTTCTGTTCAGACAGTTAACTAAAGACTAGTTGACTAGTTAACTCAACTAGGTGGCAATTCACTCACGTAACTGCCTAAGAGACTAGAATAGGTGGCAGTTCACTCCCGTAATTGTTGGTGTGTGTCCAGATCACTCTAGACCACCACTATGGTGAACTTTTTCACCTCAATTCGAACTCATTGAGTTATACAGAGTATATCATGTGTAAATTATTCATTATTCATAACGGTTAATGAGAATTCTTTCCATTCTTTCCCTCCTTCTTCTTCTTTTTCCAATTCTCTCTGCAAATGTGTGTATCATTTTTTAGCTAGATCTATTCTGTGCAGGTTCAACACATTTACAAACTCCTTGATAGAACAAAGCCTTACACAGTCTGTCTGCACAATGCACTTACAACTTCTTTCACTGGGCCAATATTAACCTACTATGCACGTCGATTCTAGTAATTATGCACTAAGCTGATTCTAGTTGTTATGCACTAAGATGATTATACTACTTCTTACATCGCTAGCTACTTATTTATACATTTACAGAAAGGCCTAAAACATGGGTAAACCCATGGCCCGACATCCCATACCCATTACATAAACCCTAGAAACCCTTTTTGGGGTCCACAAGCCCGCAAAATAAGCAATATCTCGCGATCTCTACTCTGCTTGGGTGCTCCATCTTCGACCAGCCTGTCGAAGTCCCAAAAATGGTCAAACATGACCAATGTTTCCTCAAAACTTGGTCAAGGGCCAACAGGTTCCCTAGTTAGATCCCCTACTTCACTTTATGCCCATGCAAATATATTTTCCATAGGACCAGGAGTCCCTCATAGCTATTACATGAATTGATGTCGAGCCTCATTTCTCACTCATAAACATACAGCCTTATACCTTGAGGACTCCCAAATGAGTTTAATTTAATCTCTTTTCCAACTCGTCTTTAAAAAGAGAAAATATTTCCAAGTGATTTGTCCCTTTCACACTCGTTAAATTGGACTTGAAAGTTCGTGAGTCTTAGTTAAGATCTTTTCCGACTCATTTTTGAAAAGCAAAAATATGGCCGAGTGAACTTTTCTCTTTCACACTCACAAATTGGATTTGAAAATATGTCTGTTTGGCACAAGTTTATCCCTTTTTCACACCAAGTAGAATAAAAGTCATTAAAAAGGACATTTTTGGTGTTAATTTTTGATTTCATCTCATGCCCTTTCTTGTAGTATTGAGCCTATAGTCGGTTCTCCCTTTGCGTTATAAATTGTTTTCCTCAACAGTTTTGCATCCTCAACCAAGTAGAGCCTTGTTTATATCCTTCGCAATTCGACACCCTATACTTAGGAGGAAACATTCTCCCGAGTGTCCATCTCCCACATGCATCTCCTTGCATTGATCATAGGTATGTTCCACTGCTAGAACTAGTTTTCCTTACTTGCAACACTTTTTTCCTCCTCTATATCATAGCATTCGTTTGTCTATGAAAAAACAAAAATAGACAGGAGGGAAGGGATTATTATATTATGTTGGAAGCATTTGTGTCACCTTTAAAAAGAGAATAAAGTTAATGAGTTTATTGATCATCATAATTTTGTGATTAGCATGGCATTAGGAAGCTGAGCTCGTTACAGAGTCCTCTCTACCAATTGGTTACTCTTCCAGTCCCTATAGAGAATTTCATTGATGCCTCTTGCATCTCATGGTTTCATCATTAGGTCTATGTTGTCAGAGTCCTCCATATGTCTCATGCTCTTGTTCAAAGGAATTCTATCAACTTGTGTTGGCCACTCCTTATAACTCTTGACTTTGCATGTCATCCATACCATCAGTTTGTCTCAGAATCACATGATATTGTAAATCCTATCATGCACCCTGGCCCTACTTTCATCATTGGAAGGTAACCTTGAACCCAGCAGTTGACATTTCATCATTGGTCATTGATTGGGTGGTTTTCCTTGTGTTCGTTGGCAAGCCATCTATTCACACATTGATATTAGTGTGGTGTCTTGGATGCCATTAGCCTTATTGGTGGTTTCCTTGCCTTTGTCAGTAGCTTTCATCATTGGTTTCTATTCAAAGGGTCTTTTTCGTGTACTGCTTTCACTTGGCACATGAAAAAGACGCACAAGGTCATTGGTTCATGAACATGTTCTTCATCTAATTTCCACCAAATCATGGAGCTCCTAATTTGTACCTTGTGTTGAATGATGATAGATGCCTTAATTCTCTCCTTTCATTGGGTCTCTTTCCATCGACTTAAGCTCATTTATTCTGGAAACGGGACCTAGAGTCTTATGAGTACCTTGAAGCTTACAGTCATTAGTGGCAGGCTCTCTTGCCATCGACAGTTGGGAATACATCAATGTCTCCTGATCGATGGATTCTCCAGGTGTTCGACACCGACTCCTCTATTCACACTTGTAAGAATGTACTCAGTGCCTTGATACCTACTTTCATTATCGGTAGGTTGTCTCACGTTTGTTAAAGGTATACCAAAATGACCGGTAATCAAACAATGTCTCATTGTGTTCGACCTCAAATCCTTTATTCACATGATGTAGACTTGCACCCTTGGCGAATTGTGTAGAATACCAGAAGACATCACTATGTGGTCGCGGCTTTCCTGAGCTATTTCTTCCTTTTCATCGGACCAATACCTATATGATTTCAGTGATCATGGTAGATCATATTATACTCCATGGTATACAGATATATTCAAATTGGTTTTGAGACTAGTTCTATTGGTCATTTTTCATGACTATGACAACTATTGGCATGTAACCGCATTTTGTTTTGCCTATTCATGGCCACAGACACTTGTTTGGAATATTTTCACATGGATCTCCAGTGCAATTTTATTGGCAACCATGTTTGCAAAGTCAATACAGAATGTAATGAGAAACTAGTTCATCCATCTGTTTCCCTACAACTCCACTTCTAGGTTGTTTATAATGTATTTCGACCATCGCAGATTCTCCTCTAACCTCGCACATTAGGGGGCATCTGTTATAGCAATATTTGCCTCACCCTATGCAATCTTGCACAGAGGGCCTTATTCCATTTCCCTATGTAGACTTATCTTCCCTGTTGATAAACTCCAGAGACAAAAATAAATATTTTTCCACATGTACGCATCTTGCACACTATACACCATGTGTATACGCAAGCTGCTCCACTATAGCCCGCGTACATCGAGATATGTGCCAGAAAATGAAAATTAATGTCGGATTTCGATGTCACGACATGAGATCTATGATCCTTGGCCTTCCATATACTAGAAAAGTTCTGACTTGACCCTTCAGTTCCATTTTGAAGGCTATAAATGGGTCAACTCTGAGCTATGAAAGGAGGAGAAAGAATTCAACTTTGAGAGCAAAGTTACTCTGGAGAAATTATTTACTTCATATTGAGTCTGCATCCCTTTGTCCTTTAAGTCTGAACACAGTGTTCAACCCCCAAACTCTTCCCTTATTGATTGAGAACCTCATTGTTTATCTCTTATGAGCTTTCCTTTGGTGGAGGATTGAAGTGGTGGAGGCCCAACTAGAAGGAACTTAGTTTCTCAGTTCCGAACCGTGCCGACACGGAAGTTTGTATTATTTTCACTTATGGTGATCATTTATTAATAGAAATACTCCATTACCATCCAATTGACATCTTGCAAATATATGAGTTATTATCCATGAGAATATTTGTTATGTATATTAATGGATTATGATATCTAATGTGCTAACCTTTTATATTATCACCATATGCTTGCTTTGCTTGTTGGTTGAGAACTAGTTGCAGGTATATAGTTTTGGGTTCAAGTGATCAATGGTGGACTTCATCAAACATTTGGATGAGGTAGGCCCCTTTATTTTCTCACTTGAATATTGGTTTATATAGCATGTTTTTGGGATAGAGTTGATTTCTGCAGTCATTTCCATCTGTTATGGTTTACCCTAGCCATAGAGAGATTTTCCTCATAACAACAAGTTAAGCAAATATGATAATTCAAATACTATAGATCAAAGGCAATACAAGTCAATGATTGGTATCCTACTATATGTGACAACATCCAGACCAGATGTAATGCAGGCAGTTGGACAGGTGGCACGATTTCAAGCAGCACCAAAGGAATCACATGTATTAGTAGTGAAGAGGATTTTCAGATATCTCAAAGGAAAAGAAAGTTTGGATTATGGCATCCAAAAGGAAATGATCTATCACTTATTGCCTACATAGATGCATATTGGGTAGATTGTATTTATGACCAACGAAGAACAAGTGGAGCAACGTTCTACTTGGGTGAGTGTTTAGTATCATGTCTAAGAAAGAAACAATCATCAATATCTCTATCTATAGCCAAGGCATTTTATATTACAGTAGCATGTTGTACACAGGTTCTATGGATGAAACAAACTCTGACAGATATACAGGTTGAGTATGAGGAGCCCATTCCAATCTATTGTTATAATATAAGAACCATCAGTATCTCAAAGAACCCAGTGATGCACTCCAAGACGAAGAACATTCCAATCAAGTATCACTTTCTATGGGAACAGGTTGCATAAAATAACATCAGAGTTGAGTATGTGGGAAAAAAACAACACATGGAAGACATCTTTACAAAACCACTTCCACGGGAATCCTTTGATTATCTTTGCCAGAGACTCGGAGTTATTTCTACTCCAAAATGAATTATTTTGAATGCTTATCTTATATGTCTTAGATGTACATGAAGAAGAACCATAAAGAGGACAGTTCAGGTTGGGAGATCAGACAACTCAGTTAGGGGGAGTAGTCATGTTGGCAGCCAATTCAATTTTTTCAATTGCCCTTAAAGTTGCCTACACCTATGTCTCTTGAACTTCAAATTTCTGTCGCATCTTGCAAACAGAAGACATTTTTATTTCATGCGACATTTGGAATTGATTTCGATTTATTATTTTTTCATGACTGAAAGCGTGAAAACTCCTCCATCGTTATTTGGACTGCCATGATCTGCTCATTGATATTCTGATTGGTACTTACCTTTGGTTTATTTTTCAAATTATGTCCATTTGCCTATTATCACTCTGATTGCACAATTTGATTTTTGTTTAATTGATAAGGCGGTGAGCATGTTGATTGATGAATTATACTTGATTATATAGAGGTCATGGTGAATTAAAGGTTTTTATATGGTATGATCCTTATCGGTTTTGTGAAATCTCTTGTTGCAATGTTTATAAACTTTGACTATGTAACAAGTGCATGAGTTTGGTGTCATATTGAATGGCAAGGTTTGATTATAACATGGCGCGTTGGTGAAACATTTGGATTTTACTTTGGTTTGAATTATACACAAGGCGCATTAATTTTATATATGGTTTTGGATTTTTACACTGATCAATTGCACGTTGATATGATTATCCACCGCTCGAAATTCGGGTTGGCCGATTAGTATGGTTTAAACGATATGATGAGTGATTGAACAACACTGTACTGTGCCATTAATGTTGTGCATGGTGGTGAACTAACCCACCACCTTTGCACACACATATTGATTTGCCTCCCCTTTGAACGCTTGCAGCTGTTAGTCCTATCGATTTTTACTCCTGTGTATTGTTATGTTCAATCCAAACCCTACCATGCACCCGCGCCATGGCTCCAGTCGTGAGGGCTGAACCCAATGGTAGCCAGGTGTTGTTAATGTTTGACGGTGCTTACAGTGACCTGAAAGAATTCGGATGGCTCCCATTCGTACGAAAGTTTGATGGTTATAACCGTAGCGTGGCTCAGCAATTTGCATTAACGTTTGATGGCTGCCGAGCCAAGGTTGGGGATGTGCAATTAGAAATTGATGAGCAATTTCTCAGTCTAACTACCGGTCTCCCTGCTGTTGGACAAAGGTGGTCGAAAAATTGTAAAGTGGAAGATGTCCCGTGGACATTGCTCTTCCAGTCATGAAGAGTGAGCTCCTGTGACAAGGGTTTTCCTGCAAATATGCTAAAGCAGCGCTGGCACGACCTGCTGATGGTAACCAAGCAGTTCATTACTTGCGAGGGCAGGTATGGTTTCATGTTATTGTATCACCTTCAGCTACTGATGGTTTTCATGGGATATGATCTTAACATGCCTTTCTACCTGCATAGGAGCCTGTTTAAAATGTCCAAAAGGTACAAACAGAACCAGTCTGATACCAGTCTTTTTCATTTTGGGTTAATTAAAATGCTTGTGGTATGTCATTTGGGATTACGTCGGGACTGTTGGAATGATTTTCTTCAATGTAATAAGTTCGATGACTCAAGCCCACCACAGGTTGATAAACCTATGGTGAGCGAGAGAAATTTAGTACCCCCTGTCCCTTACAATGCTCTGCTACCCAAACCCCTACCCGAGCCACCTATTGACCTACCCAATTCTGTCACCACAGATGTGGAAAATGTTAAACCCATGGCTAAAAAGCCCAAGACTAAACCTAACGCGAATTCTAAAGGAAAGAAGAACACTCGATTAATATCTCGCATGGCAAGAAACAAACCTAAAATCCCTGTCAACTCTGACCCTATCATGGTGAGTGAAGATTATGACTCGGAGATTGAGCGCTACCTAGCAGGCGAGTATCCCTATTCCGAAGGCCTGTGTGATAAACCCACATATGATTTTGTGGAAAACCTACCACCTTGTTTGCTAAATGATCCAAATTATCCCGCCATCAAAATGCCCTGTGAAACCCCTGGTGACTCATCGAAACCCCCTCCTGTTCTATCTCAACTAGCAGCTCCACCGTGTGATCAGTGTGGCGTATGGTTAGAAAGGTATTACCTCTATGTGCCAATGTTGCAGTCTATAATTCATGCTCTGGAGGATCAAGTTGCAAGGCTCTCTGGTCAAAAGGATAAGATGCCATCAACTGATAAGAAACAATGAACAACTGGTTCGATTTTGTTTAAGAACGTGGAGTCGGCAACAACATTCGTCAATTCAAAATTGGTGTAGCTAAATCAGCCTCACTGGTATGATTATCACATGTTTATATGACAAATTCATGAACTCTGTTTACACCGTGGATTTGCTTTGACACATAAGCATGTATTTTTGTATATAATTTGGTTTTGATAAATCAATTTTCATTATT
>ML786487.1:354331-367368 GCA_009831015.1 Picea engelmannii | reverse complement strand
TTACATTCTCACAATATATCGCATCATGTCCATCATTATTCAAATACATATAAACATTCATAAAGGTTCATATGTCTTAAAAGTTTAAGTGTATCATTTAATAGTTTCACTTGTGAATAGAAAATAAAAGTATGTAGGCCTCAAGTAATCCTGGTCATCTAAGTCAAAAGGTGGTGTTACATACACCCAACCTTCGAGAGACATATTCTGAAGGTGGTCAAAAAAAGTGAGGGATAGTCTTGTCGTAATGTCTCGGCGTCTGCCCAAGTAGCAGATCCTGGACTATACTTGTCCCATTGGACCTTAACTTGGTCTACCAGATGGTTCCTGAGTTGTCAGACTCTATGGTCCAATATGCGTAACAGTTCTACCGTGAGAGTTCCCACATCCGATACCTGCAATTCCTTCCAATTTATATTGTGTGATTCATCAGCAACATAATGACGTAAAACAGATACATGAAAAACGTTATGAGTTTTATGCAAGTGGGGTGGCAGTACGAGATGATAGGAAACGGGTCCAATTTTCTCTTAGATTCTAAACGGTCCTATAAATTGAGGTGACAACTTTGTCCCCTTCTCGAACTGTATGGTACTCTTATTAGGCCTAATACGAATGAAAACTTGATCTCCCACTTTATAACTTCGATCAGTCCTGTGTGCATCCACATAAATTTTTGCCTATCCTGTGCTTCCTTTAGTTTCTGCCTAATTTGAATCACCTGTTCCTCCATCTCTTGAATCAATTCTGGCCCAACTGTTACTCGGTCTTCTAATCTTTCCCAACTCAATGGCGTTCTGCATGGTCTTCTATACAAAGCTTCGTAGGGTGGCATTTTGATGGAGCTATAAAAATTGTTATTGTAGGAAAACGCTACCAAAGGTAGGTACTTCTCCCACTGGGTTTGATTATCCATGACATACATCCTAAGCATGTCTTCCATGACTTGATTTACTCTCTTAGTTTTCCCATCTGTTTCAAGATGATAAGTTGTGCTTAAGTTCAACTGAGTCCCCAATGCTGACTGTAAACTTGTCCAAAACCTAGAAGTGAATTTGGAGTCCCTATCTGAAATGATCTTCTTAGTTATCCCGTGAAAATGGATAACCTCATTTACAAACACACGTGCCACATCAGTGACATCATAAGTGTCTCTTACCGGAATGAAATGAGCACTCTTGGTTAACTTATCCACTATCACAAGAATGGCATTGTGTCTATGAGATGTGAGCGGCAACCCCACAACAAAATCCATAGAGATGACTTCCCACTTGGAAATAGGAACATCATGTGGTTGTAGGAGGCCTGCAGAGTGATGGTGGTCGGCTTTCACTTGTTGACACTCTAGTCATTTGACGATAAAATGGACTACATCGCGCTTCATGCCTACCCAGAATAAAATCTTCCTCATGTCTGCGTACATCTTCTTCACACCCGGATGCGCACAATAAAGTTCTCTATGGGCTTCCTTTAGTATGATGCTTCAAATATCCCCACCTTCGGGGACGTACATCCTTCCTCGATATCTTAACAGTCTATCTGCTTACAGACTATATCCTTCATACTTTGGATCTAACTGCCTCCCACTCTGGAGGTTTGAAGTAACCTTTAAATACCAACTGTCTCCTTAGAGTTGCGTCAACACACATTCCCTCAGATTGAATTTTAAGGGTACCAAGGAGAAGACACGTGGTATTCTACTCAAGGCATCTGCGACCACATTTTCCTTCCCCTTGATGTACAAAATACCAAAATCATACTCACTCAAAAAATCACTCCATCCCCTTTGCTTGGAATTTATATCCCTTTGAGTGAAGAGATGTTTTAAACTTTGATGGTCCATTTTGAGCTCAAAGTTTCACCCCACAAGATAGTGCCTCCAAAGTTTTAGAGCTAGCATTACAGCTGCCAACTCTAAATCATGAGTAGCATAAATCTCTTCGTGTTTCTTCAACTTACTTGACGCATAAGCTATCACTCCTCTATCCTGCATTAGCACGGCCCCCAACCCTTGCTTCGAGGCATCCGTGCAGACTGTGAAGTCCTTTTCCATATCCAACACTCGTAGAATTAGCGCACTAGTTAGTAACCTCTTAAGTTCAATGAATGCACTATCACATTATTCTATCCATTCATACCTGACCCCCTTGTGCTGCAAAGTGGTGATGGGTTTCACTATTTTTGAGAATCCTTCCACAAATATCTGATAATAACCTGTTAGCCCCATGAATCTTCTCACATCATGGGTATTTTTTGGCATTGGCCACTCCATAATGGCCTTTACCTTTTCTGGGTCCACGGAGATTCCTTCACCGGAAATGATATGAACTAAATAGTGGATCTCTTTCTGGAAGAAGGAACACTATGACAACTTCCCATACAATTTGTTCTCTCTAAGGCAGGACAACACCACTTGTAAGTGTTCCTCATGTTCTCTTTCGTTCTTGGAATAGATGAGGACGTCATATAGAAATACTTGTACAAAACGGTCCAAGTACTTTCGGAATAGGTCATTCATGAGGCTCATGAATACTGCTGGCACATTGGTCAATCCAAAAGGTACTACGACAAACTCGTAATGCCCAAACCAAGTTTGAAAGGCATTTTTTGGGATATCACCTTCCTTAATATTTAACTGATGATACCTTGATCGCAAATCGATCTTTGAGAATACCGCTGCTCCTTTCATCTGATCGAAGAGGTCATCTATTCGCGGCATTGGGTACCTATTTTTCACTATAGTACGGTTCAAGTCCCTGTAATCTATATACAGTCGTAAGGAACCATCCTTCCTCTTTACAAAAATTACTGGTGCACCTAAGGTGAGACACTGAGCCTTATTAGCCCTAAGTCTAGTAACTCTTTCAATTGCATTTTCAATTCAAAATGTTCCGACGCTGTCATCCGATACAGATTCTTGGAAATTGGTTCTGCACCAAGTTTTATCTCAATAGTAAAATCAAGCTCCCTCTCAGGAGGTAACCCTGGTAACTCATTCAGAAAAACATCCTTAAATTCTGACAATATCGGGTACTAATCTAATGAGGGTCCCTTCCTTTTATTCATTGCTTCCACTACATTTAGTCGACACCCTTGCCTCAAGCATCGCTTAACCTTTATAGTTGAGATAAAGCGTAATGACACCCTTCTCCATACACCCTGGATCTCCACTAGCCTTCCTTTGTCGTCTATACAGAGCACCCTTTTTGCGAAACAATCTACCAAAGCTCGATGAGCTTCTAACCAATCCATTCCAATGATTAGGTCATACGCCCTGAGAGAAGTGACGTATACCTTCAACCTAGTAGTACACACTCCCAGGTATACTATACAATTATCAACGCTAGGTCCTATCGCTTGTTTTTACCCCGAAGCCATCTTGACTTGTTTAAAGTCATCATGCTCGTAGGTTGCCAACCCACTCTTTTCTAATGCAGATGGTGAAATGAAACTATCTGTAGCAACATAATCAAACAAAATCTTAATGTTGATATGATTTAGTGTACCTGATGAATCCACCTGATGCAGGAGCATCTCTCCACGTCAACTAGCCAGCCAGCCAGCCACGTCGAGAGCGTGCATTCAAATATGAAGAGAGAGGTGCAGCCTCATTTGAATTTGAAATTGAATGTAATTAATGTTTAGGCTGGTGAGCCATAGAAGCCGTGCTTTTATGCAGGCGTTAGGTAGATCGGATTTAATGCTAGATCGGATGAGATCTAGATCCAGATGCTGGACTAGATAGCCATTTATTGTAATTGAATAGGGTAGGTAGACCTGGAGGGAAGCACTCGATGAGCCCTCAGGTAAAATAGACTTTCAGATCTCATTTTGAGTTAGGAAGAGTAGTTGTAGTTGAGTAGAATTCTGCGAGTAGAGAGCAGAAGAGGGAAGAGTCGAGACCTTGTTACAGGCCATGCTCAGGAACACATTGTAATTACAGTCATTTGCCACATTTTAATACAAAGAGCAGTTTTTCCTGCATTATTGTGTGTTATGTGGATGTCTGTGAGTGTTCCATTGTGTGTTGTAGATGTATGTTATGTTAGGCATTTGCAGGGAGTCTGTTTGATTTCAGGTGAAGGTCTTTGAGGTTTCATGCCAGGAGGGCGTGACAGAGTTTTGTGGACTCTAAATACCGGTGCACTGAGGTACTTCTGAACTCTGTGGAGTCAAACAGAGACATGTTGTGGCACAGAAGCTGGAATCAATAGCTCAGAGGAGTGAAGACCTCAAGGTTGTTGAACACCTTGGAGGCAAGGCTGTGTATGAGAGACACAGTTGCAGACAAAATTCTGTTGTGAATTCTGTAGAGCTCTGCCAAGTGGGCATCGATCACAGGCACTAGGTGCAGTTGGAGGAACTCTGTTGTGAGTTCAAAGGAAGAAGAATCACTGAGGATTTTGAGATCTCTTCCAGGAGGGCATCGAGCAAGTGCATAGGTGCACAGGAAGACAGAATTGTTGAACGTTCTGTAAAAGGGAAACTCTGCCAAGTGGGCATTGAGACTGTGTGCAGGTAGGCACAGGAGAAAAGAACTCTTTGAGTTCTGGAGCTGGAGGAAGTATCCATTGAAGGATCTTCACTGGGTTGTTGAACACCCAACAAAGACTCAGCAAGAGGTTTCTTAAGCGGGAAGCCAGGAAGGCATTATATTCTCCATCTGTGGGAGAAGGAAGAAACTAAAATCCCTCAAGGGGTCTGAGCGTTCGTAGAAGCTCAGAAGAGATAGCACCAGCGTGTGCATGAGGAGACTCTGCAAGGAGTGCAGAAGTTGAAGAATCCCCCAAGGATTCAAATATAGAAGCTCAGGAGGAGTTAGTGCTTTTATGTGCGCGGTGAAGCTCAAGGTCGAAGAGTTCGCAGAGAACAACGAAACAAAGGTTGAGGCCTTTGAGACTTGGAAATTCTTCCAAGTTGGGAAGAAAGTGCATGGAAGTTCAGGAGGAGAAATGAAAGTCGACAGATAGACTGGAAAAAGAGACCTATACCGTTGGTTTCTACATCCAGGAGAAGTTTAGGTGAAGCACACAGAGAGGGAGATCGACAGCCATTGGATCTCATTCAGAAATCTCGTCAGCCGTTAGATTGGATGAAGGTGTGCAGAGTTTAGCCTCTGGAGAAGATCACGCAGGAGGAACTATCTGGGCCGTCAGATCTTGAGCATATACCCATCAGTCATCTGATCGAGCAGGAGCTACACGAGGGTTACCATTGGGACTCCAGCCATCGGCAAATTGGGATTCCCGAGGAGAAGAAAATCGAGACACTTCAAGTCTCTAAATACCGGAGCGATCTGGACCGTCCGTTAGCGGATACACGTGGTGGAGATCGAGCACCCATCGATACTTTGGCGCATCAGGAAATCGGCATTCCCATGGACAAGAGATCGGGGGAATCTAGGTTGAAAAACCTGACATAATCTGAGTCGTCCGTTCAGGGGGACAGGTGTCAAAAATCCGCATTGATTCGGGATATTCGGCATCGGGAAATCGGAGTTCCTGAGGTCGAAGGAGATGGGACACTGAAAGTCTCGAAATCCCAGAGGAATTGGGACCATCCATCAGGAAGGGACACATGGAAGAAATCAGAGTTATCGGGAAAAGGCCCGATAGGAAGTCATTGATCGACGTTTGGGCCATCGGGATATCGGGGATCCTGTTGACAAAGTATCTGCACATTTTGGAATGCAAAGGCAAAAACCCCGATGAGTGGAAGCTAGCTGTCAGCATGAAGGAAAGGAAAGAAGGAGCCACTGGGGGGAGTCAACTGTCAGCGTATCGAAGAAGGAAGGAGCCGTCGTTTAAGGAAGCCAGCTGTCAGCCTATCAGGATTCAGGGATCGACAATCCCATGAGCCAATGCATTTTGGCATTGGAAACCCCGAAACCCCGATGGGAATATAAGACTGAGGTCACGGGGATAGTGGTCACATTGGTTAGGAGCCTAGCCACGAGGGCTAACGCATAGGGAGCGCATCGGGATTCGAGGAATCGCGAGTCCTGAGGACTATTGAATTTTGGCATTGAAAAGTGTGAAACCCCAATGGGGACACAAGGCTATGGTCTTATGAGATAAAGGTCACGTGGACCAAGATCTTGGACTGGAGGGCTAACGGGAAAAAAGAGCCCATCGAGAATTTGAAGTCCAAAACCCCGAAAGAAGGACATAAGGTTGCGGTCTTATGGGAAGCATTCACATGGACCAAAGGGAATATCCAGAGGGGCTAAGGCCAGGCAGAGAGCTCATTGGTGATCGGGGAATTGAGAGTACAAGAACTCTTGACATCAAGAAGGATGAAACCCTGAACCCCGAAACTGAGTCGGGGAGAACCACGGTAAAGTGCAGAAGGCCGTGTGGAGGAAAGAAAGGACCTGTGGACTAGGTCAGATTTTCACAGTGATTCCTGAGGGGATAGAAAGAGCTAATTTAGCTCGAAGAAGGGGATTTTGAACGATCTTGTGAGCGGGCGAGGAGTTTGTCAGGAGAGGTAGATCTCTCCTGTGTCAAGTGGTATCAGAGCTTTGATTCTTTCTTGTATATTTCAGGCAAGAGAAGCAGGAGATAAGAGAGTACTCTGATACAAGTAAAGTCGTATCAGAGCAGGGAATTCATCTATATATTGTAGGTGAAAGAAGACAGAGCGTTGGAGACTCTGTGACGATTGTTTGCAGGTAGGCAACAGTCGAGAAGATAGTCAGGAGGACTGTAGGATGAAGTTGGAAACGCTCAGGATGCAGAGTGACAGCAACAGGTCTGCCAAGGAGGCAGATAGACACAACAAGATGGCTACTAAAGGCTGTAGAAAGAAAATCAAGGTAGAAAAGCTTGCATAAATGGATAAAGAAAGGGATAAAGAGCTCTATGAGTTAAAGGCAGACATAGAGAAGCTCGAACTGCAGATGTGGTAGGATAGGAGGTGAGACGGATGCGTGAATTGCCTATGAAGAAGGCAAAAGAAAAATGGCCAGTCAAGGAGTTGATGGTCAGAGGGCAGCGCAGGCTATTGAGAAAGTGGTTGAGGTATGCTGAAAACCTCAAGGCCACAGAGGAAAAGATAATTTATTTCTGTGAGCCAGAAACTGGAAAATTTCTCGGTGAAGAGAATGAATTGGGATCAGTTGAAGATCTCAAGAACTGCCATGAGGGAAGGGATGAGATTCTAGTTTTCCAGGAGGGAAACAAGTTGAGATCATTGCGCGATCTCACAGACTGTCAAGAGGACAGCCAAGGAATTTCAATTTTCAAGGAGGACAATGGTATGAGGTCATTGCGGGATCTCGAAGACTGCCAGGTGGGCAGCAGAAGCATCTCAGATTGCCAGGTGGGCAGAGATGAGAATGCAGGACTAGCTGAAAGTCTCATGGACTCGGAGGTGAGTTCAATTCAGCAAGGAGTGTTGATGAAGATGGGATCATTTGATCTCATAGTATGCCAGGAAGGCAGTAGAGACATCCCATATTGCCAGGTGGGCAGGGGTGAGCAGGTGAATTTGGATCAGCCCGAGAAGATGACAGAGCAGATGAGACTGTCTGAGGGTCTCATAAATTCAGAGATGAATTTGGATCAACATGTGCAACTGAACAAGGAGGAAGATTAAGATAATATTCTGATGATTGGAGGGATGGAGTATTCCTACCATTTGCCCAGGAGGAGGCAAAAATTGGTGTTGCAGATGCAGCAACAGTAGCAGAACGGTCAGTTGAGACTGTCAAGGAGGAATTGGAGCAGACATTGGAATCTTCCCAAGAAGAAGAAGGAGAGGAGAATGAGCATTCTGAGGAATGGCTCAATAATTTTGGCCAGGGAGATGAAAGGAAAGAAGTTGTATCACTGAAGCTAGCAGCAAAGGAATCCAAGGAGCAGGCAGGTAAAGTTATCACTCCATGGGAGATGCAGCTAGAGATGCTGGAGGATTGGCTGAACAATCCAGAGCCAGCAAGAGAACTGATAGAAGTTGAGCTGTCAGAGAAGGTGACTAAACAACCAGTCAATCAAAGGGAGACTGCAGAGCTGAAGTCTACAGCAGAGTGGTAACTTGAGGCCACATATGAAAATGAAAAGGATGGCATGGGAGATCATGATGATCTGCTCATGTGCCAAGAAACATTGCAGCTGGGGAGACTGCAAAAACTGGACCAGCCACTAGAGCAGTTGGACGAAGTAATAGAAGAGATCAGAAGGCTGATGTTGGGGTTAGTAGAGACTGCCAGCAAGGAGAGGTTGAGCATAAGAGAAGCAACAACAACGCAGAAGCAGCATCAACAGCAGAATGGAGTAGATGGGAAGCTCCAGATTTTTGTTTGGGATCCAGGAGGATTTCCAACCACTTAGAGGGGAAGTGCATGAGCATGAGCTCATGATTTTGCAGCTGAGGAGTTTGACGCAGGAGCATCTCTCCAAGTCATCCAGCCAGCCACGTCGAGAGCGTTCATTCAAAGATGAAGAGAGAGGTGCAGCCTCATTTGAATTTGAAATTGAATGTAATTAATGTTTAGGCTGGTGAGCCATAGAAGTCGTGTTTTTATGCAGGCGTTAGGTAGATCGGATTTAATGCTAGATCGGTTGAGATCTAGATCTAGATGTTGGACTAGACAGCCATTTATTGTAATTGAATAGGGTAGGTAGACCTGGAGGGAAGTGCTCGATGAGCCCTCAAGTAAAAGAGACTTTCAGATCTCATTTTGAGTTAGGAAGAGTAGTTGTAGTTGAGTAGAATTCTGCGAGTAGAGAGCAGAAGAGGGAAGAGCCAAGACCTTTTTACAGGCCGTGCTCAGGAACACATTGTAAATACAGGCATTTGCCACATTTTAATAAAAAGAGCAGTTTTTCCTGCATTACTGTGTGTTATGTGGATGTTTTTTAGTGTTCCATTGTGTGTTGTAGATGTATGCTATGTTAGGCATTTGCAGGGAGTCTGTTTGATTTCAGGTGAAGGTCTTTGAGGTTTCATGCCAGGAGGGCGTCACAGAGTGCTGCGGACTCTGAATACTGGTGCACTGAGGCACTTCTGAACTCTGCGGAGTCAGATAGATACGTGCTGCGGCACAGAAGATGGAATCAATAGCTCAGAGGAGTGAATACCTCAAGGTTGTTGAACACCTTAGAGGAAAAGATGTGTATGAGAGACACGGTTGTAGACAGAATTCTGCTGTGAATTCTATAAAGCTCTGCCAAGTGGGCATCGAGCACAGGCACCAGGTGTAGTTGGAGGAACTCTGCTGTGAGTTCAAAGTAAGTAGACTCACTGAGGATTCTGAGAGCTCTGCCAGGAGGGCATCGAGCAAGTGCATAGGTGCACAGGAAGACAGAATTTTTGAACGTTTTGTAAAAGGGAAACTCTACCAAGTGGGCATTGAGAGTGTGTGCAGGTAGGCATAGGAGAAGAGAAATCTTTGAGTTTTGGAGCTGGAGGAAGTATCCACTTAAGGATATTCACTGGGTTGTTGAACACCCAGAAAATACTCAGCAAGAGGTTGCTTAAGCGGGAAGCTAGGAAGGCATTATATTCTCCATCTGTGGGAGAAGGAAGAAACCAAAATCCCTCAAGGGGTCTGAGTAGTCGTAGAAGCTCAAAAGAGATAGCACCAGTGTGTGCGTGAGGAGACTCTGCAAGGAGTGCAGAAGTTGAAGAATCCCCCAAGGATTCAAAGACAGAAGCTCAGGAGGAGTTAGCACTTTTATGTGCGCAACGAAGCTCAAGGTCGAAGAGTTCGCAGAGAAGAACGAAACAAAGGTTGAGACCTTTGAGACTTGGAAATTCTTCCAGGTTGGGAAGAAAGTGCGCGGAAGTTCAGGAGGAGAAACGACAGTCGTCATATCGGCTGGAAAAAGAGACCTGGACCATTGGTTTCTATGTCCAGGAGGTGTTCAGGTGAAGCACACAGAGAGGGAGATCGACAGCCGTTGGATCTCATTTAGAAATCCCATCAGCCGTTAGATCGGGTGAAGGCACGTAGAGTTTAGCCTCTGGAGGAGAGTGCGCAGGAGGAAATATATGGGCCGTCAGATCTTGAGAAGATACCCGTTAGCTGTCTGATCGAGCAACAGCTGCACGAGGGTTACCATCGGGACTCCAGCCATCGGCAAATCAGGATTCCCGAGGAGAAGAAAATCGAGACACTTCAAGTCTCGAAATACCAGAGCGATCTGGACCGTCCATTAGCGGAGACACATGGCGAAGATTGAGCACCCATCGATACTTTGGTGCATCGAGAAATTGGCGTTCCCGTGGACAAGAGATCGGGGGAATCCAGTTTGAAAAATCCAACATAATCTGAGCCGTCCATTCAGGGGGACAGGTGTTAGAAATCTGCATTGAGTCAGGATATTCGGCATCGGGAAATTAGAGTTGCTAAGGTCGAAAGAGTTGGGACATCGAAAGTCTCGAAATCCCAGAGGAATCGAGACCGTTCATCTGGAAGGGACGCGTGGAAGAAGTCAGAGTTATCGGGAAAAGGCCCGACAGGAAGTCATTGATCGGCGTTTGGTCCATCGGGATATCGGGGATCCTGTTGACAAAGTATCTGCACATTTTGGAAACGCGAAGGCCGAAACCCTGATGAGTGGAAGCTAGTTGTCAGCACGATGGAAAGGAAAGAAGAATCCACTGGGGGGAGTCGGTTGTCAACATATTGAAGAAGGAAGGAGCCGTCGTTTAAGGAAGCCAGCTGTCAGCCTATCGGGATTCGAGGATCGGTAATCCCATGAGCCAATGCATTTTGGCATTGGAAACCCCAAAACCCTGAAGGGAATATAAGACTGAGGTCACGGGGATAGTGGTCACATTGGTCAGGAGCCTAGCCAGGAGGGCTAACGCGTAGGGAGCACGTCGGGATTCGAGGAATCACGAGTCCTGAGGACTATTGCATTTTGGCATTGAAAAGTCTGAAACCCCGATGGGGACACAAGGCTGCGGTATTGTGAGATAAAGGTCATGTGGACCAAGAGCTTGACCTGGAGGGCTAACGGGAAAAAATATCCCATCGGGAATTTGAAGTCCAAAACCCCGACAAAAAGACATAAGGTTGCAGTCTTATGGGAAGCAGTCGCATGGACCAAAGGGCATAGCCATAGGGGCTAAGGCCAGGCAGAGAGCTCATTGGTGATCGAGGAATCGAGAGTACAAGAACTCTTGACATCAAGAAGGACGAAACCCCGAACCCCGAAACTAAGTCAGGGAGAACCACAGTAAAGTGCATAAGGCCGTGTGGAGGAAAGAAAGGACCTGTGGACTGGGTCAGATTTTCATAGTGATTCCCGAGGGGATAGAAAGAGCTAATTCAGCTCAAAGAAGGGGATATTGAACGATCCTGTGAGCGGGCGAGGAGTTTTTTGGGAGAGGTAGATCACGCTTGCGTCACCACCACTGTGGATTGATGCTCGGCCTGGATATTATTAACCGCTACGTAAATATGGTGGCTGCTACTTTCTCTTCCCATCGGGGCCTTTCCTTCTCTATGAAAAAATCCTAATTGTAACTCTGGGCAGTCACGCTGGTAATGGGGTCCTCTACATCCCCAACAGGTAACATGAGATTGAACCTGCGCACTATTCTATGACTGTCTCTTAAATTATTTCCTTCACATGGAACCCCTGCCCCTACTAGTTGTTCCCTGAGATGGTCGTGGACTTGTCTGCGTCGTTGGTGATGAATGAGATGCTGCACTCGTTGCCATTGAAATCCCTACATCTATTGTCCTTGGTGCGACTCTGTTACCATATGGAGGTGGCCTTGAGCCCCCTCCCCTAGGAAATGTCCTAGGGGCCTTCCTCACAAACCTAGGATGATGCAGAAAGGTCGGTCTCGTACCTCCAACTAAGTTCATGTGTTCTTCCACATAACGCACATTTTCCACAACTTCCTCTACTAAAGACGGTTTCCACATTCGCACCATAGCCCTTATCTTAGGGTTTAGCCCATAGACGAATAATTTTTCCTGTCATTGGTCATTATCAATATATGAAACATATTTGACCAATTCCATAAACCTAATCTCATATTCATCGATGGTTCTGTTTCCCTGCACTAAGGCATGAAACGCTCCTACCTATTGTTCCTCATAGTATGTTGGCAGATATTTCCTTCAGAACATCTCCTCGAAAATTTCCCAAGATACGGTGTCTAGGGTAAGGTGCAGTTGCCTCTCCAGGTTGCCCCACCAGTTCAAGGTGTTGTCTCTTAAATGAAAAATTTCTATCTTCGCCTTTGAGGTGGATGCATAGTCCCTTAAGGAAAAACACCTTGTCATGCCTTCCAACCATGCTTCTGCGCGATCACTGGCGCGACCCCCGACAAACTCTAGAAGTTTGATCTTCTGCAGTTCTCTAGTGATGTCTTTGGGTGGAGGTCCTCCCCCTGAATCCCTAGATGCTTTTGGATTACCCATTCCAGATGATGGGGGTTCCACTTTGATCCCTACTGGTTGTCGCCCCTTTAAAGTCTCATTTATGGCCTCCAAAGAGCGCAGTATGAGAGCTAGTTCTAGCGATGGTGGTGGTGGTGCCTGTGATGATGCTCCTTTGCCTTGATTCCCTCGAGTCCTAACCATCCTGTATGATTTAACCTGCATCAACCAAAGTTGTCAGGTTGAGTTCAAGGACGTTTCACATTTGTGCAAATTAACTAGAAAACAGGGTTAGGCATAAGTTTTTTTCTTTTACTTGTCTGTAAACATACGTTACTCTCTTTAGGGGAGGTGGCTAGGTTAGGGTTAATCATATAAGCTTGGTGTTACTGCCTAAGAAAACTATTGACCCTATGCCTGGTAGATATGCTAGCACTGTACCCCACTCGCTAATTCCTCTAACTTACCCTCCTAGCGCGCATGAAGCCCCCTCCTGCTTATCTTGTTCTAAGTCCTTATACTTTTCATTTACAACTAGGTAAGGTGACTTCCAACCTAATGTTGAAGTAATGAGTCTAAGGCTATCCTTCGATGCTTGACCCGCGGGCTTTCCTTGGCGCGTTGGTGTTTGGTTGTTTCTTAAGGTTTGGGTGGTGGGTGGTTGTGGGTTCAAAACCCATGGACCCCAAAA
>ML786487.1:264899-354192 GCA_009831015.1 Picea engelmannii | reverse complement strand
CTAAACACTCTAATTAATTTTCTTTATTTTTTTATTTATATATATTTTTTTAATTATATATATTTTTTTAATTATTAAAAAAGTTATCTACATTAAAGTTAATTAATTATACTTTATACTAAATAAATTTAAACATACAAACAATAAATAAAATAATAAATAATAAAAAAATTATATATATAAAATTTTAAATAATATAAAAATAAAATAAAATAGTCCCCGAGGTGTAGGACAGTCGGTGACGGAGTGTGCTGTTAAGCCACTCCGTGTTGAAAAGTCACTGGTTTGAAACTTGCGGGGACAAAAAATCCAACCATGTTAAGGGTTGGTGTGGCTCAGGCTGGGTGCGATCCCCGGGTGATTTTGACGGCTTAGATGCCCCTGAGTCGCGGTTTCTCAAGCCAAAGGTTAATCCCGATGCCAAGAAGGTCCGGACCAATTAACAAACAAAATAATAAAATAAAATCAAAATAATAAAAAAAAAGGTGTGGGCATGCATGGATTCCACGTGCCCACCCTGCTTCCCCTAGCGCCCTCCTTATCTAAACCCTAACCCCTATCATCGTAACCTAATTCCTCTTTTCATCATTGTTTCTTCTTGCGAGGTCTCTGGTTACAGAGTCGGCCGCCATGGCCTTCTCTCACTTTGGTAAGGGTTTTCCCATTCAGCTCAGTGCTTGAGAATTTGGTCTCGGTCTGACTGAGCGCTCAGATTGACGTATAGTGCAAGAGAAAATGCCTCTTGCAGGCTCCACTCTTGGACGTGGCTTAGTGTTGGTTTCGATTTTGGTGTTGAGCTTTGGTTGTGTGTGGTTGAGGCATGGTGTAAACACAATGCCTCTTGTGGGCTCTCACTCTTGGTTTGGCGTTTGGTCATTGGGCGTTGAACTGCCTATTGAATACTTTGGCCTGTGACTTGGTTGATCGATCTTGAATACTTTGGCACATGACTTGTGCATGCGTAAACTAAGCGGAGTAACCAGCTCGGGAGTAATATTTTTTTTTGTTACCATTATTTTTTTTTCTTTATATTTCTTTATTAAATTTTTTTTTGTTAGGGTTTGCAGGGTTTGCAAATTGAGGATTGATGGAGTTAGGAGGACTGGTTGGATAAAAGGCCTGCGGTTTACTAGGTTGTGTCAGAGAGTAGGCATTCAGAATCGGTGAAAAAGAATGGGCGTTAACATTAAATGTAAACGACGGGGCATTTGTGTTCAATCTTGAATGCATCGATGATGCGGTAGCTGAAGAATGTGAAGCCTGAGAATCCATCTCCTCCCACGAGTCTGGTTCGACCATTCTGGGGTTTTTATAAGGATTGGAGTTCTGTCAGTTCACCAAAAATCTACCAAATCAATGCCCCACTCCGCCGAGTGATTCCGTGCTTCTTTTTGTACGTTGGTGGATGTCGACGGGCAAGTTCTTGGTTTGGGTATTCTCTCACACACATATATTAGTTAGTTAAGTCGTTGTTTTTCTCATGGCTAGTAGTACTGTCACAACTGATTTATGGATTTGTAATTCGTATTCCTACCCTGCTTCATGTAATCTGATAAACATATATATTCATATTTTGAGGTGCAATGACATCCATTTTGATATTTGGAGTCTTGTGCTCCTTAAATTTACTTTCCATTTCATGGTGGTATTAAAAGCGTGTTTAAAACCCATTCTGCATAGTGAAGTATGCCCAGCCTGAAATTTGTTTTGGAAAAAGGTCATAGATTAGATCATGGAGAAATTGCCATATGTTTGTTTGTATACTCAGTATGATCTCAGAAGGCCTGGTTTACACAACAGCCAATAACTTTGAGGGTTTCTACTTGGTAAAACAAAACTTAGGAAATATTGTAACCCATATGAGGAAAGGTTTATACTGTAAATACTTATATTTTTTTTTTCAATACGTGTAGCGCATGGAACACTGTCCATATACACTTTCCTAATATTTCGTTTATAGTAAAATATTGTTGAATATAACTATTGTTTATATATCCTTCATAATTTTTGGTTTTTAAAAAAAATATTTCTGAAGATGATTCTTGTTAATCCTTCCTTTGTGCAGGTGAGTATTAGTAGGATTAGTAAAGGTGGTTGGAACATGGGAGTCTTCATAGGGTTTATGACCTGTAAATAAAAGGTTTTTGGGTTGTAGATTAGGAGCTGTTTTTTTTTTTTGAAACAATCTGCACAATTATGTGGGTGGTCAAGCCCTAGGTTTCGGCTTTGAAACTGGGCTCTCATACCATGTGTAGTGACCTCAATTAATTAAGCCTAAAAAATTTCATACAATTAAACATAGAATTTCTTTCAATGCATAAATAATTCATTAATCATCATATAAGCATAGAATATTCAGCAGAAATTAAATTTATCCACAGCATGAAAATAAATTACATAATCATCACATAACTCAGCAAATTCAGAAATAAAAATACCTCTGCCTAATGCTAAAATTCTTGCTTATCTGGTTGTCCTCCCTGCTGCTATGTCCAATCTTTGCCTAATGCTCTGACCAAACCCTTCCCAAAACCGAATAACCACCTAGCCAGTTAGGAGTAGCCTATCTAACTCCCTAGCTCCAGGATTCTGTGAGGATTCCTGGCCCCCGAGCCCAAAACTCCCAGCAACCTGGTGCCCCCTGCAACAGTACAGCCAACCTCCAAAACCAAACCCCAAAACCAAAAAAATATCCCACAGAAAATTTACAGTCCTCTCCTCCCAATTTTTCATAATCCCCCTTCCGAAGGACTCTACCTAGTCATATCTCCCCCCATTCACCGACTCCCTCCCCTCCATTAATTCCACCCACCTTATCCCTCCATTTATTACCCTATCCTTCCCTTTATTACCTTATCTCCTGTCATACGTAAAATCTTATAATAAATAAATTAAAGTCCATTTACTACCTTATCCCCTGTCATATGTAAAATTTCATAATGATTAAATTAAAGTTATTAATTCCTTTAATTCTTTACACAAATCATTGAATGTGTTAAGTAATCAATTAATTAATTAATCGACATTTATTAAACAATAAATAAATAATATTATTAATAGTTAATCATTACTTAACTAATACACATTAAGACAGTTAATTATTTAATTAACTATACTTAATAAACCCTATGTAACTATTTAATTGGGGTTGTTACAAAAGAGATGTTGAAGAAGTTTGAAATGGAAGACTATAAACCTGTTAGCACACCCATGGTTACTGGTTGTAAGCTAAGCAAGGAAAATGAATCCAAGGAAACTGATCAAAGGCTACACAAATCAATGATAGGTAGCCTACTTTATGTGACGGCTTCAAGGCCAGATATAATGCATGAAGTAGGGTTAGTTGGAATATTTCAAGTTGCACCTAAGGAAACACATGTATAGGAAGTCAAAAGATTATTCATATATTTGAAAGGCACATTGGACTTCAATATGTGGTATCCCACAAGAAAATACTTAACTCTGACAAATTACACAAATGCATATTGGGTAGGCAGTGTGGATGATAGAAAAATAACTAGTGGTGCAACATTCTTTCTAGTAAATAGCTTGGTGTTAGGCTGGTTCAACAAGAAGCAATCAACAATTTATCAATCCACAAAAAAATTAGAATACATTGTAGAAACAACCCGTTGTACACAGGTCCTCTGGATGAAACAAACATTGAAAGACATTCAAGTAGAATATGACCATCTCATATCAATTCTATGTGGCAATACCAGTGCAATAAACATATCTAGAAATCTTGTCATGCATTCAAAAACAAAACATATTCCAATCAAGTATCACTTCCTTAGAGAGAAAGTCACCTAACAGAATGTCAAAGTGGAGTATATTGGCACAAAAGAAAAAATTGCAGATATATTTACAAAACCTCTTCCTAGAGAAGTATTTGAGTATCTTAGACAAAAATAAAGGTGGTCATTATGCCCTCCAACCACTAAAGCACTACAGGAAGAGAATAAACTCGAGTGGAGCTACAGAAAGAACGATAGGCATAGGCTCATGGGGAGCAACATAAAACATTTCTTGCTAAAAATAAGAATATCCCCTTTCCATTGATGTCAAAGTGGGAGTACAAAGAAAATGGGAGATTAGAAGAAAAGGGAGATTTGCAGGAAGAAGTCAACTTAGATGAGACCAAAATAATGAGATCTATGGTTGAATAGAATAAGAAGAGTTTAGTTCTAGATTGGGTTTCCATCAATGACAAAGGGGGATATTGTTGAAAAGGTGTTGTAATTGATGTCAAAGTGGACATGGTGTTGTCCTTGATGATTTTCGTTGTGTAGTATGCTTCAAGAAAACAGTAAGAAGACTCCATGTTAATAATGGTTAAGGATTTGCAAAAGAAGTGTGAAGATACAAAGAAATCAAGAAGAATATATTCAGATTAATGATGAGGAAGAACAAGGAATCACAAAAAGTGCACGAGCTAGAGTCAAAGTCATAGGCCATAGAAATTTCAAGCATGTAAGAAATAGCAGGGAAAAAAATCATGTTCTTATATCCCACATTTGTTGGGAAAATAATATTCGAAGGATTTATATTGCAAAAGATGTTTTACATCACTTGAAAGTGAATAGAGGAGCTAGGAAAATGTGTGTGCATAATAACCTTTTGGTATGAAGAACAATGGACACAGAGATTATTAAATCCTAATCATTGATTCTCTAATATCAATGGCCAAGATCAAATGTTTGAGGCCCATTGTGGGAAATAAAAAATGATTAAGTTCCAAGATGTTGCAGAGCGGTGGAGAATCAGAAGTATGTGAAAAATACAATAATCTTGCAAAGCCGTGGTGAAATCTTGGAAAATTGGATAAGTATCAAGATGTCACAGGGAAACAGAGAATCAAAGGAATGTAAATAATAAGAGAAATCACGCAGGCCCATCGTTCTGTGAAGAATATGAGAAAATGACTGAGTGTTGGATGGTGGATGGATGGACGAACAAAGCCACAAGAATAATGGAAATGCTACCATCTCGCGACCTACGGTGAAATCTTGAAATACGTCTAAGTATAGGATGGTGTAAGGATGGAAAAACAAGAGAGCACTTTTCAAAGTAGTGTGACAAACTCCACTTATGCGGTTGAACTTAAAATACTAAGTATGGAACATAAAATATCAAAAGGAAAATAACTAAGTACCAAGAATTGGATGGACATAGAAGTCTCGAAAAAATGACTAAGTGTCGATACTTCGCAGAGATAGTGAGAATGAAATAATATTGGGAATATGAGAAGAATAAGAGAAAATCCCATGGACCCGTGGTAATATATTTAAGAATAATTGGCTAAGTATGAATAAATGACTAAGTACCAATAATGAAATATTTGGCGACCCAGAGGGTGAGAGATCTGATGGCCTAGGATGTCGCCACGTGTCATAGATCGAAAAACCCAAAAGGAGAGAGATACGATAGTGCAGGAGGCCACCACATGTCATTGATTTGATGGTCCAAAGAGTAGATATTAGATGACCCAGAAAATTTCCACATGTCACATATCTGATGGTCCAGAGAGATCCGACGGCCCAACAATTTTCCACATGTCACCGATTGAATGGTCCAAAAGATCCATCATGAAATTTATGATAATGTGTTTAAGTTTGAGTGTAAAATGAGTGTGACGGAACTTGGGGGTGGTATTTGGAGGCCGCAGAAGTATTAAATATATGCCTTAGACCCATGGAAAATGAGATCAATGATCAAGATTAATCCAAGATCTAGATCATATGGTTGTTGTGTATTATGGTTACATTTCACATTTTGATGAGTAGTGAATGAGTCAATGGCCAAGATTGATTCAAGAAGAACATATGATGTTTGTGTGTTAATAATATCAATGGTCGAGAACAAATCAAGGATGGATTGGATGGTTGTACAATGTTGAGGGTGTATTGTTTGACAATGAAGAAAATCAATGAACGAGATTGAATCTTGGAATAGAGCCGACGATAACTATACATCAATCTTATTATTTGAAAAAATTAAGCACATAAAAGAATGGGTTTTGGATAGATCGATGCAACCTGGATTTTTAAATATCTAGTGATCCAGGTGGATATTGGTGGCCACCCACCTATTCCAACTGGCTCCTCTTGTCCATTTTTGTTCAACACGTTCTTCTGTACTTATTTGTAAATGTGGGTTCTACACTTTTGGGGTTGTCTGAAGGCCCACACATCCTCCAGGTGGAAACAGGTGGCCTCTCACATAATCCAACTACCTTATTTTGTATGTTTTCATGTCAACACATCTTATTGTACTTCCAGGGACATTTTTGGGGCCCTAAATGTTGTTTTTGTTTTTGGCTCGATACAGTAAAAGTATAGATGGAGTCAGATTTTGATGGGAAAATGTGTAGTTCTTTGAAATACCTTTCCAACTGGCTATCACATGCCTAAATCAAAGGTAGTATGCAAAAGTTATGACCCTGGGAAGTTGAGGTACCAACTTACACAAACTTACCCATAGGGGCCCACATGACTTTTGGTGTTTCACCTTCTTGGGTTAGGTTTTTGGATGTCTAGGGTTTTAGCATTCATGAGTAATATCAAAAAGGCCTATGGAGCCTCATTGTAATTGATTATGCTCAACGTATGCGTGTAGCAACCACATTTCTTTTCAGAGATAGCTACCACCATTCGAGCAAGTGTTTTCAGTTTTGTAGTTTTACAATTTTATCTTATTTCATTATTCAATAGAAGATATTATTCCTTGGATATCTGTGTTATTCTTCATATCTCTGTGTTTATTGTATTCAATCTGTTAATTAGTTCATTTTTCTCCTAAATTTGGATCAGTCGTATCAGAGTGAGGTTTCTCTTCATTTATTTTTCTTCGTGCATGTCCCCGACAAGATCTGGGTACAAGAAGTTGGGACTCGAACCAATCAAGACATTTCCGGATCGGTCATGTTGAGCCCGACAAAATCCCATGGGGGATGAAAATAAAGATGATGGATCATGAGATCCTATTAAAATGTTTCTCAAGGAAGCCCTCGCACGACAAAGGAACGAAATTATGGATAACTTCACGTAGATCCTTCGACAACTTCCCACAGAAGAAGCATCTTCATCAAGAAGCCATGCAAACCCTTCAAGGTACAGTTAAATTTTGATATTCCATTATTTGAAGGACTGATAGATGCATATGTTGTAGATAAATGGTTGAATCTACTCGAAGGGTATTTTTCGTTCCACAATTTTTCCAATAGGGAAAAGATCACTTTTTCACTCCTTAAGGTCGTTCCCCATGTTAAAGACTAGTGGGATACTTACTCTAAGCAAAGGGAAGTAGAGCAATATGCAATGTTTGTAGTGGCCCCTAAATGGGATTCCTTCCGGGATTCCATCAAAGAACAATACTACCCTGTTGGAAGCTACGAGGACCAATACACCAAATGGACCACCCTACATCAAGAGAAGCGACCAGATAGTACCATATTTCACCAATATTTTCCATACCCTGCGCACCAACTTGGGTATCAAATACTTTGAGCATCATATGGTGTTCAAATGCCATGGTTGTTTGCATAGATACATTCAAACAGAAATGAATTTTCTAGACATCACCTCATTGGGCATGGCTTATAGATACGCGGTCAAGATCGAGTAGAAATTTAAGCAGAAAAGGAAAGAGTTTGGATCTGAAAACCTCTCACAGCCGAAGCAGGTAAAAGGTGTCCACAACCCACACAATAAGGTACCAATTTGAGATGAAAATTATAAGGAAATAATCTTCATGTTCGAGACTTTGGCGTCTAACGGCTAACATAAATTTCTTGATGTGATCCTCAGCTGATTGCTTTGAATCTGGATCAAATTTGGGCAGCCATTTCTCTATATGTTTAGGTAATGGGTCTTGAGGTCTGGGCACAACCACGACATCTTGATCGAGCCAAAGTCTGGCAAGATTATTTTGGTTTTCCATGGGAGTTGGTGGAGTCGAAGGTTGATATGGTTCAGATGAATAATTGCCTTCGTCTGAGGATTCACCTCCTGAAGAAGGTGGAGAAGAACCAGGTGGGGATGGTGGAATACCATATCCTCCAGTACCAAGGATAAGTGCTTCAGCAGGATTGGTAATATTATCATTCCCTACAATTTTTCTACGCAGACTAGTTCCCTGAAGTTTTTCTTGAACATTTGTAAAGTCAAGAGGTTGATTGAGTTTTCTAATACGGGATAAGGCACTTTGAGTTCTTATGACTGATTGGCGGACAATTTCTTGGATGTCAATCCCTTGAGGGATTGGTGTCACTGGTTCAACAGGAATATTGGGGTTATCATTTGAGGTAGTAGTTGTTTCAAGTGTAACGTTTGTGTTAGAGAAACTATGCATTATGACAGGAGAACGGTTGTTTGGAGGGGTATTGCGACATCCACATGACATCAATTAATCTCAGGCCCTCCTTCTAGCGCCATTTGTTGGCGTGCATATTTCACACATCGTCAACTGGAAGGTCATATCTGGACCGGGGTTGTCTAATTAAACCAAGCCGTTTGGGATGAACTGACCCGACGGGTTTAATGGCTCTGTTAGCCAACTAAGGTCCTAAAAATAATAAAAGAAATAAACTAACCTAAAGATATGATTCTAACAATTTATGTACTAATTACAAATGTTCAAATAGAAACATGAATATATACAAATGATTATAAATAGTCTATATAAAGTTTGCAAGGTTTACTTGTAATCTTATGAAATGAATGTTCGTAGTAGTGATTCCAACTAAGATAAAGATAGAACAAAATTTATTTATTTTTTTGAATGTTTAAAGATTTTAAACTAATAAATACCAAACAAATTCAAGAGAAACAATGACACGGAACAGTCAAAGAAAATTAATGCCATCATCATTTCATTAATAAATTATCTAACAAAATTGCACACATACCAATCTGTAGCTGATCAACAAAACTTAATTTATCTTCTTGTGTTGTATGAGCTCCTGATTTGCCCTGTTTAAAGAGGAAACCTATGACAGGGACAGACATAAATATTTCTGAAAAAATTCAAGGAATATTTTGATGCATGGAGTAAAGTTATAACAACATAATGATAACTGATTGAAAATCCTGTGATCTTATGATAATCAATAACGAAGAACGAAATCAAACTCAATTCAAAGTATTGATATTCTCCATCATTTAACATATGGAATAAACTCACTAATAATTAAATGATCGATTAATCACACATATAAAATGAAGGATAGGTTATGGATAGTATCTAAATATTTAACAATATGAAACACCATATGATGACAAGGCTAAAGCTAAATCAACCATAATAATATCTCATAATATTGAGGTAATGGAAAAACACAATGGAATAAGCATCACATGGGTCTAAAGCCAACGGTGAACTGATTTCCCATATCAATTCCCAAAATCACATGTCCATACTATAGTCCAGCCAAAAGTTGTCTTTACTACCAAACAACAACCACTATTTAAACTTGTCCTGGATTAACAACCTCTTATCCCCAAAAAAATAGATTTCTTTACAAAAAATAGAATAACAAGAAACACTCTTGTAGGAGTTTGTTTATCAAAATTAATTACATAAATGTCATAGTTTTATCAACAAAAAGAGAAATTACTAATCTATGCAGTGCATGATCAATGATTACTTCTCCTTGTGAATAGGATCATAACTGTTATTTTCCTGGAAATGAAAAAACAAAATTGTATTTTAGAAAACAATACAAACTAACATTCAGAAATAGACTGGCTACATAATCGTGATATTCTATAGCTAGTCTTATATTAACAAAGAAAATCGAAATAAATCTATCTGTTAGACTTTTACAATAGAATCAAATCAAAGAAAATAAAAACCATTTTTTTTTACCATTTTAGAGATTAGACAATGAAAGGTCTGATCATTCTGAGTTAATGATAGCGTTGAAGTTGGTTGCGTTCTTGATAATCACACTACCGGTTCATTTGGTCCTTTTACTTGCCCGATCTGTGTTGGAATGAACACTTGCCTTCAACTCTTGATTTTCCCTTTCAAGCAAGGAATTTCGAGCTACCAAATTTTTTAACTATGCCTATAAATATGGTATGTCTCTATAGTATCGTTCCACCCTCAAGACAATTCTCGCAGTGTACAGGTGTTATGATAGGCAGGGTTTGAGTGTACTCTGCAATGGGTACTTTGGTGTTTCCTGTATCTTGCTTCAAATCGTGTCTTATACCAATGAAGCCTTGATTTTTTAGGAACGGAGGTAGTTCAGAAACAAAGTCGTATTGTATAGCTTCATTACAGGCTTCATTTCCAAAACACTGGTTATCCACATCTTCTCAGGCAATAAATTCATTGATCCCATCATCGGTCATGTGATCATCGACCTCGATCATTGAGATCAAGCTCAGATTATCCTAATGTAGATTTCTCAAACTCCTGGATATTAACGTGTCTGATCTCTTGTTTACAAAACTCAAATCTGAGTTACCATGTTTCTTATTCTTATGATTTTTCTTAATAGTTTGTTTGTCACTAAAACCTTGTTTTGGCTCAATAGCAGGAGCAGGAGAAACCCTCTCCTTTAATACATCTATTACCTCCTCCAACGATTTTTGGGCACGAAATTGTATAGTGGTTTTTTTCCCAAAGGGTTTTGCATAGCAATAGAGTCTGGTTTAGTGGACGCATAGTCTCTATGTGGATTAACATATTGACTTTCGGTGGTAGGGTTACATGGACTAGGGTTCGTATTTAAATGCAGAGGTTGTTCGACTGTGTTCTTGGGTAGGGAGAAGTTATTCTGACACAGGAAATCTTACCAAGTATCCCCAAACTAAGCTAGATGTGACAGTAGTAAAATTCAAATAATCCCATGGTGGAAGAGGCTATATAGAGGGTTTAAAATATGTTTCTGATAATGTTTAGACATTTTATGTAGGCTCATCAATAGATAGAAAGGCATATTTAGCTTGAACCCTAGGAAAATCATTAACACACATATGTAATATAAAAACACTAAGCCATATCTACCCTCACAAGTTATAAATTGTTTAAGAATTAGAAGCAGGTCGTGTCATCTGGGTTTAAGAGAGTGATAGGTGTACCTTTAGGGAAGCATGTCGTTTTCTTAGAGACCATGAATAGACTCCAAGGCACACCTTCTAACTTGGCATTTTTGAACCATTTTTCTCCCTCCTGTGACAATCTAGTAGCTTGTGCTATATAATCCTTGGTTACTTCGAGTTGTAGATCACCAATTTTGGCTCTAAAGCCATCAAACGATTGAGAAAAATCTTGTGTGACTACCAGGTTATATACCTCAAAATTTCAGAGAAAAATTTCCCATCCATGTGCCTGTAAATCACTTATGGCATTGTCGTGGGCGAGAAGGGTTTCAGACCCATTAGGTTCAATTCGGACCATGGGAGCCATGGTTGCTATCAAACAAACACAGTAAATTCCACAAGAGGGAGGTTTTTGTTTCCAATAGACAAAAAATAGGGAGAGGTTTGTAAAATCAGAAGAGCCCCGATACCTATAGACTTGGGAGGCTATCATGCTTGGTAATTTGAGCTTTGAGAGACAAAGAACTAGAGGACGTGTCGGCTTGTGAACCACTATGCACAATGAACATTAAACCCAAACCATTATTAGTTGCCTATTCGAATAATGAATGAGAGTCTTAAATGTACATGACAATGGGATGATGTGTAATTGTGATTCCATCGGTCCTGTACCATGGGGATATGAAATCAATATGACAGGTAAGAGAAAGGAGCACATTTCAAATGTTAATGCAAGGTTCTATGCAATTATGCATATCAAAAATTAAAATCATATAATCAACCATAGATATGATCAAGTCATATTTCCCATAGTGAATAAAATTGTGGTAATGGATTAATCAATAATCTTACAAACCTTAAGACTTATAAATATATAGGTCCCTTGAGGTATAATCTCTTTAGCAAAAAAAAATGAAGAAACCACAAACTGCAAAATGATTACCCAAGCCAAACTTTTGTTTCAATTTCATACTTGCAGTCATGAAATAAAAAAAAACAAATGAAAATTTAAACAAAATACTCATATAATCAGCTAGCCCAATGAATCTCCTCGAAATCAAAAGATAGAAACGTTTGTAAATGTAAGGAGAAGGTATCTACAGAAAGATTTTATCGCTTTGGGATGAATTTTAATTGTGATAAAATTTTACAGAATTGGTGGCTGCCAACAATGGCAACACGTTGGGCGAAGCATTTATCTCTGCATAACTAGAAAATTTATATCAGGGGCACATATGAAATAAATTTTAGATACAGTTAATGACAGATCAATCCTTTTAACAATAACTTACAAAAAACGCAGTCATATTATTGGATGCATTTCTGTCTGAAATTTTAATCTGGTATATTTTTTAGATCACAGGTGTAGCAATGTTTATACAGATGTCTTTGATACCATTGACAGGGCCACTGCTGCTAGCAGACATCCATAGCCTCGGAAGGGATGTCATTTAACCCACTCTAGTACCTCTATCATGTCCAAGAGTTGTCCATTCATGATAAAAACATCTTCACACTTAATCAAAATAAAAGACATACCTGAGGATCTTCTTAAACCCGACATTGCTTCTCTTCCAGCATGCATGTTTAGTACCCCGATGAAGTTGCTTTGGTATCATGTGTGTATTTACCCACTGCCAGAAGACTCGTTCAGTGTCCCGACAGGTTTGCACACAATTCCCACATATTACAGTGCTTCCAACTCTCTAAAAATTGTTTATAAATTTCCAGAACTTCATGATACTAAAAGAGCGGGGTGATACTGAAGATCTCACAGTCTGGTAATGAAAAGATTGATCAATTGAGAATCAGTTTTCTATTCTGATGACTTTCATCATGATTTGGAAAATTAGATTTTTGTTAAGAAATCATCTCTAGGATGGGGAAGCAGATTGAGTTGTTCTCATTAAAATAGGGACGGCGTTAGAAGTTCGTTAAGGATAATTGCATCTTCCTATGATTTTAATGTGAAACTAGACACACTGATTGAACAGAAACTTACTTTCATTGATATGAGTTTATCATTTACTGTATGGGTGCTTGAACTATTATCATATTCTGCTAATGAATAAGAATTATGATTCCCTTCAACAAATGAATGGTGATTCAGACATAATTATTTAGAAAACAAATCAAAATCAAGCAAAATGATAAAAACCAAAAAAATAAAAAATAAAAATAAAAATAAATAAATAAATAAAAAATTAAAATATTTACAAGAGGGTGGATCATATATCATCAAGAGAAATATCTCTTGAGAGCCTGGCCATTCACTGGGAAAGTGTCTGGCTATCCCTCCAAGTTATGCAGACAAAAAGAACTAGGAACCAATTTTTCAGAAATTACAAACGGTCCCAACCACAGGTTTTGGAACTTGGTATGTTCCCCCTTACCCTTGTGCGCTTTGTCCCACTTGAGAACCAAATCCACAACATAAAAATTCCTATTAGATGTTGAATTTGTATCAAACCATCTCTTCATAATGTGTTGGTGCTGATCCAGTTTCTATCTTGCTTATGTTCTCACATCTTCTAATTTTAATAAATCATTTATTCGGTTTCTAGAGTACATTATTCTTCTTGAACTTTCTACGATGATTGAAGAGAAGGAAGCAAGACATGAGGGGGAAGGATGGATTATGTTTCGTAGATGAGGAAGAAAGGAGAATTACCAATGGAGGATTTTGGAGTTACCCTGTCAGCCCAAAGTGCTTTGTACAATGCATTGTGCCAATTCTTATGGTTTTTTGAAGTTGCCCTTTTTATAATCTTGATTAAATTCTTATTTGTTGACTCAGCTAGACCATTCCTTAAGGGTAGTAGCTATCAGAGTACTTCAGTTTAATCTCTTTTTCCATAGAGAAAACATTCATATATAGGGAATAAAAATACGAAGCATTTTCAAAAACCAGACATTCAGGAATTCTGAATCGAGTGATGATATGGGAGTTCATAAATGACACTACCTAATTTGTATTGACCACTTTTAAAGGTAAACCTTCAGACCATCTTGTAAAATAGTTTGTTGTTGTAAGGATGTACTTGTGTTGTTGTGAGGAAGGGGGATTGATTGGTCCTATAATGTGTAGGCCCCATTTCTAAAAAGGTGCATCTACAGTAACATGTTGCAAAGAAAAAGCTTCCTTTTTCACCCGTCCTGTAGCCTTTTGACAGATTATACACTTGCGGGAAAGCGTATGGGCATATTTAAACAAGGTAATAGAATCCATCCCTTTAGCACTTTGTGGGCAGTGGTATCTCCACCAAAATGACCACTGACATAACTGGCATGAAGTTCAGTCAGCAATTTTTTGGACTCCTCTTTTTCTAAACAACGCAGAAACACACCATCAAAGTTCTTTCAAAATAATATATCATTGATTAACTGGAAAGATGCAAATTTAAGCCTAAGTTCTCTTTTTTTGGGGGGATCAATATTGCGAGGAGCAGTTCCATGCAGCAAATAAAACCCGATATTATCATACCATGAATTGGGTGTAATTTGTGCACAACTGATCTATTTTTCGTTATGTTGATTTACAGTTGATGTATTTATTTGGCTTTCTAATTCCTCAACTAAATCGGCCACCAGTTTACAAAGGCCTTGACCTCTAACAATCTAGGTAGGGGTTATTTCAAGATCATATTATGTTACACATTATTTTCGTCATCCTTATGACCATTAATGATGTAAACCTATCCTTTGTATTTAGAAGGATCAATAGTCTGAATTCCTGAAGAAAGACGGGAGAAGAACTTTCCCTGAGAGAACAAGTTGTATTTTCCTTTGTAAAAGCCCTATTAAGGAGGATTTCTGCAGGATGATATATACATAGGGTGTTGTTACACATGATTTTGGTCACTCTGGTGATGTCTCTACAAGTGATGTATTCAGGCTCCCACAAGGATTTTTTGCCTGAGAAAAGTGACTGTTGTCTTCTTCCAAAAAACACATTTTTAAGATGAGTTCACAGGCTGCCTATACTACAAGGTGTGAAAATCCTTCATTCTCGTAGGCAACCCAAACTTAGGGTGCGAACTATTCACAGTCTCATCTATAGGTAGGGTGTGAACCTGTTTCAAATCTTGGAAAAGAGAAGAGGTCACGAAGGTTCTAGAAGGGAATCTTATAGAAAATGAGTTGGCATTCGCATGGTTGGCATCCTAATGACTTATCAGATTTAGTGGGATCATCCTCATCCATTTAACCATCTCTCATTCTCCTATATATTGAAAGGTTTCTCATGGAAAAGGTTAAGCAAGATTGAATGAGGAATTGGTGAGAGAATTGTGTGAAGAACTCTATTTGGACAGAAACTTAGAGACTCTATTTGGTCTATCAAGTTGTATTGGATCTTCTTCATGCAAATATAGAGAAAGTGTGTGTGTTGGAACCAAGGGTCACTAAAAGGAAGCTTGTGACATCAAGGCGATCCGGTTGTATCTTCTACTTTCATTTAATATAATACAGCGGCATGTTCCTTTCCCATAAAATCACTCTTATTTTATTGCATAACTCCTTGATCATATGCATAGGTTGACATTGAATATAATTTGCTATATTCACTTTGGTTGGTTTGTGTTGTCTTGGACCTAATTTCACAAAGAGCACCGGAGTGAAGAGAGAACAACAGAGACCTAAGGAAGCGATATAAAGGTATGTCACTCATTCCTGCTTATCAGTAGATTCAATGACTACAACTTAGGGAAAGAGTCATGTCGTGTCCTGTTTTTTTCTAGATCCAAGTGGATCTAGGGAGATCTATTAGTTTCCACACCTATCGATTTATCTGATAACCAAATTGGAAACCATACTTGGGAAACAACCCATTTTGGTGGTTTTTTCTTGGCCATTTGCTCTTGACCTACCCTTTTTCATTCCTAATCAATCTCTGAGTCTTGAGGAGACCCTCACAGACCCCCTGGATCCAGAAGTTCCCTCAAAAGTCCATTCATTTTTCCAAAATTTGCTTGATTACAAACCTTCTTGTGCTACACCTTTTTGTAGCCTGCAATAATAATTAAGGTTCGCACCCTACTGTTCAATTCAACGTGAACTTATCGCAACCTGCCTGTGTCTAGACTACGAGAATCCTTAATTCTCACACTGTACCACACTGTCAGACTGCGAACTCACTTGTAAAACTTTTGGATTAAGTCTTTTGTGTCCTCAGATGCCCAGATTGGTTGGTGTTTCTGGAAAGAACTTCTTTGCCCAGTGATTGTATGTTCCTTGACTTCAAATCTCATGAATGATTAGTTTTCAGAAATCGAAAGCTCTTCTTGATCGTTTTTTTTTTTTTTTTTTTACCTCTTGACCTTTTCTTAACAAGGGTATAATCTCTGATTTTGAAATCCGAGTGCTTGTTTGGTCAGGAGCCTTTCATTGGATTAAAAGTTGAGATTAATTGTCCTTTTCAATTGCTTATTACTTTGAAAATTGTTACCCATGTGCATTTGAAGAGACTGGTCTTGTCAGTTTGTTATTTTTATTTTCATTGAAAGATCAATTTGGGTGTTTGTTGTGTATTTCTTTTTCATTGGTTGCTTACTTTTTCTTAGTTCCATCCCTGTTGTTGGGTTTCTAACAAAAATTAAAGACATTTTCTTTTTTTAAGAAACTTTTTATTGGAAAATATTGGCATTCAAGTATTGAAAGAGAACGAATAGGGAATTTTCATTGTTCATGATTGTTTGATATTACATTTCAGAGAAGATCATACATCGTAGTTCTCATTGTTCCAGAAAACTCCTCTTTCCCTCATATAAATAAGATTCATCGAACAAAAATTTGTATCATTCATTCCTACTTACGCATTGTTGGGTCAGAGTCTCACACAACATCGGTTTCATTTCCGTCTCCTTTTGAGTAACAACAACCTTTAATAATATTGTGCAACTTTAAAATTCAACTAGTAACTTTTTCTAGGGCTCTTTTACACCAACATTAGCTAGGCTAGAGCTTTGGAATAGGAAGTGAGACACACTCTCCAAAGCACAAAACACACAATAGTATCTTGTGATAAGGAGTGTCAAATTCCATCTGCAGCATTTTGTCCTGGGAAGACCTTCTCACACAAGGGTCAAACCTGAGGTCGCATTGAGATTGACAGAGTTACTCACCCTGCTTTATTGATATAGGTGTAGAGATTGCATGTATTACGGGGGTCACTTGAAGGTATACCCACAATGATGAGTGGAAGCCTCTCAAGTTGATTTTGGGCTAGATACCCTACCCTTGCGTGTGGATCAGACTGTCGATTGTTCCCTTAGGCATTATTGCTGTTGGTGGTAACCTTAGTAGCCTATATTCTTAGGGTCTTACACAAGGTGACTGTGAATGGGTAAGTCTTCACAGTACCTGGAATCGACGTTGGCCAGACTCACTCAGGCTCCTTAGAGGGTATACCCACAATTGTGTGTGGGAGCTTGCACCAGGGTGTAAGTTCGTTAAGCAGGTCATCAATGTAAATTTTCCACCCTAGCCCAGTCCCTTATTGTCTTGTCATTGCGACATTAGATTTCATCACCAACTAGTGACTTCAGAATTAGAAGGTCTTGTTTGCCTGGTTTTGCTTCCTAGATTTTATTAGCGCATGTTGTTTGTTTACCCAAGTTGGCCATAGAATTTCTTTCGTAAAATTTGAACTTGATCACAATTCACCCTCCACGCCGTTCACGTAGAATGTAAGGCCTACCCCCAGAAGATCTGGAAGGTTCTCAACCCTTTCCTACCAACTCACCAGAGGGCTCTCCTCAACAGAGTGAATTCTAAGAACTAACTCTTTAGAATGGTTATGAATTACCAATTCTCAAGAGCATTTCTGACTTCCTCCTGACTCCAAGAGATGTATTGTTCGAGTGAATTATTCCGAAGATATAGTTGTTCAGTCTTCTGGATTACCAACTGGAGCCTTCATAGGACCTGAGGGTCATATCCTTTTTGGACTACTGGCATTTTTAGATGATATCTCTTTGGCTCAGGAGAAGGCATTGATATCACTGTCACACCTGAGTTGCCCGAAACATCTGATCCAGACCCAATACCTTTTACTCCTGCCTATTATTTGCCTAGTACAAACACTATGCCAGCTAACCACATCTTGAATATCCCTCTACAAACAATCCATTACACAATGGTCCCAGATACTACGAGTCCTCACACCGGGATTACAACAGAATATAATACTTTCATTAGTTATATCTTCTACTTTCATTTAATATAATACAATGGCTATCCAAGCCCCCATTGGCACACCGCTTTCCCCCATATTCACCACAACACTCTCGCCTGGATATCACATGCGTTGAATGCTTCTATTCCCGCTCCTACACAAATCTCATCCGGGACTACTGGCGTTTCCACTCCTTCTGGGCACCATCTCGTTCCCGATTTTCTTCCAACACTTCCTTGACCCCCTTGCAGAGGACCTCTTCCATCCTCTATCGAAGGCATTGACCCTAGTGGCACCATCTCGTCTTTCACACCTAATTACCAGATTCCTGTTGGTGGGCAATTTCACCAAGGAGGCCAAACCCAATCCCCTTTTGTAGGACAAATCCCAACTGGAACACAAAACCCAATTGGAGGGAAACCCCCACTGACCCCACCCTATGGAAAAAACATACCTCCATCCTTGGCCCAGTATTGGAATTATCTTATTCAACATAATCCTCACTCAACTGGGGGTAAACAGCCTCAAGCTAGCTCCATCATACCCGCTAGTACAGGCCAACCATATCCAGACATGTGTAATCATATTTGGGGCTTGAACACTCAAATCGATGCCCCTGTTCAAGGGTACAACCCTATGAATTACTCGCCTCCACACCAACAATCGAATATACCTGGATCTTTACATTATATGAAAACTGCTTATGGTCCCACTGGTCTACCGACGAGACTCCCTCCCCAAAGTCACCAGTACCCACATGTGAATAGACAGTTACCCTTCTTAGCCACCCTGCACCTCCCTGATCTGTCAAGGATTTTAAATGATTTGATCCATCACTCTCCTCAATGGCCCACCATACTGGCCAAACTACCATCCAACATCCCTAAATTTGATGGTAAACTGGGAGAGGACGCGAACAATCATGTAATGAATTTTCACCTTTGGTGGTCATCCAACTCCTTGATGGATGACTCTATTCATTTGCACCTTTTTCAGTGAACCCTCACAGGTTCCACCGTGAAGTGGTATATAGAATTACCATGAGGCTTCTTCACTGACTTCAACACCCTCGCTATGGCTTTCCTCACCCACTACCAATTATCGATCCACTACGAAACGAGAACCGAGATTTTGAGTTCTTTCAAACAAACTAAAGCCACTCATATCTCTGATCACATTCATGAGTGGTGACGGAGACGACGTCTCATCAAACTTGAACTTCCCTATCAATTGCTGACAGAGTGGTTCATGAAATCATTCGTGAGCGACATCGCTCATGACATCACCATGGGTGGAGTTATCATAGAAGAACAGGCAATCAGTCGTGCTCAATACCTCGACCTCGTTTACTCACAAACAGATACTCTTTATGACTTACTCCCTGACGCACCTCGTCCTTCTACTTCCACTACTTCAACTACTCATGTTGCTTCTCATGCAGCTGATGGTGTGATTGGCACTTTCCATGCCCAAAATCACTCCATCCAAACCTCTAGCAACAACCCCAAACCCATTTCTTCTAATGTTCAAAATGCTTCGTCTCCTACCCCTCCCACGAATAAGACTTCTGAAGTAAACTCTGTTCAATCTACCCCCACCAGCAAAAATAAATCCAAAAAAGGAAAGGGTAAGAACAAGGAGGATAAAAATAATCCGCAATCTGAGAAAACCAAAACACCACATGTTGACGATAGGGATAAGCGCAAACCCTGATACCCTTGTCTTATCTGTGGTGATGACCACTACACTAAGGATTGTCCACAATGAGCCAAGGTTACTAAGTTCCTTCAAGAGACCATGAAACCCCCCACTTTGGCTGTATTGTCAAAACCCTTCCCTTCTCAACAACAGGCCCAATTGGTCATTCATGACCAACCTTCCCCCTCCAATACATCCTATGTCTTAATGTGTATAGGTGATTCAAAGAAGAATGACATCACACTTACCACTCGAGCCAAAGATTATTCTTCCTCCAAAGAGAAGGTTGATGCAATACCTCCTTCATTGGTCCAACCATCTCCCATGACTCCACCTACCAATAGTCCTCTTCATCTCAAACGACTGAGCCTAGATACAGTTCTTTGCCCTCCCCCAAAGGGCGTTGTTCAAAAATTGACTTTCAATCCTCATGCATGTTCTGCCCAGAACTACAGTATTGTCGAAGATCTGGCCCAAGCACCGTCCGCGATGTCAGCCCTTAAAGTCCTTCAGAGTTTTCCTATACAACGGAAGGCACTGTTGAAATCTATTGGTGGAATCGACCCTACGGATACAAATTTAATAATTTTTGACTTGGAATATCACATTCCAAGGTTACCCCCTCAACTCGCATTCCAAATACAAGTTATTTTCTCTGACAAAAACATTTGTAGAACAGTTATTGATGAGGGTGCATCGACGTGGGTCATGTCTATTACCTGCTGGAAATCCATCGGCTCTCCTCCTTTGACTGAATCCCACAACACGCTCAAATCCTTCAATGGCTCTGGTTTTAAGCCTTACAGTGTCCTCCCTTCATTGCCTATTATGTTAGAAGGCAAAATGGTCAGCGTTGAAGTGGAGGTCTTCGACGCTCCCCTCGATTACAACCTTCTACTTGGCCGTAGCTGGATCGATTCCATGTGTGCAGTTGTGTCTAGTATTTTCTGTGTCATGTGTTTCCCACATCAAGGAAAAGTAGTTACTATAGACCAATTGGCCTTCTTTCACTCTGACGCACGTATTGGCAACGTACCTTTCATTGCAAAACCCCCCCTGGATATGAGAACGTCGGTGTGGGTCTTCTTAAAGATTCCTCTTTGATGGGTACTTTCCCCATTCTACCACTTGATGTTCCACATTCATTTTTTTCCTTGATCAACATGATCTCCACCTCTTTTCATGGAACCCCTGTGTCTTACAACCTGTGGATGGTACCCAACCCCGACGATCATCTTTGTTATGGCAACAAAATGCCTTTGAGTCTAGTCGAATCTGCTTATCAAGCCGTTCAATCGACAACACCCTCTCTTGGTGATCTTTCCCCAAATCCATTCCACGTCATTTTTCCTACAGATGACATGATTATGTTTGTTATGTCTATGGAAGATACCCCTTGGGATGATGGACATCATCGTTCCATCCTCTTCCTAGAACAACACACCATCGAGGGTTACCAACGACTCCCGACCCCATCGACCGTTGTCAACATTTCTATCATTCCCAAGTCTACAAAAAATATGTTCTACGAAGGGAACTTAAGTAATATCTCACCCACCATCCCCATCGACATATTCATAAAACCTGGAGTTGTCGAAAATGTGCATATCGGAGCTTCGTTCTCCCATGACGAAGTTGTCACCTACAACTTTCTTTTCCAAGAATTTTGTGACATCTTCGCATGGAGCTATGAAGAAATGTCAGGGATTGACCCCAACATTGTGATACATGAGATTAAGACATATCTGGGTGCTAAACCCGTCCAGCAATGACTTCGTCTGGTCCACCCACGTAAAGCAGCCGCTATCAAGCTTGAAGTTGAGAAACTTCTCAAAGTTGGCTTTATTTACCCTGTGGCTCTAACTAACTGGGTTTCCAATCTTGTTTCTATTGACAAGAAACAAGGCACAATCTGCATGTGCATTGATTATAGGTACATTAACAAAGCTTGTCCTAAAGACAACTTTCCTACCCCCTTCATTGACCAGATCATCGACGACTGTGCTGAAAGTGAAATTTTCTCTCTGATGGATGGTTTCTCCGGATATAATCAAATCAATATCATACCCGCGGACCAACACAAGACTGCTTTTATTTGTCCTTGGGGCACTTTCGCCTACCAGAAACTTCCATTCGGTTTAAATAATGCTGACACAACCTTTCAACATGCTATGTCTTACGCCTTTCATGATGTAAAGCACATTGCGCAGCCATATATCGATGACTTACCCACTCATTCCATGCACCATGTAGATCATCCAATACACCTCCGCGCCATTTTTCTTTGATGTCGATTTTACCACATATGCTTGAATCCCCACAAATGTGTTTTTTGCGTAGAATCCGACCAACTTCTGGGATTTATTTTTTCACGTCAAGGGATCTGGGTAGATCCTTTGAAGGTCAAGGTGATTCTCAATCTCCCTCCTCCTTCCTCACTTCTCCAGTTACAAAGTTTGCAAGGGAAGGCAAAATTTCTCCGTCGTTTCATCCAAAACTATGTTGAGATAACTCTTGGATTTACGCAACTGCTCAAGAAAGGTTTTGAGTTCATATGGGATACCACTGTCAACAAATCTTTCGAAGCTTTGAAACTATCTTTGACACATACCCCACTACTCTTCCCACCTAATTATAGTCGGTATTATTTCCTTTACCTCACAGCGTCGGACTATACCATCACTATGGTTCTCTTCTAGGAGGATGATTCTCATGACGAACATGTCATCTATTACTTGAGTCGGAGTCTCACGACTACTGAAACCAAGTATTTACATGTTGAAAAACTAGCCTTGGCAGTCGTCCAAGCTGTTCAATGTTTCTAGCACTATATCCTTTCTCACAAGACTACGGTAATTTCTAACTGAAACCCTATGCAGTACATTCTTACACGCCAATTGCTAGGGGGGAAATACTCCAAATGGATCGTAATACTCTAGGAGTTTGACTTAGAATTCAAATGCGCTAAGTCCAAGAAATCCTTGGTGTTTGTTGAGTTGATATGTGACCTTCCCTGCTCTGAGACGGAAAATGTAGCAGCAGATTCATTACCCGATGAATCCCTTTTCCTAATTAGTTTTGATGACCTTTGGTACGGAGATATCATCATATATCTCCAGACCCAAACTTTATGGCCCAATTTTTCTAGTACTGACCGCCGTCGAATACACTCCCAAGCCCGTCAGTATATTATCCTCGGTGATACTCTTTATCGTCGTGGTATTGACTCTGTTTTTCGACGCTGCCTCACGTTTGATGAAGCCGAGAAATCCCTAAATGACTGCCATTATGGATCTTGTGGTGGTCACATGTCTGGGTGTGCTACTACCCATAAGATCTTACGAGCAGGGTATTTTTGGCCTTCTTTATTCAATGATTGTATAATTTCCATCCAAAAATGCCACGCTTGCCAAACCTACAACAATAAAATACGATCACACCCTGCTCCTCTACACCTTGTGGTCTCCATTGGTCCTTTTTTGAAATGGGGCATCGATTTCATGACATGTCACCCTCACTCGGCCGGGGGGCATGGATACATTATTGTAGCCATAGATTATTTTACGAAATGGGACGAGGTGATGCCAACATTCGACAATACCGAAAGGATTTCAGCATTATTTATATTCAATCACATCATTGCTCGGTTTGGTGTTCCTCAAGCTATCGTTATTGACCATGGTAGCCACTTTAGAAAATTCATGATGTTCGAACTCACTAAAAAGTTGGGTCTTCACCATGACAAATCAACACCCTATTACCCACAAGCCAATGGCCAAGTTGAAGCAATAAATAAAATCCTCATTACCATGCTTCGACGAATGATAGGGATTCACAAAATGAGTTGGCACACGATGTTGTTTTCTGCATTGTGGGCTTACCGAACATCCGTTAAGTCTACTATTGGGTTTACACCATTCCAGTTAGTCTATGGTCTAGAAGCCATCTTGTCGATTGAATGTGAGATACCCTCCCTAAAACTAGTTGTCGAACTTCTCCCAAACACTTCTGTCGAAGAAGAACGTCTGTTGTATCTCATGCAATTAGATGAAACCTGTCACGATGCCACCCTAGTTATAGAAGCCCAAAAGAAACGCATCAAATCCCAATACAAAAAACATGTCAAGCCACACGTTTTCTCTGAAGGCGATCTGGTTCTCCTTTATGAACAAGATCAGGATATGCTAGGAGCCAGAAAATTTGAAGCTATGTGGCGAGGTCCTTATATCGTCAGACGAATTTTGGAGAAAGGATCTTACGAGTTAGTGGAATATGATTGTATCCCTTTGAGTGAACCCAGAAATGGGTTGTACTTAAAGAAGTACTATGCTTAAGATCACCTGTGCATGAGTGCTTGTATTTTATTGTATCATAATTTTTGTTACATTAGTATGCTTTTTCGTTATTTGGTCTCTGCCCTCGACTGCTTATCTTTCATTGTTCTTGGTTTCCATATGTTGGAGTCTTCACCACCCCACATTGGCTTTGCCGATGGCGCTAGCCGTAGTACTTAGAACCTTGCTTCTGTTGCATGGGCAATTTACGCCCCTACAAACGAACTTATCAGTCTACGAGGTGTGTGCCTCAGTCGTGCAACCAATAATATTACAGAATATAGCGTCATCATCGAATTTTTGATTGATGCTATTTCGCTTGATATCCACCACCTGGTTATATGACTCAATTCGCATCTAGTAGTACTACAGTTAAGTAACGTCTATGCTATCTGAAGTCCTACTTTATTACGGGTATATTTATGAATTCGCCTCTTGGAACATTATTTTGATTATATCGAATATCAACACATTCCTAGATGTATAAATACATTGAAAGATACATTATCTAAATATGTGTTAGACAGACATTTGGGGCATTTATAAACCAATCACATATCACATGTATAACACAACACAAAATAAGCTGGTAGAAGCCGTATATATGTATATAATGATCAAATTTTTTTACAAAACGTTTTTGTCCAAGGATCAAAATATCAAAATAAGAAGCCCGTAGCTTCTACAAAGTAGTGTCACAGATGACGCTCATGATAACACAAAACTTATCAGGCTACCCTACGAAGCAGTCGACTGAGAGACTCAGACACGCCTACAGTATGGTGCTAGTAACATCTCATAATCTCCCCAATAGCAATATCTGGGACGTCCACGGTCAACCCTCCAAGTTTTGTTCCACTGCTTCATAGTCTTCAGCATCCCATCTCACCACTAGAGTCGCTTCTCCTCCCCGTTGAATGGGAGACGTTCCTGGAGGTCGATATGGCCCCACATCTGTGTCATCAAAAATGAATTTTTTTATTAGTTCTTGGATAAACATAAAAACATTTCATATGATAAAATTTGCAAAAACACTTTAAAAAGAACAAAATGTCTACTTATTACCTAAGTCACCCCACTGAGCATCCTCAGGCAGGGCCAAATCTATATCCCCTCGAAAATCCAAACCAACATATGCGTAGTCGTCAATAATCAGCATCTGGGGCCTCAACCAGTCAAAAAAAAATCACTATACTTGATTATAGGCCCTAATACGTGTCGATCCATGAGGTTGCACCACCTCAGCATCCTCAGATCCTGTGGGGCCAGTAAACCCCAATCAACCTGTAGTCACATAAGTGGGATCCTCTTGAGGAAGAATGACACCAAAAGTGATTCGTACCCAAACTGCTTCAAGTCACCCTTTCTGCACTTCGTCAATTGTCTCTTCATATTGCGGAGAACTGCATCCAACCAGTTGAAGACCTGAGGCTCTGTGCACTCTATGGCGTATTGTAAATAGCTCTGGAGATCCATGTGCGGAGCCACGCTCCCAGCCATGCGTGCAATAGTAAACAAGATGGTCTGTAGGGTCAGATATTGGACCCCCCAAATGGAAACCTTACCCTTGCTTCTTTCTGCCTCGGGAACATAATACTGGCGACAAAACTCGCTCATAGGGAGTCTGTCGCCTCTACCTCCAGTCAAAGTAGAATGGTATCCACGCCATGACAACCCCGTTAGACAATAGATGTCCTCAATATCTAGTGTCAGTGTATGGAATCCCACATGAAATAATTGTTGATCCACGTCCCACATGTGGACTAGGTATTCCAACAACCTGAGTTGGGCTCTCATGCCCGAAATCCTGAAAAATTTCAAAAGCCCACAGTCCCGAAGGGAAGTGACTATACCCAAGTCATTCCCGACAATGGTGTCATCCTCCTCATGTTCTCTTTCTCTCCATTCCAACATTGTGATGGTCAAACACCTGCAAAAGATCCATGAGAGGGAAGTCATCAACTTGTTTTAAAATCTTGCATAATTTTTATTGAGCAAAACTTCACTTTAAAATCCATTTTTCGACCCCCGCAGGTGGCCCTTTTGCATAGTGTGAGATTCTCGCAGGTCTCGCATGGCCCACCTGGGAGAATTCTTGGGCGCATTTCCTAACCCTAAAATGGACTCAAAACCCAAAAAAATTGCCAATAAAAACTAAAAATAAACCATGGAAAAGTTAGAGAATCAAGAGATTACCTTGTTGGCTGAAACGGTTCGCCAAATGATCGCTTGTGCCTCCTACAATCGAGAAAAGAAATTTGGGGGAAAATGTGGTATGTTGGACAAGTTTTTGGCAAAATCACAATGAAATGGTAAAAATCCCTTTTTACCCATATTTATTCAATTTTTACTATTTTTTATTGATTTTTTATATTATTTTTATTACTTTGTCTATAAAACCTAATACCCTAATAGCCTTGTGAGTGTGGTTTTTCACAGATATAGCAACTTTGAAGTCCGAACGAGGGGGTACGAGTGTTTTTTCTTTTCTCGCATGTACGACTACTTTTTTAGGGTTTTTTAGAAAAAACCTCGAGCTCAGTCTTCGTTCGTTCTCGCACTCAAAAATATATGATAACGTAACCGAGTATACTTTTTCTTGTCTTTTCATACTCGTCATGGTAACATGAAAACGACAAACGTAAAGGAGTATCCTTTAAGCTCTTTTCACACTCCATAAAAATGAAAAGATTGTCGAGCGATCTTGTTCTTTTCACGCTCGTTAAAGTATTTGAAGAAAACGTTTGATGGGCGATAGTTTATCACTTTTTCAGTCTCGTCGAACTCTTTTACAAAAAAGGAACTGGGAGAGTTCTCTTTAAGTGTTTTTCAGACTCTCAAAACATGAAAAACCCCCAAGTTTTTTATCCTTGGACTTGTTAAATAAACATCAGAAGACCCACAATGGGACCGAACCACTCGTTCCTAGGGTTCGTTAAATATACTCTGAGGGACTCATCCGAAGGATGAGCTTACATCAATAAGTGTATCTTATCCTCCTCAAGCTTGTGTAAAAATAAAGAGCTACTCGCCAGAAATGGTGGGGGAAATTTTGGGAAAGGGATGTGTTTTCGTATTCATATTAATGGTAGTAAGTGTCGCTCTTGAACATGACACCCCCTATTCATCATTTGAATCAGGGTTGGGAAATCCATTTGTCTCTCGTTCGACTTGTTACAAGGTCATAGCTTGGGTTGTCATGAGCCCTCTATTGAGTCGGCCATCTACAGTTGTCCATTCTTACTATGTCGACCTTCCCTGTGTTCGTTTCGACCCGTATTCATACTTTGTTTCATCCTCAAAATATGTTACTTATTTCATGTCATTGATGGGGGATACATCAAGGCCCTCCTATGATGAGTCTTGTTCCGTCGACTCCAACTCATTATCTGAAAATGAGACTTAGAAATCATTTAGTACCTTGGAACCTGCATGCCTTAATGACAGGTCTCTTCGCTTTCGATAGGGGTTTCACATCATTGATCCCTCATCGAGATATTCCGTTGAGTGCTCGACTTCAGCTCATTCATTCGCATTCGTTCGGATTGTACTTTGGTACCTTGGGAGTCACTGACATCAATGGTGATTTCCCTCGCACTTGTTAACGATTTTCATCAATGACCGGTAATCAAGTGGTTTCTACCATGTTCGACTTCAGTACATGTAATCACATGGCTAGATTCGTAATTTCAGGTGACAGGATTGAAGACCCTGGGTCTCATCTTTTTTATCCAGGCTGTGATGGAGTATGTATGATTTGTATCGGCACATAGATCCACTTTGTATGTCATGTGGCTATGTCGTCTTAATTCAAGTCTTCTCGCATAGATCCACAGTGTATTCCTGATGGCTATGTAGCAATTTGACAGCATGGATCCACGGTGTATGATTGGTGGCCATGACCTACGTTTATTATTCCATTCATTTTTTATCTGAGCATGGGAATGCCTACCTCAGAATTAGTATTATATTCTACAGATGCTTGGTTGTTTACAGGTTTCTGATTAGGTGCACTCCTTGTTTCTGACACACACACATGCATTTTACAAAGTATTTCAGTTGTCACAAGTTCCGACCTCATACTTTGGGGGGAATTCTGTTACACATGATTTTGGTCACTCTGGTGATGTCTCTACAAGTGATGTATTCAGGCTCCCATAAGGACTTTTTGCCTGAGAAAAGTGACTGTTGTCTTCTTCCAAAAAACACATTTTTAAGATGAGTTCATAGGCTGCCTATACTACAAGGTGCGAAAATTATTCATTCTCGCAGGCAACCCAAACTTAGGGTGTGAATTGTTCACAGTATTCTCTATAGGTAGGGTGCGAACCTATTTCAAATCTTGGAAAAGAGAAGAAGTCGTGAAGGTTCTATAAGGGAATCTTCTAGAAAATGAGTTGGCATTCACATGGTTGGCATCCTACTGACTTCTCAGATTTAGTGGGATTATCCTCATCCATTTAACCATCTCTCCTTCTCCTATATATTGAAAGGTTTCTCATGGAAAAGGTTAAGAAATATTGAATGAGGAATTGGTGAGAGAATTGTGTGAAGAACTCTGTTTGGACAGAAACTTGGAGACTCTATTTGGTCCATCAAGTTGTATTGGATCTTCTTCATGCAAATATAGAGGAAGTGTGTGTATTGGAACCAAGGGTCATTGAAAGGAAGCTTGTGACATCAAGGTGATCCGGTTGTATCTTCTACTTTCATTTAATATAATACAGCGGCATGTCCCTTTCCCATAAAATCACTCTTATTTTATTGCATAACTCCTTGATCACATGCATAGGTTGACATTGAATATACTTTACTATCTTCACTTTGGTTGGTTTGTGTTTTCTTGGACCTGATTTCACAAAGAGCAATGGAGCGAAGCGGGAACAACAGAGACCTAAGGAAGCAATATAAAGGTATGTCACTCATTCCTACTTATTAGTAGATTCAATGACTACAACTTAGGGAAAGAGTCGTGTCCTGTCCTCTTTTGTTATAGATCCAGGTGGATCTAGGGAGATCTGTTAGTGTCCACACCTACCGATTTATCCGATAATAGGTGCGGAAATGCCTGATTTCCGCAGGCTACACTATAGCTAGTCTGTGGAGTTTTCGTAGGTTTCTCTATAGCTAAGGTGTGGAGGCCTTCGTACGTGGGAAAAATGAGCATTTTCTCGATGCTTTTAGAAGGAGAAGCTTCTATGGTGAGGTGGCCTCCGAATAATTTGGATCTTACTCACTTTCATGATTTACTGGGATCGTCCTAACCTCCTCACCTTATCCTCTTCATCCTATAAAAGGAGAGGAGCTCTCATGGAGAAAGTTAACTTGAGCTTGGCTTGGGATTGAGTTGTTTTGGCTTGAGATTGTTAGCTTTGTTAGAGTGGATTTGAGATTTGATTTGTCAAGATAGATTGTGAGTAGCTATCAGATCTATGGTCTCAAAATCCTTGGAGCAAGAAGTGTGTGGGAAGAAAGGAATTGTTGGAAGGATCCTAACAACATCAAGGCATCTGGTTGTATCTTTCTTCCAAATTCTTTAATATAATACAGTGGCATGTTTCTTTCCCATAAAATCATTCTCATTTTATTGCATGACTCCTTGATCACATGCATAGGTTTTCATTGTATACATTATTATTGTTTTCACTTTGGTTGGTTTGTGTTTCATTGCAGGATCAATATCACAAGAGCACCGGAGCGAAGCAGGGACAACAAAGATATAAGGAAGCGATCTCAAAGGTAAGTCATCAATTCCTTCTTTGGTAATAAGATCAATGATTGTAACTTAGGGAAAGTGCCATGTCCTGTCTTGTTTTGTTCTAGATCCAGGTGGATCTAGGGAGATTAGTTTATGTCTTCATTTAATGATTTATCCAATAACAAAATTGGTAACGCCACTGGGGAACGTATTGTTTTCCTAGTTTGCTTTTTTTTCTTTCTTTCATTGTTTGGGTTTTGGTCTCTGATTCTATGGGGGATCCATCAAGACTCTCTGGATCTGAAAGTTCATTGAGACACTTTATCTTCTTTCCAATTTTCTTTTGTTTACAGGCATTTCCACACTGTATTCTATATACATCCTGCGGAAACCTTTGATTGTCGCACCCTTCATGTTTAGCCCAATGCAAAATTTCCACACCCTACCCATTGCTAGCCTGCAAAAACTATTGATTTTCGCACTGTAACCTATTGTTGGCCTGCGACGATGTCTGTGAAATATTTTGGAATGGGTCTGCTTGTCTTCTGATGGCCAGTTTTGATTTGATCACCTGGGATGAACTTTTGGAGCCTGTATTTGACTGTTTACAGTCTGCTTGATAGTTTTTGAGATGCTTTTAGCCATCTTTTATTTGTTTTATTTTGAAAGATTTGGTCTCTTTCTTTGAGTGTCTTTCAATTACAAAGAATTTGTTTTTCTTTAGAATTTTTTAATGAAAGACTTTCTTTTTATTTTATTGAATAGTTTGTGTTAAAAGAGAAACTTTGTTTGGGTTGCTTTTGTTTCGAAGAAGTTATCTATTTCTTTTAGTGTCTCTTTGAAACAGGAAAGTTTTAATTTATTGCTTTACATTAGGTTGGGGGCATCTTTGCATTTGAAGTAGCGAAATTGCATGGTTTTTGGCATTTTTTAGTCTTGAATTCTAAAACTTTTTCCCCTTCATGGTCCGGGGGAGCCAAGAATCGTGTATTGGTGTATAGTATATTTTGATCATTTATTAAAGTTCTTGATATTGATGAGTTTAATAAAATTTCGGGAAATTTTGCATCTAGGAATGATAAACGTTTTCTCCTTCTCATAGCATAGCTTTCATCAAAATGAAAAATTGCATCTTCATCTCTCTACATAAATTTCGAGTCGGTCAAAACATCATTTAGTCCACGCCATTTTCCTCTTAAGTAACAACAGCCTTAAAAAAAAAGCGCTTATAAAAATTGATTAGACATTTTTATATATTTTGGTAGAAAACCTACATTAGATTAGTTGTAGGGCTTTGGAATTGGTGTGAAAGATAACTTTCCAAAGCTGCAAACAAACATAGAATCTTGCGTTAGGGAGAGGTGAAATCCACTTGCTACATTTTGTCCTAGGAATCCCTTATAACACAAGGGTCAATCATGAGGTTGCATTAAGACTGGCAGAGTTACTCACCCTGCTTTTTTGGTGTTGGTGTAGAGATTGTGCATATTATGGGAGTCGCTTGAAGGTATACCCACAATGATGAGTGGAAGCCTTTCAAGTTGATTTTGGGCTAGATACCCTACCTTTGCGCATGGATTAGACTGTTAACTATTTCCCTAGGCATCATTGTAATAATTGGTGACCTTAGTGGCCTATCTTTCTAGGGTCTTTACATGAGGTGACTATGGAGGGGCAAGTCTTTAGGGTACCTGGAATCGACGTTGGCCAAACTGACTCGGGGTCCTTGGACGGTATACCCATGATTATGTTTGGCAGCTTGCACCAGGGTGTAAGTCTATTAAGTAGGTCATGAACGTAACTTTTCCACCCGCTCTATCTCAACCCCTTCTTATATTGTTCTCGCGACGTTGGATTTCATCACCATCTAGTGTGTTCATTGTGAGAAGGTTTTATTTGCTTGTTTGCTTCCTAGATTTTTAGCGTGTGTTGTTTTTTTTTCCCTAGAAGACTCTAGGTTGGATCTTTATTTCATGGCGTCAGTTCCCGGAATGACCAATGAGGGAACCCCTTTTCCAGGGGAACCTTTTGTTTTTCCTTCTTACAAAAACATTGGTCCTCCTCACATCGCTACTTTGAGCCTTCCAAGTCTCACAATTGGATTACCGGTATGGTTGTTTTCCATTAGTTAATCCTGAATGTAGCTAGTTCTTCTATTATAAGCGCTTCCACCAAGAAAATAAACCTCATCTTGATCCTTCACCTTCTTCACCGATAAGATCTTATTCACCTTCTTCACTTGCAAGGTCTTCTTCCATTTCATCTTCTTTGCTGAGTGAAAGCTCTAAAGCTAGTAACCCGATGGATAAGAAGAAGAAGAAAAGGAAGATTAAGAAGAAGAAAAATAAGAAAGGGTCTAAACTTCCAACCACTGTTGGACATGTTGGAAAACCACCAGTTATTGAAAATCATGCTGGGAGTGGTTATGATGCCAAGATCACCCAAACAACCCGTAATATCAAGTACCCTTACAGGATTTGTAAGGGTATCCATCTTCTTAAGGATTTCCCTGATCTATCCAAGGTTATAGAAGCATGGTCTACACACCCTCGCCAACCCATGTCATCATCCTCTGAACAACATGTTGATGACCTCATGTCAACTAGTCATGATACCGTTGGGAAGAAGAAAAGTAGAGTCAAGTTCTCATGTATGTTATGTAGAGGGAGTCATATAACTTACCTTTTCCTTCGTATGGATGAAGCCTCAAAATTCCTGGAAGGCATGACTGTTTCACGGCCTCAACTTTCAACTTCTTATCACAAGATTACTCTCGACCCACCGGTATTTGATGGAATGATCAATCTGATCCCTTTGTCGGTTAGTCTGGTTGATCAGGTAGTCAATCTAGTCATGTCCTTAGTTGAACCAGTTGACCAAGTGGTCGATCTGATCCTATCCTCGGTCGATACCACTCTCTCATTAGAGAGTGCAACCCAAGTGGTCGATCTGATCCTATCCTCGGTCAATCCCACTCTCCTGTTAGAGAGTGAAAGCCAAGTGGTTGATCCGATCCCATCCTCGATCAATCCCACTCTCCTGTTAGGGAGTGCAACCCAAGTGGTCGATCCGATCCTATCCTTGACCGATCCCACTCTCTCATTAGAGAGTGTAACCCAAGCGGTCGATCCGTTTCCACCTGTCGACCCCATTCTCACCTTGGAGAATGACACCTAAGTGATTGATTTAATGTCATTATCAGTCGATCCTACTCTCCCACTAGAGAGTAAACCCAATATTGCCCACGTTTTTCTTATTGATACAGACACTACCATGCTGGGGGGCATTCCTCCTTCTCTCGTAGAACTCCCCCCCAAGTAATGAGTCCATCCTTTTTAATTGGGGTGTGCTAACTGTACCTCGTCTTCCCTCTCACATTCCTTTCAAGATTGCAGTACAAGTTTGTGGTCGGGACGTTCCTCATAAGTTGATAGACGAAGGTTCATCCATTAGTATTTTGTCCTCTCTTGCTTGGAAATATTTGGGTTATCCTCAGCTTGTGTCAGTTACCAGAACTCTATTTTCTTTCAACATAAGAACCAATCACCCTTTAGGGATCCTTCCTAAGTTTCTCGTAAGTTTCAGAGGGAAAACTATCTTTATTGATGTCATGGTAGTCCAAGACCCCTTGGATTTCGATTTACTCTATGGGAGAGATTATGTCTATGCCATGAAAGCTATTGTATCCACTCTTTTTCATGTGATATATTTCCCACGTGATGGAAGAATGGTTACTATCAATCAACTTTCATTTGTTGGATCTGAATTGACAGTCAACTCCATGACTTCCCTAAACTATTTGTATATGCAAATGATATCACCCCCACCACAAGTCAATTATGTGGCATTGTCTCCCATGCCTTCAGTTGTCAATGTGGATGAGCCTCTCACTATAAGATCAGTCTCTTATGACTTGGATCCGGTAGTTGACATGGTGATCTCTTCAGTAGGGCTATTGGAGCATGGCCTCCTTACCCCTGTCACGACCCTCGACATAAGTTCCTTTTAGAGTGTGTTTCTTCTGTCAAGTGAAGATCTCTTGGAAGACATGACCAAGTTTTGTCCCTTGACATGGTGTCCTTCCAGATAATTGTTCTCTTGGAATCCATGATCAAGAAGAGTTTGAGCATGGTTTTCTGATTTCAATCTCTTTAAAAAATGAAACCAACCTTTAGCATGGTTTTATGATTTCAAGCTCATTAAAAAATGAAACCAGCCTTGAGCATGCTTTTCTGATTTCAATCTTGTTAAAAAATGAAACAATCTTCCTAAGCATGTTTTCTGATTTCAAGCTCATTAAAAAATGAAACCATCCTTGAGCATGGTTTTCTGATTTCAAGCTCATTAAAAAATGAAACTAGTTGTGAGGATAGTTTTTGGGTATCTGTATCAACCTCGTTAAAAAATGAAACATAGCTTACGAGCATAGATATTTTTTTTGTGTCAAGCTCGTTAAAAAATGAAACAGTGGTCTGTGGATTATACCTAGATTCACGAGCATAGTTCTTATCCTATGTCAAGCTCGTTAAAAAATGAAACAATTTCTCCCCTCTTCGATTAAGTCAAGTACTTTGTTACATATAGTCTTTTCATCATCCTATGTCGTTGGACGAACTGAATCTTGGGGGGCATTGCTTACAGCCTCTGGACTTCATGCTGAAGTTAACGCCACTAGTATCTTAAGATGGGGGCTAAGTACCAACCATCCATGTGTTATGTGTTGGGAAGTTCCAAGCATAGTTTTTTATGGTTCAAGCTTGTGTAAAAAATGAAACCACCTACCTCAAGCATAGTTTCCTCTGGTTAAAACTTGTGTAAAAATGAAACTAGGTCCAAGCATAGTTTTGTTTAGTTTTCAAGCATGTGTAAAAATAAATCCATCCCAAGCATAGTTTTTTTTTGTTTTAAAGCTTGCGTAAAAATGAAAACAATCCCGAGCTTAGTCTTTGTTCTTTCTCATGCTCATAGATACACGAAAATAAGTTACTGAGCTTAGTCTTTGTTATTTCTCATGCTCATAAATATGTGAGAATGTAACCAAGTATACTTTTATCACTTTTTCGGACACGTAAAGGTTATACGAAAAATGAACCCCCTAGAGTTCCCTTTAAGTTCTTTTTAGACTCTCTAAACACGAAAAAAATTGCCGAGCGACCTTGTTCTTTTCACGCTTGTAAAAGTATTTGAAGAAAATGTTTGATGGGTGGTAGGTTATCACTTTTTTAGTCTCGTCAAACTAATTTACGAAAAAGGAAATGAGAGAGTTCTCTTTAAATGTTTTTCAGACTCTCTAAAAATGAAAAACCCCTAAGTTTTCTTTCTGTGGACTCGTAAAACAAACATTGAAAATCCCATATGGGACCGAACCACTCCTTCATAGGGTTCATTAAATATACTCTGAAGGAATCATCTGAAGGATGAGATTACATTACAATCATATTTTATCCTCCTCAAACTTGCATAAAAATAAAGAGGTAACCCCCAAAAATGGTGGGGGGGAAATTGGGAAAGAAATGTATCTAAACCTATATTCCATGGAAGAGTCACCTTTGAACATGACACCCTTTCACTCGCTTTGTGTCTAGGTTGGAAAATCTACTCATCTCTTTATCATACTCCTTTATAAGATTATAGATCGGTCTTTGATCCCTGTTGTTGAGTCAGTGTTTCCAAGACAGTTATTGTGTCATCAATATGTTAAAAGAGAAGTTCAACACGGAAATCCTTCTATTGCATCAGCCATTTCTGTAGTTCTTAATCCTTCTATTGTGTCGACCATCCCTGAGTCAGTCTTAAATCACTTGTTACTCTGATTTACTTCAAATATTTTTACCCATTTCATGTCATTGATGGGGGATACATTAAGGCCCTCCTGTGACGAGTCTTTTCCTATCGACTTCAAATCATTATCCAGGAATTAGAATTATAAACTAATTGGTACCTTGGAACTTGCATGACTCAATGGTAGGTTTCCTCGCTTTTGAAAGTGGGTTTTCATCACTGACCCCTAACTAAGAGATTCTACCGAGTGTTCGACTTCAGCTCATTCATTCACATTCATTGGATTGTACTAGAGTAGCTTGGGATTCATTGACATTAATGGTGATTTCCCTCACACTTTTTAACGGTATTCATTAATGACTAGTAATCGTGTGGTTTCTACCATGTTCGACTTCATCACATGTATTCACATGGTTAGATTCGTACTATAGAGTGGTGGAGATGAAGACCCTGGATATTTTCTAACAAGATTCAGGTTGTGTTGGAGTATATTTAGTTTGTATTGTTGCTGCATAGATCCACATTGTATGTCTCGTGGATATGTTCAAATTTGAGTCTTTAACACATAAATCCATAGTGTATTTTTGGTGTTTATGTTCATATTTGAGTCATATTGGCATGGATCCACAGTGTATGTTTGGTGGCCATGACCTATATTACTTGACATGGATCTTTGTATGTCAGAATTTATACTTTGATTCATTAGTATTTTGAGTATGGGAATGCCTACCTCAGTGATGATATATTATTGTATTGTATTTCCTTGTTTGTTGGCAAGTTTCCGACCGATGTGTTCCTTGTTCCCTACACACACTCGACAAAGTATTTCAGCTATCACTCTTTTCTAACTTCATACTTTGGGGGGATCTCTGTTACACATTATTTTTTTCATCCTTATGACCATTAATGATGTAAACCTATCCTTTGTATTTAGAAGGATCAATAGCCTGAATTCCTAAAGAAAGAAGGGAGAAGAACTTTCCCTGAGAGAAGAAGTTGTATTTTCCTTTGTAAAAGCCCTATTAAGGAGGATTTCTGCAGGCTGATCTATACACAGGATGTGGAAATGCCTGATTTCCGCTAGCTTCACTATAGCTAGGTTGGGGATTTTCCATAGGTTTCTCTATAGCTAGGGTGCAGAGGCCTTCATACATGGGAAAAATGAGAATTTTCCCTATGCTTCTAGAAGGATAAGATTATATGGTGAGGTGGCCTCCAAATGGTTTGGATCTTACTCGCTTTCATGATTTAGTGGGATCATCCTAACCTCCTCACCTTAGCCTCTTCATATTATAAAAGGAGAGGAGCTCTCATGGAGAAAGTTAGCTTGAGCTTAGCTTGGGATTGAGTTGTTTTGGCTTGAGATTGTTATCTTGGTTAGAGTGGCTTTGAGCTTTGCTTTGTCAATATAGATTGTGAGTAGCTATCAGATCTATGGTCTCAGAATCCTTGGAGCAAGAAGTGTGTGGGAAGAAAGGAAATGTTGGAAGGAACCTAACGACATCAAGGCATCTGGTTGTATCTTTCTTCTACATTCTTTAATATAATACAGTGGCATGTTTCTTTCCCATAAAAACATTCTCATTTTATTGCATGACTCCTTGATTACATGCATAGGTTGTCATTGAATATATTATTCTTACTTTCACTTTGGTTGGTTTGTGTTTCATTGCAAGATCAATATCACAAGAGCACCAGAGAGAAGCAGGGACAACAAAGATATAAGGAAGCGATCTCAAAGGTAAGTCATCAATTCCTTATTTGGTAGTAAGATCAATGATTGTAACTTAGGGAAAGCGCCATGTCTTGTCTTGTTTTGTTCTAGATCCAGGTGGATCTAGGGAGATTAGTTTATGTCCACATTTACCAATTTATCCAATAACATATTCTTGGAGTGATGTCATCCAATTTTCTCTTTTCTCACCCAACTCTTTTTTCACTAACATATTTCTTACAACGGGGTAAGGAACAACAACTTTGGTCCTCGATTTCAATAGGTAAGACCTGAAGTGTTTCACTACTTTAAAAAAAGCATAAGCCTAGTGATCTACTGTGGGGTAATTAAGTTCTTCTCCTTTAACAGAAGAGCTCATGAAGGCAATGGGTATCTCGTTTCTTTCAACGTTTTTCTGTGTAATCACAACAACATAGGATCTGTCAGATGCAAAAGTGTATAGAGTGAAATCCTGAGAAAAATTGGGACTCATACGGGAAGGTGATTCTATTATTGATTTTCTAATTGAATCGAAAGCCTAACTTTCTTGTGGTACCCATATGTACAAAACATCCTTTTTAATTAGATTTTGTAGAGGTCTAACCATTTCAGAAAAACTCAAGACAAATCGTTTGACAAAATTAAGTTTACCCAAAAAGGATTGCATGGCCTTTTTGGAAGAGGGAGGGGGGAGTTTAGAAATGGCTTGGGTTCTCTCGGGATCAATAATCATTCCATATTTAGATACTATAAACCCAAAGAGTTTTCCTTGTTCTACTGCACAGACCAATTTTTTTGGATTGAGAGATATGTCGAACTTACGACATCGTACTAAGACAACCCTAAGGTGAGACAAGTGATCTTTCTTGTTTTTTGAAAAGACCGTGACATCATCAAGATAGAACACAATTGAATGGTTAATGAGGCCATGGAAAGAAATATCCATTGCTCTCTGAAAAGTGGAACAATCATTTATCACTCCAAAAGTCATTTTTCTGTAGGCGTAAGTGCCCCATGGGGTACGAAAGGTGGTTTTAAGATGGTCCAAAGGAGACATAAGGACCTGGTTGTATCCTGGAAAAATGTCTAATAAATATAGTCTTTCAGAACCAGACACATGTTGTAGTATTTGTTCCATTGGAGGAACAAGGTAGTTGTCTTTATCAGATGTTCGGTTTAAATTTTGAAAATTGACACAAAGTTGAATTTCACCACTTTTCTTTCTTACAGGAACTAAGTTAGATACCCATTGAGTATGCCTAATTGGAAAAATTATCTTTACAGTAAGTAATTTATTCAATTCCTTTTTCACGGTAGGTTCCAATTTAGGATGCATTTTCCTCAATTTTTGTTGGAAAGGTTGAGTCTGGGGTTTCATAGGGATTACATGTTGTATGTTGTTTGGGTCAAAAGTTCTTAGATCATTGTTCGTCCAAGAAATACATCTTTAAATTATTTAAATAATTTTATAAAAGAGGATCTTTCCTGTTCGAAACATCCCTTTCCCATATTAATATTTTGAGGATTATCTTGTGTTTCTAAATTAACAGTTTCATAGAGAAAAGAGGAACTATTAGTTTTGCAATTGATTACCCCTCTAAATTTGTCATGCAAGTCATAACAATTTTCTAATCTCACAACATATTTGGGGATAGAGTTTACCATCTCAAATGTTGATTCTGGAGATCGAGGATCATATATTACCGTGAAATCTCAGAGATTCTCGTTGTGATGGCCTTCATCAATAACTGCATCCTAGAAGGTGTCTTCCATATGCAGAAATTTTATGATTTGTTGATCATCATCAAATGCTCTCGAATTTATAATGTTTTTCAGAATCGATGGTCTGAATAACAATTCGACCGATAATGTGTTAGGGGGAAGACCTTCAACGGGCAACAATTTAGAAGCAACATTGGCTAGTAAATCAGCTTCTGAATTACTCATCCTAGGAATGGAATTTATATTAAATGCTAGAAATTTGTGCATCAAACCCCATACCTCAGTTTGGTAATTCTTCAGATGTGATGACAAACAATGTATTTCATTTCTTACCTGTTTGACCATTGTTTCTGAATCACCAAATACTATCAAATTTTTCTCATCCATGTCCAATGCTTTCCTAAGTCCCTGCAGAAGTGCTTCGAACTCTGTTGTGTTGTTAGTACATTCAAACTCTAATCGAAAAGCAATAAATGTTTTATTACCTGTAGGGTCGATAAGCACACAACCAACACCTACCCCTTCTCAAGATTTGGATCCATCAAAATAAAGGGACCAGATTTGTGTGTCATTAGCAGTATCTGGCATATTTGGCGAAGTTGATGCCTACGTATAGGCTGTTACTTTAGATTGTTGTTCTGGATCAGTGATAGAGGAAATTCTAGTCATGAAGTTACCAAAAAAGGTATTCATTCACTGCGTTTCAATTGAATTTGCATTGGTAACAAAAGGCTCATTTGGATCGTTCAAATCTGTCACAGTGTGCTTAAGGTAAGGTTCTCCATTTATTCTGATCTTATTGGGTTGTCCATTTTCAGGCAACCACAAATGGGACCAGTCTGTAGCAAAATAACCGTGTAGTTGTTCTGACCAATCTCTTCTTAAAAACATATCATAAACTTCAAGAATGTCAACAACGATAATATTGATTACTTGATGAACTTTGGGATTAGACGATAATCTAATCAACACATTTTTTAGTTCACCAATGACTTTGACATTCGTTCGATCTAGCTGAATGATTTTTAAATCAGAAGGTTTTACTTTTGCATTAACTTTTTGGCATACAGATAGAGGCATCACATTTGATGATACACCGGAGTCAACCATACAGTTATGTACATTCCTATTAAAAATTTCAAAAGTCAATAAAAAGGGGGGGACATTTTTTAATGTGAAAACAACATAATTCTACTGATTTTTTATTGTTGTCCCTGAAACAGTGTTATCTAAGTTTACTACAGTTTTTTCTGATAAGTCCCTTTTGTCTTGATTTTCAGATGTCTTTTTACTTGGGACATTTTTAGTTGTGTTTAAGTCAATTTCTACTGATTTTTTGTTGCTGACGTCATTCTTTTTACTATTTTCAGCAATGCTTTGAAGCATTTTATACAAAATAAGAGGAAATTTCAGCATTTCAAAAACATAAATATTTGCCCTTAATTTTTTTAGATCTTCAATTAAATCATACTCTAAAAATGAGGCAGCTAGGATTTGTCTAGTTTCAGTTTTCTTTGGTTGTTTTGAAAACACGTTTTTACTTGTCTCGAGTGGAGACTTGTTTTTTGTTTTCCAGTTTCAAATTTTGCTTGGAAGATTTTGTCCGACAAGTGCCCGAAAATGGGAGGAGATGAGTCTTCCTCTTCTGGTACCTCTTCCTCAATTGTATCATCAGAATTTTCAGGAGGAACAGAAACATAATTGTCATGCGCTTCCAATATCATTTGCAAAGCATACTGTAAACTTTCAAAATTTATACTTTCTGTGGTCGAGTTTGGTCAGTTTGGAGGGAAAGGTTTTCTAAAAGGAGGTTTGAAACTTCATTTAATTGTAGATGCCTCCTCGACGGATATTTTCAAGTCAACGACCTGATTGGACCGTTTCTAGAAATATTTCTGCAAGCTATCTAATTCTAATGTTTCTTGTTGGTTTTTAGGTTGAGGAGGCCTAGTGAGAATTTATATTTTCTTCTTAGAAGACGAATTTTTTTCAGCTTCACTACTTAGATTATCTTTTAAGCTCAATATATATTTCTCAATCTGACTTGCCTCCTCAAAGGCATCTAACAACGTGTTTTTTTTGGACCTTTTAACCCATATGGCTATGTTGTTATGTAGGGCCTTTGTATTTTATGCTACAATAAAGTTTTTCTGCAGGCATCGAATCTGTAGGGATTGCTTTTTTTAGTGTTAGGAACCTTTGGTTAAAGTATTTAACTTTTTCTTTAGGATTCATCTTTAAGATAGATAGTTCCATTACCAAGACTTCTGGAGATTTATCATTTCCAAATTTTTCCAGAAAATAGGTTTCAAACTTATCCCAATAGATGATGGTCTGAGGATGTTGGGAAAAATACCAAGTAGAGGCATTTCCCTCAAAAGTATAAAGAAATAATTTGCATACTAAATCTTCGTGTTCAACACTCCAGAGTCTAATGGCTAGCATAAATTTCTTGATGTGATCCTCGACTAATTGCTTCGAATCTGGATCAAATTTGGGCATCCATTTCTCTGGATGTTTAGGTAATGGGTGTTGGGGTCCAGACACATCCACAACATCTTGATTGAGCCAAGGTCTGGTAGGATTATTTTGGTTTTCCATGGGAGTTGGTGGAGTTGAAGGTTGAGATGGTTCAGATGAAGAACTACCTTCATCTAAGGATTCACCTCCTCAATAAGGTGGAGAAGAACCAGGTGGGGATGGTGGAATACCAGATAATACAGCACCAAGGATAAGTTCTTCAGCAGGATTGGTAATATTATCAGTCCCTACATTGTTTCTAGGTAGAACAGTGCCCTGAATTTGTTCTTAAAGATTTGTAAACTTAAGAGGTTGATTGATTTGTCTACCAGGTTGTCTAATATGAGATAAGGAACTTTGATTTCTTATGAGTGACTGGTGGAAAATTTCTTGGACGTTAATCCCTTGAGGGAGTGTTTTCACTGGTTTGACAAGAATATTGGGGTTATCATTTGAGGTAGTATCTATTTCAAGTGAAACTTTTGTGTCGGAGAAACTACGCATTACGACAGGAGAACGGTTGTTTGGAGGGGTCTTGCGACCTCCACATGCCATCAATTAATCGCAGGCCCTCCTTCTAGTGCCATTTTTTTACGTGCGTATTTGACACACCATCAACTGGAAGGTCAGATTCGGACCAGGGTTGTCCAATTAACCCAAGCCGTTTGGAATGAACTGACTCGACAGGTTTAATGGCTCTGTTAGCCAACTAAGGTCCTAAAAATAATAAAATAAATAAACTAACCTACAGCTATGATTCTAACAATTTATGTACTAATTACAAATGTTCAAATAGAAACATGAATATATACAAATGATTATAAACAATCTATATATAGTTTGCAAGGTTTACTTGTAATCTTGCAAAATGAATATTTGTAGTGGTGATTCTAACTAAGATAAAGAAAGAACAAAAATCTTTTTTTTTTAATGTTTTAATATTTTAAACTAATCAATACCAAACAAATGCAAGAGAAACAATGACAAAGAACGATCAAAGCTAATTAATGTCATCATCATTTCATTAATAAATAATCTAAAAAAATTGCACACATACCAATCTGTAGCTAATTAGCAAAACTCAGTTTATCTTCATGTGTTGCATGAGCTCCTGATTTGCCCTGTTTAAAGAGGAAACCTATGATAGGGACATATATAAATATTCCTGAAAAAAATCAAGGAAGATTTTGATGCATGGAGTAAATTTATAACAACAGAATGATAATTGATTGAAAATCGTCTGATCTTATGATAATAAATAACTAAGAATGAAAGAAAACTCAATTCAAAGTATTGGTATTCTCCATCATTTAACATCTGGAATAAACTCACTAATAATCAAATGATCGATTAATCGCACATATAAAATGAACAGTGGGTTATGGACAGTATATAAATATTTAACAATATGAAACACCATATGATGACAAGACTAAAGATAAATCAATCATAATAATATCTCATAATACAGAGGTAATGGAAAAACACAATGGAATAAGCATCACACAGGTCTGAAGCCAACAGTGAATTACTTTCCCATATCAATTCCCAAAATCAAATGTCCATACTATAGTCTAGCCAAAAGTTGTCTTTAGTCCCAAACAACAACCACTATTTAAACTTGTCCTAGATTAACAACCTCTTATCATGCAAGATAGAGGGTAATCCCAAAAAAAATAGATTTCTTTACAAAAAATAGAATAACAAGAAACACTCCTATAGAGTTTGTTTATCAAAATTAATTACATAAATGTCATAGTTTTATCAACAAAAAGATAAATTATTAATCTATGTAGTGCATGATCCATGATTACTTCTCCTTGTGAATAACATCATAACTGTTATTTTCCTAGAAATGAAAAAACAAAATTGTATTTTAGAAAACAATACAAACTAACATTCAGAAATAGACTGGCTACATAATTGTAAGATTTTGTAGCTAGTCTTATATTAACAAAGAAAATCAAAATTAAATCTATCTATTTGACTTTTACAACAGAATCAAATCAAAGAAAATCAAAACCATTGTTTTTACTATTTTAGAGATTAGACAATGAAGGGTCTGATAATTCTGAGTTAATGATAGCGTTGAAGTTGGTTGTGTTCTTGATAATCACACTACCGGCTCATTTGTGACTTTTACTTGCTCAATCTACATTGGAATGAACACATACCTTCAACTCTTGATTTTACCTTTCAAGCAAGGAATATTGAGTTGCCAAATGTTTTAATTGTGCCTGTAAATATGGTATGTATCTGTAGTATTGTTCCACCCAGTCAAGACAATTCTCACAGTGTAAAGGTGTTATGACAGGTAGGGTTTGAGTGTACTCTGCAATGGGTACTTTGGTCTTTCCTGGAGATTGCTTCAAATCGTGGCGTATACCAGTGAAGCCTTGATTTTTTAGGAACAAAGGTAGTTCAGAAACAAAGTCGTATTGTATAGCTTCACTACCAGTTTCATTTCTAAAACATTGGTTATCCACATATTCTCGGGTAAAAAATTCATTGATATCATCATCGGTCAAGTGATCATCGACCTCGATCACTGAGATCGAGCTCAGATGATCCTACTGTCGATTTCTCAGACTTTTGGATATTAACCTACCTGATCTCTTGTTTACAAAACTCAAATCTAAGTTACCCTGTTTCTTCTTCTTACGATCTTTCTTAACAGTTGGTTTGTCACTAAGACCCTATTTCGGATCAATAGTAGGAGCAGGAGAAACCCTCTCCCTTAATACATCTATTAACTCCTATAACGATTTTCTAGGCACAAAATTGTATAGTGGTTTTTTGCCCAAAGGGTTTTGCATAGCAATAGAGTCTGGTTTAGTGGACGCATAGTCTCTATGTGGATCAACATATTGAATTTTGGTGGTAGGGTTACAGGGACTAGGGTTCATATTTAAATGCAGAGTTTGTTCGACTGTGTTCTCGGGTAGGGGGAAGTTATTTCGACACAGGAAATCTTCCCAAGTATCCCCAACCTGAGCTAGATGCGAGAGAAACAGAATTCGAATAGGCCAATGCTGGAAGAGGCTAGGCATAGGGTTTAAACTTTGTTTCTGATAACGTTTAGACATTTTATGCAGGCTCATCAACAGATAGAAACACATATTTAGCTTGAACCCTAGGAAAATCATCAACATGCGATGTGATATAAAACACTAAGTCATATCTACGCTCACAAGTTATAAATTGTTTAAGAATTAGAAGCAGGTCGTGCCATCTAGGTTTTAAGAGAGTAATAGGTGTACCTTTAGGGCATCATGTTGTTTTCTTAGAGACCATGAACAGAATCCAAGGCACGCCTTCTAACTTGGCGTTTTTGAACCATTTTTCGCCCTCTTGTGACAATCCAGTATCTCGTGCTATAGAATCCTTGGTTACTTCGAGTTGCAGATCCCCAATTTTGGCTCTAAAGACATCAAATGATTGAGCAAAAGCCTCTGCGACTGTCGGGTTATATCCCTCGAAATTTCGGAGAAAAATTTCCCAACAATGTGCCTGTAAATATCGCATGGAATCTTCGTGGGTGAGAAGGGCTTGAGAGACATTAGGTTCAATTCAAACCACAAGAGCCATGGTTTCTATCAAACAGGCACAGTAAATGCCACGAGAGGGAGGTTTCATTTTCCAATAGACAAACAATAGGGAGAGGTCTTTAAAATCGAAAGAGCCCCAATACCTACGGACTTGGGAGGCTATCATGCTTGGTAATTTGAGCTTTGAACGACAAAGAACTAGAGGACACGTCGACTTGTGAACCACTATGCACAATGAACACTAAACCCGAACTATTATCAGCTTCCTATTCGAATAATGAATGAGATTCTTAAATGTATAGAACAACAGGATGATGTGTAATTGTGAGTACATCAGTCCTGTACCATGGGGATATTAAAGTGATATGACAGGTAAGAGAAAGGAGTACATTTCAAATGTTAATCCAAGGTTCTACGCGATTAGGCATATCAAAAATTAAAATCATATAATCAACCATAGATATGATCAAGTCATATTTCCCATAGTGAATAAAATTGTGGCAATGGATTAATAAATAATCTTACAAACATTAAGACTTATAAACATATAGGTCCCCTTGAGGTATAATCTCTTTAGAAAAAAAAATGAAGAAACCATAAACTGTAAAATGATTACCCAAGCCAAATTTTTGTTTCAATTTCATGCTTGCAGTCATGAAATTAAACAAAACTAATGAAATTTTAAACGAAATACTCATATAATCAGCTAGCCCAATGAATCTCCTTGAAATCAAAAGATAAAAATGTTTGTAAATGCAAGGAGGAGGCATCTATAGAAATATTTTATCGCTTTTCGATGACATTTAATTGTGATGAAATTTGACAGAATTGGTGGTTGCCAACAAGTAGACAATTGTATAGGATACCAGAGGTAGCGCCGCTTACTGCTATTTCTTTAATATCTGCTAAGAAATGAATTAAGTTAATCTCACAGACCGGGAATTGTGTCTTCTTTATGATCCATTCTCATAGTAAGCAGAAGGTCTTTGCCACATCCGTGGCCTCTACACAGAGCCTCTATTTGCAGCAGAAGAAACTGGATAGGATAGTGGAAGAATATAGAGACATATTCTCCTCACCTACAGGGGTACCGACACACTACCAAGTCAAGCATCCAATTGATATGAAACTCGACACACCTCTACCTAATGGACCAATCTATCATCGCTCATTGATGGAAAATGAAAACATCAGGTGACAGACCCAAGATTTTCTTCAAAAGGGGCACATCATAACCAACTCCTCCCCTTGCAGAAGCTCTGTTGTACTGGTGCAGAAGAAGGATAGGACGTGGCAACTCTGCATTGATTACAGAGCCTTAAACAAAATCACAGTTAGGAACCAGTACCCCATTCCCAAGATAGATGACCTTCTTGACCAACTCTAGGGGGAAAAGTTCTTCAGCAAGATTGACCTAAAGTCTGGCTACCACGAGGTTCCCATCGAACCAACTGATTTAAGGAAGAAAACCTTCAAATCTAAAGAAGGTCTCTTCGAATGGCTAGTCATGCCCTTTGGATTAACAAATGCACCAACCACTTTCATGAGGTTTATGGATGATGTATTGAGACCCTTCACCAGCTCCTTTGTGGTGGTATATTTGGATGACATCCTCATCTTCAGCAGAATGTGGGAGGAGCACATGCGACATATTCAACATTTTTTTAGCACTCTGCGGCAGCACAAGCTATATGCCAACTTGGAAAAATTCTCTTTTGGCATGAATAGGGTCCAATAATTGGGCTACATTATTGATGAGAATGGGGTACATATTGATCCAGCTAAGATCCAAGTCATCCGTAACTGGCCAACCCTAACCACACTGACCTATCTTTGGAGCTTCTTGGGACTAGCCAACTTCTACCAACGGTTCATGTTTGGATTCTCCCATATTGCATGGGCCCTAAGTCAGATGACCAAGGGCGGTGGTAGGGCCAAGTTTGTGTGGGGGAAGTAGAAACAATGAGTATTCGATGATCTGAAGCATCGCTTGTGCTCAACTCCAGTACTCTCCTTGCCCGATCTACAACAACCATTCGAGATTGAGATTGATGCATCTGACTATATTGTCGGCATAGTTCTCACTCAGCACAGGCATCTGGTGGCATACCATAGTGAGACACTCTCTGATACAGTCTAGAAATACCCCACCTATAAAAAGGAAATGTATTCCATTGTACAAGCCTGTCGTCAATGGAAACATTACAATCTTGGAAAAGAGACAATCATACACACTGATCACAAGCCTCTACAGTTCATACAGACACAGGGGAAATTGTAGAATGACCGCCATCATAAGTGGTCCACCTACCTACAGCAGTTCCATCTCAACATCAAGTATAAGACAGGTATTTCCAATCGTGTCATTGACTGCCTCAGTCAACCTCCTGTGGCTGCACTCACCACTATGCTCCATTCCTATGGACATGAAAGATATGAGTGACCCAAACTTTATCAACAAGATCCAAACTTTTCCACCACCTATCATCTCTTGGGTACAGGCGCAAATTTCACCAATTTTCACATTTAGGATAGACTCTTATACCACCTTGGCCATCTCTGTGTTCCTATAAGTGATCATGCAAAGATGATTTGGGAATCCCACTACAGTCGGGTGGTAGGACACTTTGATGTGGAGAAAACTGTGGTCATTCTTCAAAAACATTTTTATTGGCCAAACTTTGACATGACATCAACAAGTATATCAGATCTTGCACTGCATGTGCCATTGCCAAGCCAACCATCAAGCCAACCATCAAGAAGGAAGAATTATACACCCCTCTTCCTATTCCAAGAAGCCTTGGGAATCCATCTCAATGGATTACTTGTTTGTCTTGTCATCCACCAAGCAAGGAATCATTGTGTATTTGTGGTCGTTGATCGGTTTTTGAAGATGGCCATCCTCACAACCTACAACAAGAATATCACAGTGGAAAATACTACCAATATCTTCTTCAAATGAGTGTGGGTCCACTTTGGGATACCACAGACCATCATCTCTGACCGAGACATCAGGTTCCTCAACACATTTTGGTTGAGTCTCTGGTCTCTGTTGGACATCAAGCTCACAAAATCCACTTCTTTCCACCCCCAAACAGAGGTCAACAATCAGATGATTGTGCACATCATGCGCATGTACAATTCTAAGAATTCACATGCATGGGATGAGAGTTTCCCCTATGTTCAACACAGTTACAATAGGGCTCTCCATAGCTCCACCAACCATATCCCATTTCAGGTGGGTATGGGATTCCAACCCTTGGGACCCATTGATGTTGCACTTCCTCTTGCCACCGCATAGACAAACTCTTCCCATGATCAGTCTACGATCGACAAAGCCACCAAATTCATTGAGTAGATTCAAAACATCCGCCAATAGGTCCATGAGATTTTGCAGAAATATAATGATAAGTACAAGCAGCGCCACAATCAACATAGGGTACCACACCATTTTCAGGAGGGTGACAAAGTCTGGTTACATTTGCAGAAGGAGCATCTCACAGGGCCCCATCGGAAGCTTTTCCCACTTCACTATGGGCCTTACACTATCACCAAGGTTGTGGGTAGAAATTTTTTTGAGCTCAACACTCCACCCTTCCTTAGCCTTCATCCAGTGTTTAATGTGGACCTCCTTCAGCCATATTTTCCACCATTATTAGACACCCCAGAGATCACATAACATCTGACACCAATAGAGCTCAACCCTAACTACATGGAACAAACATCCACTGATCAGAGAGTGGACACACATGTCAAGGTCACTCGCCAGCAATGGATCCAGCTTTATCAGGTTGTCAAGGCAAGACAACTCCTACACCAACGCAAGTGGCTCACCTGGGGCCAAATCCAACATAAGTTTCCTCACCTAATGGGGGAACTCAATGCAATGGAGATCATTTCTTCCTAAAGGGGGAGGATTGATCCAGGTGGATATTGCTGGCCACCCACCTATTCCAACTGGCTCCTCTTGTTTGATTTTGTTCAATGCATTCTTCTTTACTTATTTGTAATTGTGGTTTCTACACTTATGGGGATATTTGAAGCCCCACACATCCTCCAGGTATATACTGGTGTCCTCTCGCCTAATCCAACTAGATTATTTTGTATGTTTTCATGTTAGCACATCTTGTTGTACTTCCAGGGCTGTTTTGGGGCCCTAAACATTGTTTTTTTGGCTCTCCACTGTCAAAATATAGACGAAGTTAGAGTTTGATGGTGGAATGTGTATCTCTCTGAAATACCTTTCCAACAGGCTATCGCGTTCCTAAAACTAAGGTCGTATGCAAAAGTTACGACCCTGGGAAGTTGAGGTACCAACTTACACCAACTTACCCATAGGGACCCACATGAATTTTGGTGTTTCACCTTCTAGGGTTAGGTTTTTGGATGTCTAGGGTTTTGGCATTCATGAGTAATATCAAAAAGGCCTCTGGAGCCTCATAGTAATCCATTCTTCTCAACAGATGTGTGTAGTATCCACACCTCTTCTCAGAGATAGCTACCACCATTCGAGCAAGTGTTTTCAGCTATGCAGTTTTATAGTTTCAACCTATTTCATTATTCAATAGAAGATATTGTTCCCTGGATATCTGTGTTATTCTTCATATCTATGTTTTTATTGTATTCATTTTGTTAATCAATTCATAAATCCAGATCATCTAGAGTCGACCCCGTATTATTTAGATATGTGGACAAATATTTAGGTGTACATTTTATATAAATATCCAATATCTTGTGAATTTTAAGAGTGTGGATGTGGAGAGATGTAATGAATAATCTAAGTTCAAAGGGGTGTGATGTATCTATGAATAATGAAGCAAGAAGTGTGTGAAGATCTCAGAGGTTCTCAGGAGGGAGAACAAGTGCACGAGGAGTTGCAAGGTCTAAGGAATCTATGATTTCATTAAGAATGTAAGATGGTGGAGAGTGTTGAAAAAGTAAAGGCAGAGAAACATATTTGTGCTAGTGAAGGCTTGAAGAAAATAGTCAATCTGATACTATTGATAGCTTGAGGAGATTGGAGTCTCCTGCAGGTTGGTGCCTACAAATTCTGCAGCTATGGGTTGGTGTCTATAGGAAGAACTAAGTTGGTGCTCATCCAAGGAGATTGGTGTCTCTTGCAAGTTGGTGCCTGCAAACATTGTTGTTGAGTTGGTGCTCAACCAAGGAGATTGGTGTCACTTGCAGGTTGGTGCCTGCAAACATTGTTGTTGATTTGGTTCTCGGTTAAGGAGATTGGTGTCTCTTGCAGGTTGGTTCCTGCAAACATTGATGTTGATTTGGTGCTCATTCAAGGAGATTGGTGTCTCCTGTAGGTTGGTACTTGCAAGAATTATAACAATAGGTTGGTGCCTACCAAATTTTATAAAGAAATTTTTGTGGTTTTCTCCCATTTGGTTTTCCACGTTAATATATGTGTACTATACTATGGTGGTGATTTTCTACATCTGATCATATAATGATTAATCAAAGTGGTAAAGAGAAAAAGTGGCAAAATATGTTTAATCTTGATTCACCCCCCTCTCAATATTAGAGTATATTCCAACATCATCAAGCAACATCCTTTGTTATAAGGCTATATTTGAATATCAAGAATAAAGTGATGTGTTTCACCTTCTTGAGGCCTTAGTGATATGGCCCATTTAAGTCAAACTTGGCAAAAATTTAATTTTTGTTACAAATTTTAGGATGATGAAATATTTCAAATCCGTTTTAGATGAAATATGCCTAATCGAAATACTTTTCCCAAAAATTCCTCAAACCATTAAGTATGATGGTTCTTTATCTATCATGTGAATAGACCCAAAGGAAAACTTAGGAAAGTGAAAAGGTTCTTTGCAACCTTTGAATCTTGATGTTATTTATATGCCATTTTTATGGTTGTAAGTGGAAAGGCACTTTGCAACCTATTCCATTTTTGTGGTTATAAGTGAAAAGGAGCTTTGCAACCTTTGAATCTTGATGTTATTTATATGTTATTTTTGTGGTTGTAGGTGATATAAAACATGAGAATCTTATGCTAAACCTAAAAGAAAATAATAATGGATACTTTGACTCCTTTATTATGTGATGCATAGAAACATAAAGATTGTTTTTTGTCTTATATTATTATTATTATTATTTATTGCTTGTATATAACGTATGCGATATAAAAATGAATATCAAAATTCCAAACATCATTTCTTTTATATTTTGTAATTTGTTTTTGGGAAAATTCAATAAAGAAATAGCAAAGAAAATGAATGAAGAAATGAGAAAGGTAAAAGAAAAAGAGGTAAAGACAAGATGAGTAATTGTACGAAAGAAAGCTATTGTTGATCAAGATTTAAATCAAGAAAATGAATCATTTACAAATATTACATCCATAGCCTCAAATGTGAAATCATGGAAAGCCAAAGCTTAATCCAATACAATGTATATTGGGACCACATAGTATTGAACAAAAACAATGCATAAAACAAAATTTTCATCTCAACTCAGAGTTTATCAAGACTTTATGAAGTGGAAAGGGAAACAAATATAAGGTGATTGCATGGTCAAAAGCAAATATTTCTTGATTTAATCTTCAACTAGAAGTGGAATCTAAAGAGGTGAACAAGCATCATTGACTTGTCATGTGGCTTAAAAATTGACACAAATGGGCTAGATAGTAGCACAAATTATTATTAAGTCTAGAGTAGTAAATAAATGCAAATGAAGACATTTATCTCACTTTTGGGCCCATGAGACTTTGTCCAAGCATTGATTCTTGAAGTTCCTTCTTGTTGTTCATAAATGTGTTGAGGGGAACTCCCTTGAATGTGAAAGCATACGAAAATAATTAATTAAATGAGACTCAAGTAGGGTTTTGATACTCTTGACAATAACTTTGTACGTAATACATTATTCCTTATAATAACTACTGAAAGAAAGAAAAATTAAAAAATATTCCCTATCAGGTCCACATGAAACTCCATGGTTGATTCCTTCAAGAACCCACTAGCTTCCATTTTTCCCTAGAATTTCTAGGTACAAAAGTGGTCTCCATGTCCATTGCAAAGAATTTGGAAAGTGCTTCTTTACTATGATGATTCAGGTGGACATCGATGACCACCCACCTTTTCCAACTGGCTCAAAACAATTTTTTGGCAATTTTGGTAATTTACTATTTTTAGTAGTTTTTCTAGTCCTGAACTTCCGGAGCCATTTTGAGGCCTTAAACGACATTTTTTGGTAAAATGGGGAGCAACATGGAATGTATTTTAATGTTTCTCACTCAAAAGTTGTAGTCTTCATATAGATCTTTCTAACAGTGTATCGAGCACCCCAAACAAAGATCGTATACAAACGTTATGCCCCTGGGAAGTTGACGTATCAACTACCTCCATCAAGGCCCGCAAATCTTTTGGCTTTACATATTTCAGGGTTAGGGTTTTGGATTTTCCTTATGTTAAAAAGGCCCTTAGAGCCTCATTGTAATAATCATCTTATTGTGAATGCGAGTAGCCATCACATCTCTTCTCAGAGATACGCTGCCACCATTCTAGCGAGTCTTTCACTCAGTATTTTTACAGACTCTGTACATTTATTTCATTAATAGAAATCATGTATTACTGTATATCTGTGTTTATGGTTGCATCTTTGATACATTTTTGTTATATTATTGAATATCTGCGATATCTCTGTGCATTTCTTTATTATATCTCCGCTCTCATTTCGTGTCGAAAATCATCTAGATCAGTGGTATCAGAGCAGGTTGTTCTTGATCATTTTTCAGTGCATGTCCTCGATGAGGTCCGAGTATAGCAAGTTGGGTCTCGGGCTTGTCTCTCTTGAGGAAAATCGCTCTCGCACACCCAAGAAACCCTCAATGGAGGAAGAAAATAAAAACGACAGAGCATACGATCATATCAGTCTGTTGCTTGAGCAAGCTCTCACACGACAGAGGGACGAAATGATGGAGATTTTTTCCCACATCCTTCAACACCTGTCTATATCAACAGACGCATCTTCATCAAATGACCACTTTGGAGGCACCTCTCCTTTCAAGGTACAAGTTAATTTTTATATTCTTGTATTTGAAGGATAGATAGATGCAGAAGCACTAGACAAATGGTTAAATCTACTAGAAGGTTATTTCTCTGTTCACAATTTTTCTGATAGAGAAAAGATCACCTTCACACTCCTTAAATCTCTCCTTCATGCAAACATTGGTGGGAAAATTACTGGGTGCAGAGTTCCAGAGAGGAGTTTGGAATATATAAGGTTGAGCCCACTTGGGATTTTTTTGTGGATGCGATAAAGGAACAGTATTACCTTGTTGGCAACTATGAGGACCAATACATGAGATGGACCACACTACGACAAGAGAGGGGCCAAGAAGTTCCAGAGTTCACCAATACCTTACATACCTTGTGCACCAAGCTGGGTATCAAAGAATCTAAATGACATTTGGTTCTGAAATATCGTGGGGCTCTACACAGATATATCCAATCTGAAATGGATTTTCTGGACATCTCATCACTCAGTGTTGCTTATCGATATGTTGTTAAAATCAAGCAGAAATTTAAGCACCAGAAAAAACGAGAGTTTGGGTTTAAAAATCCGCAACAACCAAAGTATGACAAAGACGACCCTAACAAACAGTCTCCTAAAAACTAGTCCAAGCCACAGGAAAAGAAGGGTCACTGGAAGACAAAGAAGGACATTGGAAAATGGTGTGATTTCCAAAAAATCCCCTGGCACAACACCGATGAATGTTGCTCAAAACAGTCATTGGTGGTCGATATCAAAGACAAGGAGTGGAACCCTGATTCAAAATCTAATTCTGAAAATATTGGTAAAAGACAGGTCATCGACGTAGACCCCACTGCTATTGTCGCGACCGCAACAATTCAACCAGAAGAACCAACAGATCCTGAAGAGGGGGAGTACCTTTTTCATTTACATATGTGGGTGAAGGGGACCCCACTACATTTTATTTTTGATAGCGGAAGCCATAAGAACCTCATCTCAGCAGAGGTCGTCAAACAGTTGGGATTGTCGACAACACCACACCTGCAACCATACAACATTGGGTGGCTTTGCCAAGGATGAGATCTCTATGTCAGCCAACAATGTCGATTATCATACGACATCCAACCCTTTAGGGATGAGGTATTATGTGATGTTTCCCCACTGGATGTTTGTGATGTTCTCTTGGGCCAACCATATATGTGGAAGCACGATGCTACTTATGAGTCTCGATCCTATAGTGTCATTGTTACTTTGGGGGGTCATCTCTACAGAATACCAGAGGTAATTCTGACTATTGTCCCACCTAAAAAGTGTTGCAAGGTAGTATTGCATACTACAAAATTTAGATTTTTCACAATCTGTTCAAAAGGTGAACAAAAAGATACTGCAACCACTACAGCCTCGGCCCAAGCACCTTCTATCCAACAGAAGTAGGTCGACAAGATTGCAACAAAACACAAAGATTACTTCTGCACATAGTCATCTCATGTAGCCAGAATGGTTAAAAAGGTCCAACCCTTCCAGCCACAGGTTCGTGACAACCTTCAACAAACCAAGCAACGTGACGTCTCTAGCAAGGCAAGCAGTTCACTAAGATTCAGATTCAACAATCACTTTCCCCTCTCCCCCAGGAACTCAATGCAATGGATACCATTGCTTTCTAAGGAGGGAGGATTGATCCAAGTGGATATCGATGGCCACCCACCTTTTCCAACTGGCTCAAAACAATTTTCTAGCAATTTTGGTAATTTACTATTTTTAGCAGTTTTTCGGGTCCTGAACTTCCATAGTTGTTTTGAGGCTCTAAACAACGTTTTTTGGTAAAACGGGGAGAAACATGGAATGTAGTTCAATGTTTCTCACACAAACATTGTATTCCTCGGATAGATATTTCTAATGGTGTATCGATCGCCCCAAACAAAGATCATATGAAAACGTTATGCCCCTGGGAAGTTGATGTATCAACTACCTCCATCGAGGCCCACAAACCTTTTGAATTTTCATCTTCCGGGGTTAGGATTTTGGATTTTCCTTATGTTAAAAAGGCCCTTAGAGCCTCATTGTAATAATCATCTTCTTGCGAATGCGAGTAGCTGTCACATCTCTTCTCAGAGATAAGCTGCCACCATTCTAGCAAGTCTTTCACTCTATATTTTTACAGTCTTTGTACATTTATTTCATTAATAGAAATCGTGTATTATTGTATATATGTGTTTATGGTTGCATCTCTGATACATTTATGTTATATTATTGAATATCTGCGATATCTCTGTGCATTTCTTTATTATATCTTCACTCTCATTTCGTGTCGAAAATAATCCGGACCATATGAGCTAAGAGAACCCATTAGAAAAGGGATACATTGTTGACATATAAGTCATATGGAGGGAGGGTGAGCCACCTCCCTTGGTAATTGTATATGAGTTACAATTTTTTTTACAAGAGTATTCAATGCCCGTAGCTTAACATCCAAGTCTAGATACTACCTTCAAAAAATGACCATGAATGAAAAAAATTCCTTCTCGGGCTCCCCGATCTTCAACAATTGTGTGGTTGTTTCCATGGCACATGTATCTCTAATTCTATTGTCGACCTTCTCCTTGAAATCACACTCATCTTGCCAATGACTCCATTTTGTGGTGGAATTCACCACAATACTATTGGATTTAGCTATCTCATTCTCACACCATTAAAAACCAACATGAACCTATGTTTAGTCATACAAGACACAAAAATGACTCCTGCAAGATAATGGCTCATATTTGTAAAGGAAAAAGAACACCAAACCATACCCATTCCTACTGCATTCTAGTTGAACTCAACCTCACACATGAGGGGTCCTCCTCTTATTGTTCTTGCTTCTAGAGGTTTGGTGGAAAGACTCAGGTTGAGCTCTAAATCAATGATTAAAACAAAACATACCCCCGTCCTTAAAAACCCACATACATGCACCGACAAAGCCTCAGTACAATTCATAACTTTGCACATTGCTAAGGTGATAGTAGGGAATCATGCAAGTTGAGGCTTTAACTCTTGTGTGCTATGAGACAGATCATTGGGACACTTGTTCCATGGAATATCCTTCATTATTAATACAATATAATCATGGGAAAGGTGCAAAGGATGGAACCCNCCCCCCCCCCCCCCCCCCCATTTACCATTAATATTCCTTCGCTTAACTTCACACCTCAGTTGGCTAGCTTATCCACCACCTCATTTTGCTTCCAAAACACCTTGAAGAAGGAAATATGCATGAAGTGGAGACTCAATTCTTGTGTCCTTTGAATATATCATGAGAGTCAAATATTTTTTCAAAGACGATCCTAAGCTAGAGCTCTAATAATGATAACACAGTCTCTAATGATTGTCATTTGGGTTATTCCTTTTCTCTTAAGGAGGGTAAGACCTTGAAAAATTGTCCAAGCCTTCGGTTAATTGTTTGTCTATATCCCTAGTTCCCTAGCAAACTCCCATTATATTTGTTTTTCGGGGTTATATATAACCCCCCCGACATCTACCATCCTTGTTTTAGATTTATAAGTTATTATGTGTTTTAGGGGATTATTCCAAAATTAATTAATGAAATTCTTTTTTGGAATACATGTAAAGTTTAAATTTATAAGATGGATTTTTTTTCCATGTAACATTGTAAGGGAAATCTCTAGTGACTTCAATGTTGTCAAAGTAATCAAGGTAAATTGTTGGTGTAAACTATAATATACCTAACTAGACAAGCACATCGAGTATTAACATATCACATATAATCAACTTGGATATTTAACCTAGAGATCTTTTATTTCAATTCATAGTATTTAATTATTTCAATTCATAGTATTTAACCACTTAAACTATATTAAGATGTATATTTGTATTATATTAACATATAATTAAAATTCAAACTTTTCATTAATAATTAAAAAAATACAAATATTATATATCACTCTAGAACTTTAAAAAGTTGAAAAACAAAATCATAAAACATATTTATATTGCATTATTTTTAAATACAATACTTTCTTTTAGGAAGTAAACTATACCATCATTAATTTGTACAAAATTTAATGGATTTTACTCCGAAAAATCAACTCAAAATTAATAAACAAAATTATGGGCATATAATAATCTTAAATACCCCACACATATATAAGCTTTAATTGTATTATAAATGTCATAAAGTCTGTATTTTGATGGAATGTTTTTAAAAATTCTTTGTTTACTTTATTACAACATTATTTTTTGTTAGGTATTAAACTCCATTTAGAAGTATATTAATTATTTTAAAAATTCTTATTTACTTAATTACATTAGAGGAGACAGATGTGGGGGTTTTCTATAAACTTGGAGGAAAAAGAATTTTAAACTATTATTGGAATCTCGGGAAAGACACCAACAATAAAGCATAGGCATATGCACTTCTTAAAGGACTTTAGCTAGCAAAGAAACGACAAATCCACAACCTAAATGTAGTAGGAGACTCAAAGACAATCATAAGGATGAATGGATCCGAGCCAAAAAAATTTGATCCTAAAAAGAATTATAGACAAAATTTGTGTAGTCATAAGGACCTTAAAGCCAAACTTCTTACATGTTTTGAGAGAAAATAATACGGAAGCAGACAAAATGGTGAATGAGGCCATTGGGAGACCTCTTGGAACATTAGGGGTGGAGGGTATTGAAGGCCTAACCCCCCTAGTCTAATGCTTACACACATGACCAGGAACTAACGTGCAAAGGCCAAGGGAGTGTACACTTGGAGCTCCAGCATGAGTTGTGAAAGGTGGAGGAAGCAACTGGCAGGTGAAAAGATATGGACTCATCAGCTAAGGACAAACGATGTTAATGAGATCTGATACGACGATCCCATTTTGGCATGGGGTGGTCTTCTTATCTGTTCAGTTGAGTTTGTGGGTAATCGAAGGCCGAAGGTTATGACGTAGATGGAACGAGTGTGCAACAACTCTGAAGCAAAGTGGATTTTCCAGGCTGACATTGGAACCAGTCCTTTGCTCAAAGATTTGAAGGGTCCAAGTACATCGCACTAGGTAGAGTTTGTGATTTATTTGATTGACATGAATTTGACACTGATTCTCACATGGGGGGATTTATCTCAGCATTTCCGGGAAGCGTCCTTACTGGGGAGAATTTCCTATGAGTCTTTGCCAAGCCATTTACACCCTACGTTCTCCCCGAACCACCTTGTTTGTTCAAAGTTGTTTGTGCCTCAGAGAGACTCTCCTCAGATTTTTCAAGCACCCCCTTTGTCTCCTTTTCCTCGCCCTCTACCTATTCATTGCCTCACCTAGACCTTCTCTTTGCGACCTATGTTGTGACCTGCTTCTTCCAACATCATATTCTTAGTCCTCAAGAAGTTCAGTCCTTTGCAGAATTGTGTCCCTCCCAACAGCATGGAAAATAGACAGATGAACCACATCGCACCAGGGATCACACATCCGTGGGGAGTCAAGGGTTTACTTGTTGGACTTGACCAGTTGGACCCTGAGATGGAGTGTGCAGGTTGTCAAAGGTTGCAAATTCAAATGGGAGCTTTAAATTACTTTTATTTATTTATAAGTATAATTAATTTTTAAATGTATAAATATTTTTATTTATTTTTAATTTTTTTATATTTAATTTTATTTCCATTATTTAATAACAATGTTGAAATTATATTTTTATTTATAATTTTTAATAATAACATATTTAAATAAAAAATAGTGAAACCAATTCTATCTTCAATTTTTTTTTAAGTAATTTCATTTAGATAAACAAACACAGTAAGAAACATCTCTAATTAACATTACTAGTAATTTTTTAAGATGTAAAAACCAAAACTGTCTTTGACTTTTTTGAGCAGTAATTTGAATACGTTGTTAATATTTGTTTATTTATGGGATATATAAGCTATACATACGGTGGATAGGATATGGAAAGAAAAATGAAAAGATATAGAAGTGCTAGTGTGGAGGGAAAAAGTAGAAATAAAATTTGAGAGCATTTTGTTATGTTTATTATTTTATTTTTTTATGGTGTTTGAGTATTTAAAAATTTATATAATTAAATTTAATAATTAATATAAATATATTTTAATTTTAATTTTTTTTTTTAATTTTTTAAAATAAAGTAATTTATTTTAAAGTGTAAAAAATTATTATAATTTAGTTGTTAAAAAATATTAAATAAGGATAATTATTATTGGTTGTTATCTGTTAATTTTGGTTGTTATTTGTTAATTTTAATTGTTTGTAAAAAACCATGTCACCTAAAATAATATGTTGGTAGTTCAAAAGGGGATAGACTTTCAATGTTAACTTTTTTTTTTTATATTTCAAGAAAACAAGCTTTTAACCAATCAAAAACATTTTTAGATCTTACTCTATGACTGAAAAACAAATTTTCATCTAAATAATATTCATAAGAAAATTAATATCCTTTATAATTATGACTAAAACCATCCTAACCTAAAACCAAATACTATTCTTAATTGTCATTTAAACATTTATCTTAAATTTTTGTATATTATATTAATATTTTATTTAATATTTTTTTTCAATTTTAAATACATAAAAATTTCACTAACCCTATCTTAAAATTTGAAAAAAATTCTTAATGTCCCCACATCATAACAACAAACATTAGAAAACAACAATGACAACAACACTTCAACTTACCAACTAATCCACATATTCTCCTTACAACTCACTAAAATACAAAGTACCAAAATCAAAACGTAAAGTTGTTCAAGGATTTCCCACTATGAAGATCTGAAATCCTAACCCGGAAATGTGAAGTGATGATACTCTAATGAGACAACAACCAACAACAAGAATTTCCCATGCAAGCATGACCACATGTAGATTAACCATGAAATTTAAAATGTGAAGCCCCCTTTGAATGTCATATTGTCAATGGCAAAGGTTTATTATACCCATTTTATCATTAAAAAATGGGTTCACTTTTAAGCCACTGCCATTACTATGGATAGTCCAAAAATCTTTCATAACCCAATACATTATCTGTGTAAAAGCAAAAAGGTGTCGTAAGGTTACATCAACAAAAATAATCAGCTAAGAAGTAAGTAGCTTCTGACGCTAGGGACATGAAACATAAAAGCCAGTTGGCCTACTTACATATAGTAAGTTGTCATCTTGCAATGGGGATGATTCTGGTATCCAATACATCTCAATATGTGGGATTGGTCTCAGTCATCAATAATGGGCTTTAGGTAGGCTTTGTATCAGTGATAATGGAACTCCATCCATCATAACTTTATTAAGTTATGGAGATTTTTCTATTTTGGGTTGAAAGGGTTTCTTCTTCTCAAAATGGTAATGGTAAGGTTGAAGGTTAGAAGTCATCTTAAAGGTAAAGTGGATAAAGTAAATTGTAGTATCTTAACTGATAATGGAATCCCATGTATCATTACTTTTCTATTTTGGGGTAGAGCTTTTCTCAATGGTCTTGAATGACTCTTCTTGCATAGTGTTGAGAACGATCAAACCTACGAGATTGCACAACTTGAGTAAGTGTGTTTGTAGTGGTGATAGTTTGAAAAAACAAATTCTTTAATATAGAATTAACATTTTTTTAGCTATGAGGTGTGTATTGTAAGAAACACTAGAAATCAAGCTTGTTTGGACAAGATTTTCTTGTCCGTCAATAAAATTTGGGAAATTGTTGCATAAAAGATGGCTAGCTCGATTAAATATGGGGCAATAAAGGACAAGTGTTTGATTGGTTTAGATGTTAGTGTCATAATAAGTTATTTACTTACATGTTATTACAACAATTTGTTTAGTTAATATTGTTAAATTAAATAGTAAAAAGAATGACAAAATGTCACGAGAATGGTTTAAGAGCTAGGGCTATAAAAATGTAACACTTTTAACATTAAAGTTGCAATCTAGAAATTTATGTCGATTTTGTTGTGTATATAGTTCAAATAGCATTGACTTCTCTTACATGTGACTACATGGTATAAACAATGGTAAAATGGCATTAGAGTGAAGGATATAAAAGTGTAACACATTTAACATATAAGTTGTAATCTAGAAATTTATGTCAATTTTCTTGTATAAGTAGCTCAAATAATATTAACTTATTTTATATGCATGGATTTAATCATTTTCATATATATATATATATATATATATAAAGTACTTTGAATTTCCCATCCCCTTTGCATTTTCTTTATCATAGAGATGAGAAACATCATCCTTATGTAAGAATTCAAGAATTATATGAACATAAAAAAATGTTTAAGTATTACAAAAATATTAAGATTTTGTTAGCTCAAAACTATTTTTATAAAAGAATTTTTTAAGAGACATTTTATTTAATTTTCAGTGTTGCTCAACCAACATCATAATACACATTAGAGATTAGGCTCTCTATCCATCACCACACCTAACCTACTTATAATGGTAATAATAACTCTAGGGCTAAACATGTTATTGTTCTTTGGGGATATTGATGCTCCACACCAATAACCCGAGATGTGTTTGTGTAGAGAGAAACTTTAAATTCAAGAGTCTTACAAATAATTTATAAAAACAAGCATGAACATACAAAAAATTAATTGTGTTATCTGAAAACATATGCATTTACAATTGAGAAATATAGATAACATTAAAGCTTTTCCATTAATCAACAAAATGAACAAAATACATGATAGTACGACTAATGAAGATGAAGAGATTGAAAAATTATTTATGCCAAAGCTCTTAGAACTTGGATATGTCTTGCAAACATGCAAGATTACCCAAAACACACTCGTCCAACCTTGCAACTCACCATTACAACCAACCAAACCTGCTAATGACCATCTCAAAAAAAAAAATGAAGAGGCCAATTACTACCAAGATAAGGGTTTACAACAATGATGTAAGGATTGATGTACATAGTTGAAAACACTAAGATAGTCTATTCAAAATGGTTTTTCCTTACATTGAAATAAATTAAACCTTCATAAACACATATCACCAACCCAATTGACCAACAGATAAAACCCACAATACCCATTAGATTATTGGTCTCTCATAAAAGTTACCATACCTAAGGTAGACCTTGATGTTGATTGTTCTCCAAAATGCATCGTTGTCAATGCTCCAATAAGGAGATTCTAATTCTGCCAAAAACCACAAAGAGGTATACACATCCCAACCAAGGCACACCAACTCCAACACCTGCATCTGAAACCTTTGACATCTTTTGATAAAGATGTTCTAGAACAAACACGGCGACAGTGATTCCTATCAATTTTCCCACTGGGCACTGGGTTCAAAACATTCCACCGATGCCACCATGTCCTTGCTCACACTCATCCACGCGAATGCCACGTGTCCCAAGCCTCAACGAGGGGTACGGGATCCACCCATCCTCCCTGCAAGGACAAAAGCATACAACACATTCCCCCAGCTTCAAGGTCCCTTCGCCTTTGAAAAGCCAGAAAGCATTAACGTAATTATTCTTCCACTCCGCAAAATTACAAACAAAAGCAGCCCTGTGCTTTTTACCAACTGACACTCACGGACTTATAAATTGGCCAAAATTCGATCAGGCAACGCATGTGGGATATGTCATGGGAAAGAGGGCACGGTAATAAAGGGAGAGTCCACCTCAGCTGCGCGGTTGTTAACAGGGAATCCAAATCTTCCAAGGACTCGAGACAAAATCTTGCAGGGAGGAAAAAGCAGATTTCGCTTTTTAAAAAGCGTGGATGTGCATGGGCCACACGCAAGCGGCCTTAATCCTGTCAAAGTAAAGTTGTGTTTAATCCTAAAAAAAATTCCAGCAGGCCATTTCACGTTGACTAAGGTTCGATCCCGGCCCGGTCCTCGACAGCGTTAGGGGCCGCGCTGTTGCTTTTGCAGAAAGGGGGCGTGGAATGGTCTGCGGGGGCGGTCTTTTGATTCTTTCTTTTTGGAAGGGCATCTGACGATGGGAAAGCCACGTGAGGTTGGCCCACTCGGCTTAACGCCTGCCCATGTTTTCGATTTGTTTTTTTAAAGGTGCCGGTTTGGGGAGAGGGGAGGAGTTTTGGTGGATTGTGAATTCCTTAAAATGGTATATGTATATGTTTTGAGTAACGAATGTAGAAGAAAAACAATAGGAAATGAATGAGATATAAAGAAATATAGGGAAATGATATGTAATATCATATAGTTAACAATAATAATTAACTATTGGAATACCTATCGATGTAAAAATAACAATTATAATTAAAGTCATAAGTATGATATTGATATTGCTTAGGATATTAATATTATTAGAATGCGACTTGGAATTTTCACATTCACTTAAGGACTTGCACTTTGAAATCATATTCTGAATTAACAAAGTTTTCAGTAAGTGGAATGCTTTGGAAGTCATCTTGGTTTCACAATTGCTATGCATGTAGGAAATATATCTTTCTTGGTGTTTGCTTGGTATGTTGACTCACCTTAGTATGAAAGGATTATCATCTTAGACGAGTTTGTGAGTTTGTGTGGTTATGATAACTAGGAACCTCTTGTATTTGTCAATATGATCGTGGTTTAACAATGAAGATCTACTTATCAAGGTTTGATTCACCACCAAGGACACAAATAAGTAGTTAGGGCCAAGTGCAAGTCTCAGTGATACTGATTATGCTGAAAAAGGTACTTGTTTGTGATTAGTGGTTTTCCCTTCAAGAGCAACGTCACTCATCAAAATAAGTTGATTGTGGCGTTAGAGATAGTTAGGTCGATTCAATGATGATCCCAAAATGTTAGGCAAATTCATTCTGAAGCATCAAAAAGCAAATATCATTTGTGGGTGGTGAAAATTGGGGTATGGCCCTTGAGGTGGGAGCATGTCCTAGGTGATTTTGATGAAAGAGTACTAATTGCTTATGATTAATGGTTCACCCTTCATGAGTTATCTTGCTTATGAAAATGTGTTGCTTATGGTGATTAATGTATTTTGGTTAATTGTGATGATTAAGGAGTGTGACATAATTTCATTGGGAAGTGCTAAAAAAAATCGTTGTTTTGGGTGGTGCAAATTAGGGTTTGACCTTTGGGACCATGTGCAAGTCATTAGTGATTTTGAAACAATATTTCTCATTTTTAATAATTCGTGATCCACCCTTCAAGGTTATCTTGAATATGAAAGAAATCTACTTGTGGGGTGCTTGATGTATTTAGGTTAATTATAATGATTCCAAGGTGTGGTGCAAATTCACGAAAAAGTGCTAAAAAATTTCTCATTTTTTCAATGGTGTAGATTGTGATTTGGCTTGGGAATTGAATAGAGGGTTGAGATATAATCTCATTTTTAGGTGACGCATATTGAGATTTGGCTTAAAATTTAACTAAAGGTTATGATACATTAATATATTTTTTTGGGTCATGTCAATCATGTTGATTGATTTATAACTGGTGCTATGCATGGTACACATAATCACTTTAGCATAAGAGGAGAAATTTAAACTTTGAATCTCTTTCTTGTCAACAAAAACTTTATCAATTAATCATAAATAAACTCTAAATTTAATTAACTACATAGCTTTAATACAAGAATTCATAAAAACTTTATCAATTAATCATAAATAAATCCTAAATTTAATTAACCACATAGATTTAATACAAGAATGAAATGGATTTAAGATTTGATACTAAAATGAAATGGATTTGATAGAAAAAATAATAAAAATCTAAGATGCAACTAGGGTTTGACTCTATAACTGGATAGTATAAATTCAGATTTGGTAGAAGAATTGAATAAAAGGTTAAGATATAACTCAAGAAATGAATAGAAGGTTACAAAGCAACCGATGACTTGCTCAAGTACCCTTAGAACAATGGGAAATGGTAACCTATTACAAGGTTTAGTAGCTTCACAAAGGGTTTGTCACATGGTGGCTATAGGTGTCATTGTGATTTTTATGGTGTAAACAGTGTGAAATGGTGAACTACAAGGGATGTGTCACATGGTGGTTGTGGGTGTCCTTGTAATTTTTATGGGATTGTGGGTGTCCCTGCAATTTTTATATATAACATATAGTGTTTATTGATTTATGTATGATTTACTTGAATTATATATAAAATTACATTAAAAATATTATTAAAAAAAATATTTATAGTTTTATAAATTAATATTTTTTTATAAATATCATAAACACTTAAAATATTATATAACAATTTATAAATATAATTATTATATAAAATCACATTAAAAATAAAATTAAAATTATTAAAACAAAGTTAAGATTTATAGTTTTATAAATTAATATTTTTTTCTTTTATATACCATAAATACTTAAAATATTATATAACAATTTTCAAATATAATTATCCTTTATATTATTCTAAAGTAAAATGATTACTATCACTTCTATTAAATATCCTATCATCATACATGTATCCATTTTACTTACACCTGAGAAAAGCTGCAACACTGTCCAGACATTTTCAAGAAAAGCAAATCTGATTGGCATCTTGATCCCTTGGGTCTAGTTATTCCCAGGCAATGGGTCCAAGGATAGAAGTCATAGGACAATGGCCTTCCTCAAATGTCACTTGTCAATCACAACCCAGGCTTGAAGGGCAATGTTCTCCTCCTAAAGTGGTCAAGGTTAATCATATAAAGATTAAAATAAGAAAACATCTTCTCTTCTTTTAAGAAAGAAAAAGTCTAGTTTATCTTTTTAGTAGAATGGTATAATATTGACCACATTTCTATGTCAGGGAGAAGATATTCAGCTTTCAAATTTGATAAAAAAAACTATTTACAAATAAAAAGTATATGGTCTCCAAAGTTGTTTATATATATAAATACATTTTCAAGTTGTTTATATATATAAATACATTTTCAACGAAATGGATATTTTGTCAATCATTTTAATTTGTTATTTTGGTTAAGAAAATTATAGAATAAATCAATATGAACTTTTATATGCTATCAATTATCAGTAATTACTGTATAGTTTGTTAATCATTCTAATTTGTTGTTTTGGTAAAAAAAAATTATAAAATAAATCAATATGAACTTTTGTATCCTATCAATTATAAGTAACTATATCAATTATAAGTAACTACTGTATTGCATTACACTACTCAGCATATGTTCATAGTTAATAAAATTTCTCCTTCATAGTAAATTCTTGTACTCTACTATACTAAATTTTCTTTCTCTCAGATGTGCCAGTGTTACTCTGAGTACTTAATAGTTCCAAGTCAAATCTATCATTTCAGTGTACTTCAAAGCATCATTTAGTGCAACATAGTCAACTTTGTTATGACTAATCACAACAGTTGAGTTGATAAGATTGGGCATATAAAGTCCCTTTGAGACTTTGATTGGATCAACTTTTTCTTTTAAATTTTTAAGTTACATCTCTATCAACCTATCATACCATTTTAAGGTAAACAGAGTGGTATATTAAACGGTTTATATGTTAGTTGATACATTATTTTAAAGTAAATGGTACATTACATGGTCTATATGTTAATAAATATATTATAAATTTGATGAAGATTTGATAGTGTATATTGACATATATACTATTTAATATATCTTTGTTTGATATTTTTAGTTAGCCCAATTTGAGAGTGAAGGTATGTTATTTTTAGTTAGCTCAATTTGAGAGTTTAAGTATAATATTTCAATGGTTATGTAGAAAATTAAGATAAATAATATTTTTTAAAATTGTATTGAGATAAGTGAGATGTTTTTGATAATTAAGTTGATTCATCATCTCCTTGTGTGTAATGATATGTTTATGTAATGATGCAATTACATTGAATTTAGATGGTGTTAGGTACATTGAATATGGACACTAATACAAAGTCTTTTAAAATTGCAAAATTCAAATATACATATATTTTCTCTTATCCGGTGGTTTTTATAACTATTTTAAATATATGAAACCCAAGTTTGAATGGGCTTATGACAATTATCAACTATTATAAGATTGTTTTAGATGAGGGTGGACTTTGAAATGTACATATGATAAATTTTCAACTTTGTTGTTCTACCACAGGTTTATCATGTTCATTTATTAAGTGTATTCATCAATCACATAGGCTAAACTTTTAAAGTTTTTAACATTTTTTTTTGACCATTTTTGCCCAAAACACGGTTAGAAATTTTGAAGGATCATTGGAATTGCATATTTAGATTATTGAGATTGCACAATCCAACAGCTCTAGAGGTTTTTCAAGGCACGAAATCGATTTATGCATTCAAAAATGCAATTTAAGCAATGTAAAATTGTCATTTTACCAACAATTCATAGAGAGATTCCAATGATGGTTGACGGAAAAAGTAAAAGATGTAGAACATTTTGACTTGTCCTTCATCATTCTTAATTATAAAACACTTAGAAATGAATTTAGACATCATGATAGTAATTGAAAGTAACTTGTTAGAAACAATGAATTTACTCTCATGGCCACACGCTAATAACCCTACAAGGCCACACCACACCTAGGCTTAGACAACAAGTTTTACATGCACACACAAAGTTAAAGTTATAGGCACAAACACTAGCATGTGTCTAGAAGGGTCATCAAGGCCATGCCATACTAGGACTCAACACTCAACATACACACATAGACACACACAAATGTCAACATGTCTTTAGAATGAAGTTACAACCTATTCTAATTTAAGACACAACATCGAGCACATAGGTACATTTTCCCTTTGAGATACCATAACACAACATGTATACTTGCCAATGAGTTGCATGCATAAAGCAAGTCAGAAGGGTAGTGAGGCTATGATACTTAACCCTCGAAGTGTCAAGGTGTAAAAAAACATATTTAACTATTGAAGTATGGTTTAGGGATAAATTGCAAGATGATCAAACTTGTATTATATTAAAAGAAGGTTAAATGTTCTATGATTTCGACCTTTTTAAGTTTTCTATCTCACGTTGACCATAAAATCTTTGCTGATTTAATTTTGGATTCAACACTCTCGAAAATCCCCATTACAATTTGATTTTGTGATGTTAACTATTCATATATACAATTCTAGGCGTTGTCTAGCTATTCTACGAAATAGTTTTTTTCATCAGAATCCGACGACATAAATCTATACGAAATCACTATTTTTTGTTGTTTAAAATCCAGTTTTGAATGCATAAATGGATTCAGCATGCTGAAAAACCCCTGAGAACACTTGAATTAGTACCAATCTAACAAATTTCAAGCAAATATCTTCTAAAAAAATAGGAGAAAAACTTTCATTCCTTAACCTACCGCTACAATTGGTTAAATTTTAAGTTTAAAACATCAATTTTTTCTCAATTATTTTCAACTACGGAAACAATAAATTGGTACGAAATGTACACTAGAACTATTAAAATCCAAATTCAAAACTCCCAAAATAATGACTAACGAGTCGTACATAAAACACCCCTCGTAGCACGATCCCTTTGCTTTGTTACAACCCTAAGCAGCTGTCAAAAAAATAAGAAAAAACAAAAATATATATCCGCAAGCACATGGAAAAACACACCCTATGCCCAAAAACCTAAACCCATAACGACTACTTATTCTAATCCATACATGCGCACTGTTTAAGCCGAGTGGGTGCCTAGAAAGGTGTGTAGGACCCGACCGCGGTCCTTCTACTTTCTCGTGCAACCCGACCGGGGAATAATAAAGAAATGCATGGCAAGACGCGAGACATTCCCTCGCCACAATAAATTCAAGTCACGCCATGCCCGCTTCTGCGTATTTCAAAGTCAACCTTCTTTACTCCGCGCTCTTCCTTTCTCACCGCGCTCTTCGTATATATATTCTCACATTCCCCCATCCATCTCCATTCCTCAGACGAGGCCTCTGTGGCTTCTTATCTTCTGTTCATCATCAATTTATAAGCTGTGGGCTTCTTCAGATCTTCAAGCTTTCTCTGTCTATCCCTGTAAGTTCAGTATAAAATACTGATCACAGTAGAAACTCTATTAATGCATTCCGTTGCTGATATTGTTTTATTTTTCAGAGACTGCAACTGCTGTGGATTTTAAGTAGATTTCCATGCAGAATATCTTCATATTTGAACTCATTTTTTTTCTTTTTGTAGTAGCTGTGACATGAATTATTACTCTATATTTGAGCAGCTTCAGTATTTTCCATGGTTGTTTCTTAAGCTTGATCTCGTTCTCGCAGCTTACTGCTAGCGATTTTATGAGGAATGATAGCTTTGTTATACGCGTTCATGATGTTGGTAACGACTCTGTGAATGATTTCAATGATAGAATGGGTTATATTTCATGATGTTGCAGAGGGTGGGATGAGGAGGAGGAGGAGGATCAGGAGGGTTAAGGCTGGGCATTATATGCAAAGGTTGATGTGTGCCTGGCTCCCTGTATGCCACATACAAGGCCCAGTCATATGTTGATTGGCTTCATAGGTGGCTTACAAGGAGCCAAGCATACGTTTTCTTACCCTCTAAGCTTGATGTTTTTTACTTTTCTTTTCCATGCTTCTGTCATTTATTTTACTTCTTTTCATTCATATCCAGAGGTTTCAAGTTCCACACTCCTTTCTGGTTGCTATGTTGGAACAAGTTTTGTAAATATATGATTCAACTAGGATAGTGGATACTTTGCTTAAAACTAGAGTTAGGGTTAGTTTTTTTTTTAAATGAAGGATCCATATTCATATGTTTTCAGTTGTAAAGAAGATAAACCTTCTGGACATGATAAATATTAGTATATTACACTTCAGATGCACAATATAATTTACTTAAACATTAATCTTGGTATATGTTATTCTGTATTATGAATGCAATGCAGGCATTTCTTTGGTGTCATGATAAAGTCAATTTGGAGAAGTTCAAACATCTCCTACCTTATAAGAGAAAGGGAATTGTGAAAGCTAGTTTTAGAAGGTATGGATTCAGGTCTTCACAATGACAAAACCAGCCTATTAGGTTGTATGCTGCATGGACAATACAAGCAATGTGCTGTTCATTGGCTTATCAAAACTATTGGCATTTAGTAGTAAACAGCTGCTCTCTCGCTGTCTTAATGTACTGGATTTACTGTTATCTACAGATGGTAGTTGGGTGCCTGCCTAGCTACCAGTCTTAAGCATCAATAAGGCAGCTGTATCTTGAGATTTACATTACATGTGATAGTTTGTCAGCCCTTGTGATTGAATAAACTGGAGGAGAATTATATGGTTACAATACCAGACCTAGTCACATGATTCTGGATACTGTATACTTAATTGGTAACAAGTTTAGATTCACAAGAGAATAATCTAAGCTGTTCGGGCTTATAATGTACAAGGGGAATGTCTGAACACATGATCATTTGTATTGACTACTGTCACACTTAGGGAAAGGTGTCTCTATTATAATATCATGAATTTAATCTGGTCAAGAGTGTTTTTGAAATCTATGGTGCTCTTATAATATTATGGATTTATTCTTGTCAAAAGTGGCATTGAAATCTGGAGTGCTCATTTTGATATTGTATGTATCTATATCAGGATTTTCTGAAGCTTTTTTAATCATAAAAAAATTCCCAGCATTGAAATCTGTAGTGCTTATTTTGATATTATATGTATCTATATCATGATTTTCTGAAGCTTTTTTAATAATAAAAAATTTCCAAGCATGTGTTGGTTGTACTTTGGAAGAAACAAATTTCAGTAAAATTTTCAACTTAAATATTGACTTAAACACATTAATGTCTACATACATTGAAATCTATATCGCTCATTTAGATATTATATGTATCATAAAAAAATTCTCCTGTGTTAGTGGTACTTTTGGAAGAAACAAGTTTTAGTAAAATCTTTTACAATGAAGAAACAAATTTCAGTAAAATTTTCAACTTAAATATTGACTTAAACGCATTAATGTCTACATACATTGAAATCTATATCGCTCATTTAGATATTATATGTATCATAAAAAAAAATTCTGCTGTGTTAGTAGTACTTTTGGAAGAAACAAGTTTTAGTAAAATCTTTTACAATGACTGAACACATTAATGTGTACATACATGTCATCCTACAGTTATACAAATCCTTTATGTTCGAGGATATCAATCCTAGAGAGTTAGAATGACACGTGTATATACATTTCATCGTACAACTCTACATGCCCTTTGTGCTCCGACGATATAAACCCTGAGAGAGTATTCATTTTTTCACTATATATCTTCTATCAGTTTACATTGTACTTACAGCTACAGGTTTCTACATTTGATCATACTACTGTTAGTTCATTACATATATGTGTCATATTTCCTTCCTTCCTGTTAAGTAGTTTATTTTATTCATCTGCATTAAAGGTACCTGCCATGTGAATTTTATTGGAAGAGTTTTGCATTGTTAGAAAGTTTTAGTATAGACATAGTGAGAGTTTATTCTTATTTTAATAATGTTGATTTTCTTTTTTAAATTAGCTATAACATAAATATACTTTTAATCTTTTACACTGATTGATGACTTCTTTATGGTACTTACATTTTTTTTGATCCTGTATTTCTTCATTGCAACATAGTTTCTCCTTAAATTTAAATGAAATAGTAATTTTAATGGTATCAATATTATGTAAAGTGACCTCTTTTATTAGCTATGGTTTGGCCAAGAATTAATATCTTTATGTCATCCTCTCTTAAACACTTGGTGACTTTGATTAGAGTTTGAAACAATTTTAGAAAGCCTCTTGTCTTTTATGTTAGTTATCTTGTACTTGTATATTGGGTTCCTAATCATAGCCATACTTTCAATTGGCCAAAAACTTACTTCTAAGAAGAGAATCAGATAGGTGTATTTCTCTTAATTTAAAGATTGTTTAAATTATAAAACACTTTTATATTTACTCAATCCAATATTTTTTAAAGATAATAGGAATAACAAGAGTTTTAAAGAAGAATTTATTTTTCTCCCATAACTAAATTTATAAATATTTTTAAAATAAAAATAAATTTTCCACTTTTCATTAATTTATAATTCCAATTAAACCAGTGATCAATTACAACTCCAAAATATTTGTATGAAATGCTTTCCTTTAAACTATTATTATTGTTATACTTGTCAACTCATATATGCATTAAGTACTTATCAACTACTATATAATACATCACAGTTTAATATCATAAATTATTTAAATAATATATAAAAAATATAAAGAATTTTTAAAAACCACTACAATAAATTATCTTGGAAAATTACCACAAATAAATCATCATCTTGAGCTCTCAATAGTTAGGAAACATGAACAAAAATACTCAGTTACCAATCCTAATTCACAAAATACTAATTTAAAAACAATAATTAAGTAATAAAAGTTCATACAACATGCTTACAACATTATCATATCTAAATATACAATTTTTAGAATAATCTCATCAACCAAAAAACATCATATTGATGCAATTTATTACTTATATTACTACCAATCCTAATTCACAAAATACTAATTTAAAAACAATAATTAAGTAATAAAAGTTCATACAACATGCTTACAACATTATCATATCTAAATATACAATTTTTAGAATAATCTCATCAACCAAAAAACATCATATTGATGCAATTTATTACTTATATTACTGCTTAATTTTTCAGAATTTGAACCCTTAATAGTTAGGAAACATTAACAAGAATACTCATTACTAATCTTAAATCACAAAATACTAACTTAAAAATAGTAATTAAGTAAATAATAAGAAGCTAGACAACATTATTGCAACATTACCATATCTAAACATATAATTCTTAGAATAATTTCATAAACCAATAAATCATCATTACCATGCAAATGATTACTTCTATTACTTCTTAATTAAATATAAATAAATCATAATAATCAACATAACATATAAATTTCATACAAATTGTTAAGCCAATATATCCATGTTAAACCATAATAGTCAACATAACATATAACCCACCTTCACACAAAGTGTTAATCCAAAATGTCATGATTAATGAGGCTATACAAATTATTTTCCATACATATTACTATACATAAATCATTCATACCTCTAATTATACATTAACTATAATAGGAATTAATCGACCAAAGTAAGTGGCATTAACTAAACACCACACAAATAAATTTTTGTTCTCCAAATTATGTTGTATGGGCTTAACTTTTAAAATCAAATTCAAAATCAAAAGAGATTTAAAAATGGTTCAAAATTATTATTTTTAATGCTTGTAACACACAATATTGATACAACACATAATGTAACATTGGAATGCTCACTGGCTTCTTAACCTACCTAACTATACTAGAGGTCCAATTATTTACAGTGAAATGAAATGTTTGTAAAGTTGATGTAGAATATTTAGGCTTCAATGCCTACACTCACCTTCAAATTCTACTTTAGATGATGTCTAGGCTTCTATTAAGGTTGATAACTTGAAGGTGCAACCTCGTTGATAATGAGTTTGATCTTGGATTCATCGATCCATTCAATTATCCCCTTTGTGTTTGAATGCTTCTCAATTTGGTAAAGAAAACACTACCCTCTTGGAATTGTAACTCAAGGGTCAATACATATATTACCTTGTATTAGGAATCTCTCTCCATTGCCAACTTTCTCTATTGTAAGATGGATATATTAATCACTTAGTGAGACTGAATGCTTTTGTTGAGATTAACACTAGTGCCAAATCTCTCTATGATTTTCTTCATTAATTCCTTAAACTCATCCTTCTTTAGTATGTTAACGTTCTTTTGAAGAGAAAAAATCAAACACCCAAATATTCCATAGCTACCATATTATAAATAACTTCAATTCCCTTACTTTTGACTTATGCAGATGTTTTTCTATTCTTATCATCTTTAAAATCTTAGATTTTTCATTAGTGTGTGTTTCTCTATCAATTTTACTTAGTTTCTTGTTAAGCTTTTAAAATTGTACATATCCTCCTTCTTGACCTTCAATCTTTGGTGTAAAAAATTCTCAAAGCATAGACCATATAGTTGATCTCTGGATTCCCTAGCTAGTTTTTCATACGATTCCTTGGATGCCCTTAAACTCACCCAAATTCTTGAACATGAATGACTTGGCTAGCTAGTTTTGCATAAAATTACTGAACACACATTCATGTGTGATGCAGGAGCATCGCCTTCAAAGTCAAAACGCAAGCGTGGAGGCAAAGGAACGACATCTCAGCATGACAAAGTTTCAAATAAGAAATTAACTCAAAATTAAATAGAGTTGTTGAGATATTTTTGAAAGCAACATTTTTAAATATGCCGTGTTTGTAAAGTCGTGAAGGACTGTAAGGGGTTGCAGATATAGAGTGTTGACTCTTATATGCAAATAACTGTTAGTTATTGTAATAGGACAGAGTAGGTAACCGCTAAGAGTTTGATAGGATAGGTTACAGACAGAACGACGAGAGCTCATGGAGCCAGTCCTTAGATAGTTTGTTGTTGCATTATAAAAGTATTAGGAGATGAGATAGAGATAGAGACTAGTAGAACATAATAGAGTAGAAGAAAGACTATGTAATTTGTTTTCATGAATGAATAGAACAGACATAATTGTCCCAAATCTTGGACTGTGTTCATTTGGATGTATGATTGAATGAATGTGATATTCCATGTGGGTGGTTTAGTTCATTTTCATTCATGTATGATTGTTCAAGAAATTGATAGTATGAGTTCGTGATGAAACTGGATAAGTTTCAATTGTTTCGAGCTTCTGAAACTCGTATGCAAGGTGTGCATCTCGAACACAAGGAGTGCGTTGATTGAGTCTCAGAGTGACTCAGAGGAGTTCATAGAGAACCAAGGAAACTGAGACCAGGTGCAAGGAGTGCATAGCGTCAAGAAGCGACCAAGCCTCGAAGAACTAGAACAGAGGAACGTCGGGTGGGCGAGAAGAATTTCTTTTCAAGAAATCCTTCGAACTGAGTTATCGAAATGCCAAGAACACAAGGAGTGCATGGGAAGTTGGAATCCTTTAAGGATCAAGCTCAGAAGAGATAACACTTTTCATAAGTGTTGACGAGATCCAAGAGTCAGACTCGTAGGAGGAGCAAAGGTCAAAACCTTTGAAGGCTGATAAATCTTCTAAGTCAGAAGAAATCAAAAGCTCAGGAGGAGGAGCGATAGTGGTCATTGGATCACTATGTAAAGGATCAACAACCGTCTGATTTGTGTAAAGTGCACGAGCCTTAGCGCTTCACACATTCAGGAGAGAGAGCTCATCAAGGTTTGAGGATTTGAGATTTTTGAAGGCCGGAGAGTCGAAGTAGAATCTTAGCCATCTGATCAGCAGGAACAGATATGAGTCGTCAGATTGTTCGAGGTAAGCTTCAAGTGTCAGATCACCTAGGGCGAATCTAATCTGTCAGATACCGTGGGTCCAGGAGGAGGCAAGTTTGAAACTTGAGATTTTCGAAGTGTGGAGAGCCGAAGGGCCAGAGTGAATCTGGACCATTAGATGAAGGAGGATATGTGTTGGCGGGTCGTGAGATCTAGAGGAAGGCAAAAGGTGAAACGTTGAAACACCCGAAGCTCGAATAACTGAAGAGTTGAGCGCCGTCGATTTGCACGGGGACACTTGTCAACAGATCGTGAGCTCCAGGTAAACTGTAGGGGGTTTCAGTTGAGATATGAGATTGCCGAAACCCGAAGATCCGAAGTGAATATGGACCGACAGATCTAAGGGAGACGTGGCATGAATCCGTGAATTCTGGGTAAATTCCCTAAGTGATTCGTAGCCATTGGATCTAAGAGAGATGTGGCATAGATCCATGCACTCGGGGTAAAGACCTGAAGTAATCCTCGATCGTCAGATCAGGAGGACACACGTCAGTGGATTATAGCCTTCGGATAAAAGGCATTGGGAAGAAGGGTGAAGTTTGAGATTTGAGATCTCAGAAGTCTAAAGACCCGAAGGAGATCTTGACCGTTGTTCAAGAAGGGGGTCACAAGACCATTGATCTGAGTTGAAAGGTCAAACACCCAAGCAGAAGTAGGACCATTGATTGATCAGGACAGGTGTCTACAGATTGTCAGTTTCAGGAGGTTGAAGTACGAAAGAAAGTAGGGTTTGAGATTTCAAAACCCCAAAGTCCAGAATCACGAAGAGATCTTGACCGTTGATCAAGAAGGGGAAAATCTGGTCTGTAGACTTGAAAAGTGCAGATTTGAACCGTCAGTTCAAACAATATAATCAAGATCACAAGATCGATGATCTCGTAGCATTTCAGGGGTAGGAGTTGTGCAGAATTTAAAACATTGAGGCGGGCCATAATTGCGTGGTCACGTGAAGTCACCACTAAGGTCACATCAAGAGGGGGCTTATAAAAAAAAGGAGCTAACGCCCAATACTTTGAGATTTCGTAGGAGAGTGAAAGGGAAGGTTGCAGGTGCTATAAAACCTGCACCGAGGAGCCGAAAGGGCCTATGTTTAGTCACAAAACGAGACCATCAAGGTTTCAAAGAGTCATTCGACTCAAGAATCAGAGATCCTTGACCGAGAGGTCGTGTAGCCCTACGGGGAAGTAGGGGGGCTGCATCAATGTGCTTTTGAAGTGACAAATGATTGATCACCTAAAAATATTCCATAGATAATATCCCATAAATAACTTCAATTCCCCAACTTTTGAATTACATAGATATTTTTCTATGCCTATAATGTTTTAAACCTTTATCTGGATCTATCTCTTAACAAGATTAGTGTTGGATATGTGTTGCATCCTTTGTAGGTAGACTTAGTCACATCCTAGAAAATATTTGGGGGTGAACTTCCCCTTGGCAGGGGGGTGGCATTGGGGCCTAATGATCCCCTCATCCAAGGGTTTTGTGGTGTAGCCTTAGAGGAATTTGTTTTGAGTCATTTATTTATTATTTCAGCTAATGGTTTCATCCCATTATAAACCAATTTGGTTAAGGAATTAGGGTTGTAATATGATTTGAGTTAATGAATCAAGGCTTTGGATGTTATGGAATACCTAAATATTGTATAGTGAACAGTGAAGTTAATAAAATAAGATAGGGAGAGGTGCAATTCTTAGTTAGGATAGCTTCCCCGGTGAAGAGTTTATAGGGTAAATTTTTGTGAGCTTTGTTTTTGTGTGCCATTGTTATTCTTATGTTTTATATTTTTTAGTATTGATTTTATTGCACATGTTTGTCAAACTCTTCATTTGGTATATTAGAGCCATTTTATTGGCTTTAGGGATATGCCTTTGTCACTACAAATTAGCTCATTTTATGAAGTGTAAAGGGGTCCACGATAAAAAAATTCTTGAGTGGGAGCTTTGTGCAATGAATCTTGCATAAAAATGGAAAACAATTCAAGAATAGAAATAGAGAAGTTTAACAACTAGAACTTTGAGTTATGGAATCTAAAGATGGAAGATCTTGTAGATAGAGAATAGTAATTTGATGTGGATCAAGGTACAAAACCTGTTGGGATGTTGAAAGAAGATTAGGAAAATATATAAAGAAAGGTGAGAACTACAATTCAACTTTGTCTCTTAGTTTTAGTGTTGTTTAATGTCTCTATATAATAGAATGTAAATAAGTTGTGGGATAAGTTAGAGAATTTGTATCAGTCAAAGTCCCTGGTAAACAATTCTTTTTCTTCAACATAAGTTGTATCATCTTATGATGGATGACATTAAAGTTTGAGGATGTAATTCCATCTTTCTTATTAGAGGAAACAAGGATAAAATTAATGAAGGTGTGGCCAAATATGTTTTTATCTATGAGAGGCCATCCCCAAGAGAGGAAAATAAGTCTTCGTGAGGTGGATCTATATATAGAGGTAGATCTAATATCCAAGACAATCTATAAACAAATGATGGAAATAGGGTAAATACAAACATTATAAGAAAAAATGAAAACAAAATAATGTTGATAAAAGTAAGGGATATGGTGATGTTCCTTCCACATAAATGAAAAACTCCATGAAATAAGGATATGTTTACTTAGAATCTACAAGAACACATTTAGATCATGATATATGTATGGTTGATAAACTGAAGTTCTTCATTTAATATGAATTCTCACATGGAGTGTTTCTATAAATATGAAAAGTATTAAAGTATATTCCACATCAAGCAACATCCCTTGTTATAGGGTTATATTTGAATGTCAACAATAAAGTGATGTGTTTCACCTTCTTGAGGCCTTAGTGATATAGCCCATTTAATTCAAACATGGACACAACTTTTTTTTTTTATTACAAATTTTAGGATGAGAAAATATTTCAAATCCTTTTTAGATGAAATATGCCTAATCTAAATACTTTTCCAAAAAATTTCTCAAACCATTAAGTATGATGGTTCTTTATCTGTCATGTGAATAGACCCAAAGGAAAACTTAGAAAAGTGAAAAGGTGTTTTGCAACCTTTGAATCTTGATGTTATTTATATGCCATTTTTATGGTTGTAAGTGGAAAGGCACTTTGCAAACTATTCCAGTTTTGTGGTTGTAAGTGAAAAGGAGCTTTGCAACCTTTGAATCTTGATGTTTTTTATATGATATTTTTGTGGTTATAGGTGATATAAAACCTGAGTAGCTTATGCTAAACCTAAAAGAAAATAATAATGGATACTTTGACTCCTTTATTATGTGATGGAGAGAAACATAAAGATTGTTTTTTGTCTTATATTATTATTATTTGTTGCTTTATATAATGTATGATTATTATTATTTGTTTCTTTATATAATGTATGAGATATAAAAATGAATATCAAAATTCTAAACATCATTCATTTTGTATTTTGTAAATTTTTTGAAAAAATTTAATAAAGAAATAACAAAGAAAATGAATGAAGAAACGAGAATGGTAAAAGCAAAATAGGTAAAGACAAGATGAATAGTTGTATGAAAGAAAGCTATTGGTGATCAAGATTTAAATCATGAAAATGAATCATTTACAAAAATTGCATATAGCCTCAAATGTGAAATCAGGGAAAGCCATAACTCAATCCAATACCATGTATATCGGGACCACATAGTATTGAACAAAAAAAAATGCATAAAACAAAATTTTCATCTCAAATAAGAGTTTATCAAGACTTAATGAAGTGGAAAGGAAAACCAATATAAGGTGATTGCATGGTCAAAAGCAAATATTTCTTAATTTAAGCTTCAAGCTTCAACTAGAAGTGGAATCTAAAGAGGTGAACGAACATTATTGACTTCTCATATGGCTTAAAAATCGACACAAATGGGCTAGATAGTAGCACACATTATTATCAAGTCTAGATTAGTAAATAAATGAAAATGAAGACATTTATCTCACTTTTGGGTCCATGAGACTTTGTCCAAGCATTGATTCTTGAAGTGCCTTCTTGTTCTTCGTAAATGTGTTGAGGGGAACTCCCTTGAATGTGAAAGCATAAGAAAAAAATTAATTAAATGAGAATCAAGTAGGGTTTTGATACTCTTGACAATAACTTTGTACACAATATATTATTCCTTATAAGAACTACTAAAAGAAAGAAAAATTAAAAAATATTCCCTATTAGGTCCACATGAAACTCCATGGTTGATTCCTTCAAGAACCCACTAGATTCCATTTTTTCCCTAGAATTTCCAGGTACAAAAGTGGTCTTCATGTCCATTGCAAAGCATTTGGAAAGTGCTTATTTACTATGAGCTAAGAGAAGCCATTATACAAGGGATCCATTGTTGACATAAAAGTATATGGAGGGAGGGTGAGCCACCTTCCTTGGTAATTGTAGATGAGTTACAATTTTTTTCACAAGAGTATTCAATGCCCACAACTTAACATCCAAGCCTATATACTACCTTCAAAACATGACTATGAATGAAAATAATTTATTCTCAGGCTCCCTGATCTTAGCAGTTGTGTGGTTGTTTCCATGGCACATGTATCTCTAATTTTATTGTCGACCTTCTCCTTGCAATCACACTCATCTTGCCAATGACTCCATTTTGTGGTGGAATTCACCACAATACTATGGGATTTAGATATCTCATTATCACACCATTAAAAACCAACATGAACCTATGTTTAGTCATACAAAACACAAAAATGACTCATGTTACTGGATAAATCGGTAGGTGCGAACACTAACAGATCTCCCTAGATCCACCTGAATCTAGAACAAAACAGGACAGGACATGACTCTTTCTCTAAGTTGTGGTCATTGAATCTACTACTGAGAAGGAATGAGTGACATACCCTTATATCACTTCCTTAGGTCTCTGTTGTTTCTGCTTCGCTCCGGTGCTCTTGTGAAATCAGGTCCAAGACAACACAAACCAGCCAAAGCAAAGATAGCAAAGTATATTCAATGTCAACCTATGCATATGATCAAGGAGTTATGCAATAAAATAAGAGTGATTTTATGGGAAAGGGACATGGCGTTGTATTATATTAAATGAAAGTAGAAGATACAACCAGATCGCCTTGATGTCGCAAGATTCCTTTCAGTGACCCTTGGTTCCAACACACACACTTGCTCTATATTTGCATGAAGAAGATCCAGTAAAACTTGATAGACCAAATAGAGTCTCCAAGATTCTGTCCAAACAAAGTTCTTCACACAATTCTTTCACCAGTTCTTCATTCAATCTTGCTTAACCTTTTCCATGAGAAACCTTTCAATATATAGGAGAAGGAGAGATGGTTAAATGGATGAGGATGATCCCACCAAATATGAGAAGTCAGTAGGATGCCAACCATGTGAATGCCAACTCATTTTCTAGAAGATTCCATTCTAGAACCTTTCTGACCTCTTCTCTTTTCCAAGCTTTGAAACAGGTTTTCACCCTACCTATAGAGTAGACTACGATCAGTTCGCACCCTAAGTATGGGTTGCCTGCGAGAATAAAGGATTTTCACACCCTATAACATAGGCAACCTGCGAACTCATCTTAAAAATGTGTTTTTTGGAAGAAGACAACAGTCACTTTTCTCAGGCAAAAAGTCCTTGTGGGAGCCTGACTACATCACTTGTAGAGACATCACCAGAGTGACCAAAATAATGTGTAACATAATGCCCCCCAAAGTATGAGGCTAGAACTTGTGACAACCAAAATAATTTGTAAAATGTGTGTGTGTGTGTCAGAAACAAGGAGTGCACCTAATCAGAAACCTGTAAACAACCAAGCATATGAAGAATATAATACCAGTTCTGATCATATCGCAAATGAATGGAATCATAAACGTAGGTCATGGCCACCAATCATACACTGTGGATCCATGTCGTCAAAATGCTACATAGCCACTGGAAATACACAATGGATCTATGTGAGAAGACTTGAATTAAGGCATAGCCATGTGACATACAAAGTGGATCTATGTGCTAATACAAATCATACATACTCCATCACAGCTTGGATAAAAATGATGAGACCCAGGGTCTTCAATCCTGTCACCTGAAAGTACAAATCTAGCCATGTGATTACATGTGCTGAAGTTGAAAATGGTAGAAACCACTTGATTACTAGTCATTGATGAAAACCATTAACAAGTGCAAGGGAAATCACCATTTATGTCAATGACTCCCAAGGTATCGAAGTACAATCTGAACGAATACGAATGAATGAGCTGAAGTCGAGCACTCGGCAGAATCTCTCAATCAGAGATCAATGATGTGAAACCCTTGTCGAAAGAGAAGAGACCTTCCGTTAAGGCATGAAGGTTCCAAGGTACTAAATGATTTCTATGTCTCATTCTCGGATAATGAGTTGGAGTCGACGAAAAAATACTTGTCACAGGAGGGCCTTGATGTATCCCCCATCAATGACACGAAATAACTAACAGATTTTGAGGGTGAAACAAAGTATGAATATGCATTGAAATGGACATAGGGAAGGTCGACATAGTAAGAATGGACGACTGCAGATGGCCGACCCAATAGAAGGCTCGTTTGAACTTCTCTTGAACATATGAACGACATGACCAAGGACTTGGCAGCACTGACTCAAAGACGACCCAAGATATGACCTTGTAGCAAGTCGGACGAGAGACAAATGGATTTCCCAACCCATATTCAAATGATGAATAGGGGGTGTCATGTTCAAGAGTGATGCTTACTACCATAAATACGAATATGAAAACATATCCCTTTCCCAAAATTTCCCCCACCATTTCTGGCGAGTACCTTTTTATTTTTACACAAGATTGAGGAGGATAACATATGCTTGTTGATGTAAGATCATCCTTCAGACAAGTCCCTCAGAGTATATTTAACGAACCCTAGGAAGGAGTGGTTCGGTCCCATTACGAGTCTTTCAATGTTTGTTTAACGAGTCCAAGGATAGAAAACTCAGGGTTTTTTCATGTTTTGAGAGTCTGAAAAACACTTAAAGAGAACTCTCTCAGTTCCTTTTTTGTAAAAGAGTTCGACGAGACCGAAAAAGCGATAAACTATCATCCATCGAACATTTTCTTCAAATACTTTAATGAGCGTGAAAAGAACAAGATCGCTCGACAATCTTTTCGTTTTTATGGAGCGTGAAAAGAGCTTAAAGGATACTCCCTTACGTTCGTTGTTTTCTTGTTACCATGACGAATACAAAAATACAAGAAAAAAGTATACTCGGTTACGTTCTCATATATTTTCGAGCACGAGAACGAACGAAGACTGAGCTCGAGGTTTTTCCTACAAAAACCCTAAAAAAGTAGTCGTACATGTGACAAAAAATAAAAAGCACTCGTACCCCCTCGTTCAGACTTCGAAGTTGCTATATCTGCGAAAAACCATACTCACAAGGCTATTAGGGTATTAGGTTTTATAAACAAAGCAATAAAAATAATATAAAAGATCAATAAGAAATAGTAAAAAGTGAATAAATATGGGTGAAAAGGACTTTTTACCATTTCATTGTTACTTTGCCAAAAACTTGTCCAACATACCTCATTTTCCCCCAAATTTATTTACTCGATTGCAGGAGGCACAAGCGATCATTCGATGAATGGTTTCAGCCAACGAGGTGATCTCCTGATTCTCCAACTTTTCCATGGTTTGTTTTTGGTTTTTATTGGCAATTTTTAGAGTTTTGAGTCCATTTTAGGGTCGGAACATGTGCTCAAGAATTCTCGTAGGTGGGTCATGCGGGACCTGTGAGAATATAAGATTCTTGCAGGTGGGCATCAGGGCACCTGTGTGAATCTTGCACTCTGCAAAAGATTCACCTGCAAGGGCCAAAAAATGGATTTTAATGTGTGGTTTTGCTCAATAAAAATTATGCAAGAGTTTAGAACAAGTTGCTGACTTCCCTCTCATGGATCTATTGCAGGTGTTGACCATCACAATGTCAGAATGGAGAGAAAGAGAACATGAGGAGGATGATGCCATTGCTGGAAATGATCCAAGTACAGTCGCTGCCCTCCGGGAATGTGAGCTCTTGAAATTTTTTAGGATCCCGGGCATGAGAGCCCAACTCAGGTTGTTAGAATACCTGGTCCACATGTGGGACATGGATCAATAGTTATTTCATGTGGGAGTCCATACGCTGACACTAGATATCGAGGATATCTATTTTCTGACGGGGTTTTCACGACGTGGATACCATGCTACTTTGACCAGAGGTAGAGGCGACAGACTTCCTATGAGCGAGTATGTTCGCCAATATTGTGTTCCTGAGGTAGAGAGAAGCAAGGGTAAGGTTTCCATTTGGGGGGTCCAAGATTTGACCTTATAGACTATCTTGTTTACCATTGCATGCATGGTTGGGAGCGCGGCTCCGCACATGGCTCTCCAGAGCTATTTCCAATACGCCATAGAGTGCACAGAGCCTCGGGTTTTCAACTGGTCGGGCGCAGTTCTCCGCAGTATGAAGAGACAACTGACAAAGTGTAGAAGGGGTGACTTGAAGCTGTTTGGGTAAGGGTCACTTTTGGTGTCATTCTTCCTCGAGAGGGTCCCACTGCTGCGACTACAGGTTGATTGGGGTTTATCGGCCCCATAGGATCCGAGGATGCTGAGGTGGTGTAGCCTCATGGCTTGACACGTAGTAGGGCCTATAATCAAGTATAATGATTCATTTTTTGACTGGTTGAGGCCCCATATGATGATGATCGACAACTACGCATATGTCGGTTTGGATTTTCGAGGGGATCTGGATTTGGTCCTGCCTAAGGATGCTTAGTGGGGTGACTTAGGTGAGAAGTACACATTTTGTTCTTTTTAAATGTTTTTGCAAATTTTATTATATGAAATGTTTTTATGTTTATCCAAGGACTAATCAAAAAAATTATTTTTGATGACACAGATGTGGGGTCGTAACGAGCTCCAGGAACGTCTCCCATTCAAAGGCAAGGAGAAGCAACTCCAGTGGCGAAATGGGATGCCGAAGACTACGAGGCAGTGGAACAGAACTTAGAGGGGTTGACCGTGGATGTCCCAGACATTCCTATTGGGGTGATCCCGAGACGTTACCAACGCCATACTGTGGGCATGTCCGAGTCTCTCAGTCGACTGCTCCATAGGGTATCCCGAGCAGTTGTGTGTTATCATGAGCGTCATCCATGATGTTATTTTGTAGAAGATATAGGCTTCGTATTTTGAGATTTTGATCCTTGGACATAAACCTTTTGTAAAAAATTTTGATCGTTATATACATATATACAGCTTCTACCGAATTATTTTGTGTTGTGTTATACTTGTGATGTGTGATTGGTTTATAAATGTCCCAAATATCTGTCTAACACATAGTTAGATAAGGCATCAGTCAATGTATTTAGACATCTAGGAATGTGCTGATATTCGACATAATCAAAATAACGTTCCAAGAGGCAAATTCGTAAATATACCCATAATAAAGTAGGACTTCGGATAGCATAGACATTACTTAACTGTAGTACTACTAGCTGTGAATCGAGTCGTATAACCAGGTGGCAGGTATCAAGTGAAATAGAATCAATCAAAAATTCGATGATGATGTTATATTCTGCAATATTATTGGTCGCACGACCGACGCACACACCTCGTAGACTGATAAGTTCATTTGTAGGGGCGTAAATTGCCCATGCAACATAAGAAAGGTTCTGAGTACTACGACTAGTTCCATCAACGAAGCCAATGTGGGGTAGCGAAGACTTCGACATCTGGAAACCAAGCACAACACAAGATAAGTGGTTGAGGGCAGAGACAAAATAACGAAAAAGCATACTAAAGTAATACACAAAAAGTATGACACAATAAAATACAAGCACTCATGCACAACTGATCTTAAACATAGTACTTCTTTAAGTACAACCCATTTCTGGGTTCACTCAAAGGGATACCATTGTAGTCCATCAACTCGTAAGCTCCTTTCTCCAAAACTCATCTAACGATATAAGGACCTCGCCACATAGCTTCAATTTTTTTGGCTCCTAGCATATCCCGATCTTGTTCGTAAAGGAGAACCATATCACCTTTGGAGAAAATGCATGGCTTGACATGTTTGTCGAATTGGGATTTGACGCGTTTCTTCTGGGCTTCTATGACTAGGGTGGTATCGCGATGGGTTTCGTCTAATTGCATGAGATACAATAGACGTTCTTCTTTGGCATAAGTGTTTGGGAGAAGTTTGACGGCTAGTTTTAGGGAGGGTGTCTTACATTCAATCGACAAGATGGCTTCTAGACCATAGACTAACTGGAACGGTGTAAACCTGGTAGCATACTTAACAAATGTTCGGTAAGCCCACAATGCTAAAAACAACATTGTGTGCCAACTCGTTTTGTGAATCCCTATCATTCATCGAAGCATGGTAATGATGACTTTGTTTATTGCTTCAACTTGGTCGTTGGCTTGTGGGTAATAGGGTGTTGAGTTTTCATGGCGAAGACCCAACTTTTCAGTGTGTTCAAACATCATGAAGTTTCTAAAGTGGCTACCGTGATCAGTAACGATAGCTTGAGGAACACCAAACCGAGAAATGATGTGATTGAATATGAATAATGCTGCAGTCTTTCCGATATTGTCGAATGTTGGCATCACTTCGACCCATTTCGTGAAATAATCTACAACTACAATAATGTATCCATGCCCCTCGACCCAGTGAGGGTGACATATCATGAAATCGATACTCCATTTTGCAAAAGGACGAACGAAGACCACAAGGTGTAGAGGAGAAGGGTGTGATCGCATTTTATTGTTGTAGGTTTGACAAGCGTTTCATTTTTGGACATCAATTATACAATAGTTAAATAAAGAAGGCCAAAAATACCCCGCTCGTAAGATCTTCTGGGCAGTAGCATACCCAGACATGTGACCACCACAAACTCTAGAATGATAGTCATTCAAGGCTTTCTCAGCTTCGTCAAACATGAGGCAACGTCGAAAAATAGAGTCAATCCCACGATGATAAAGAGTATCACCGAGGATAATATACCGACGGGCTTTGTAGCGTATTCGACGGCGGTTAGTGCTAGACAAATTGGGCCAGAAATTCTAGGTCTGGAGATATTTGATGATATCTCCGTACCAAAGGTCAGCGAAACTGATCAGGAAAAGGGATTCATCAGGTAATGAATCTTCTGCTACATTTTCCGTCTCAGAGTAGGGAAGGTCTCATATCAACTCGACAAACACCAAAGATTTCTTGTACTTAGCGTGTTCAAATTCTAATTCAAACTCTTGGAGTATTACAATCCATTTGGAGTATTTTTCCCCTAGAAATTGGCGTGTAAGAATGTGCTACATAGGGTTGCAATTAGAAATTAACGTAGTCTTGCGAAAAAGGATAAAGTGCCAGAAACATTGAACAGCTTGGACGACTGCTAAGGCCAGTTTTTCAACATGTAAATACTTGGTTTCGGTAGTCATGAGACTCTGACTCAAGTAATAGATGACATGTTTGTCATGAGAATCATCCTCCTAGATGAGAACCATAGCGATGGTATAGTCCGAGGCTGCGAGGTAAAGGAAATAATACCGACTGTAATCAGATGGGAAGAGTAGTGGGGTACGTGTTAAATATAGTTTCAAAGATTTGAAATATTTGTCGGCAGTGGTATCCCATATGAACTCAAAACCTTTCTTGAGCAGTGGCATAAATCCAAGAGTTAGCTCAGCATAGTTCGGGATGAAACGATGAAGAAAGTTTTCCTTCCCTTGCAAACTTTGTAACTGGCGAAGTGAGGAAGGAGGAGGGAGATTGAGAATCGCCTCGACCTTCAAAGGATCTACCCTGATCCCTTGACGTGAAACAATAAAGCCCAGAAGTCAGTCGGATTCTACGCAAAAAACACATTTGTGGGGATTCAAGCGTATATGGTAAAATCGACATCAAAGGAAAATGGTGCGGAGGTGTATTGGATGATCGACACGACGCATGGAAGGAGCGGGTACGTCATCAAGATATGACTGCACAATGTGCTTTATATCATGAAAGGCATAAGACATAGAACATTGAAAAGTTGCACTAACATTCTTTAAACCGAATGGAAGTTTCCAGTAGGCGAAAGTGACCCAAGGAAAAATAAAAGTGGTCTTGTGTTGGTCCACGGGTACGATATTGATTTGATTATATCCGAAAAAACCATCCATCAGAGAGAAAATTTCACTTTCGGCACAATCATCGACGATCTGGTCAATGAAGGGGGTAGGAAAGTTGTCTTTAGGACAATCTTTGTTAATGTCTCTATAATCAACGCACACACAGATCATGCCTTGTTTATTGTTAATTGGAACAAGATTGGAAACCCAATCAGTTAGAGCCACAGGGTAAATAAAGCCAGCTTTGAGAAGTTTCTCAACTTCAAGCTTGATAGCGATTTCTTTACATGGGTGGACCAAACGAATTCGTTGCCGGACGGGTTTAGCACCTGGGTATGTATTAATCTCATGTACCACAATGTCGGGGTCAATCCCAGACATTTCTTCATAGCTCCATGCGAAGACGTCACAAAATTCTTGGAAAAGAGACTTGTAGGTGACAACTTCATCATGGGAACACGAAGCTTCGATAACATTTTCGACAACTCCAGGTTTTATGGATATGTCAAGGGGGATGGTGGGTGAGATATTACTTAAGTTCCCTTCGTAGAACATATCGTGTGTAGACTCAGGAACAGTAGAAATGATGACAATGCTTGACGGGGTCAAGATTCGTTGGTAACCCTCGATGGTGTGTTGTTCCAGGAAGAGGATGGAATGATGATGTCCATCATCCCAAGGAGTGTCTTCCATGGACATAACAAACATAATCATCTCATCTATGGGAAAAATGATGTGGAATGGATTTAGAGATAAATCACCAAGAGAGGGGGTAGAAGGGGTTGCCGATTGAATGGCTTGATAAGCGGATTCGACCTGACTCAAAGGCATTTCGTCGCCATAACGAAGATAATCATCGGGGTTGGGTACCATCCATGGGTTGTAAGATGCAGGGGTTCCGTGAATAGAGGTGGAGTGTAAGTTTTAAACATGCGAAGTAAAGCAATGCATATAGATTCTTAAGCAATACTTAAACTAATCAATGGCTCATACACATAGTACACAGAGATTTTTACCGGAAACCCTCAACCGAGAAAACCTTTCTTATTTTCATTATATCAAATTTCACCATTCACCATACAATATATACAATGTTTTTAGGTATTCCATAGATACCAAAACCCTAATCCCTTAATCCAGGACTAATTTACAAATCAGCTAAAAATAGAAAAAACCACCCAAAAAAAAATTTCGGGGCACTGTGCATAACCAGGGGGGGCATACCTACCCCCCCCCTGGGACCCCCCTAGGAAAGCGCTCAACGCACACAACAAACCTCTAGGTGAAGGGATCGTCAGACGCAGTTGTCGTATCTGACACACCCACACACACACACATGCAAAGAATATAACACATACCCAACATTCTCCCACTTGTTGTTTTCTTTGCATCTAGGGGTTCAAGGGATTATATAGTCAACAATCCAAGGCAATAATTCCCATTGTTACTCTACACCAAGAGAACTTTTCTGTGCTCACAGACTTTGTCAATGAATCTACAACATTCTTCAAAGTTTCAACCTTTTCCAGCAACACCTTATTTTCCTCAACCATGTCTCTCACAAAGTGATACTGAACATCAATATGATTTGTCTTCGAATGATAAGATGGGTTCTTTGCCAGGAATATTGCACTCTGACTGTCACAGTCTAATCTCACTGCTTGATGTACCAACCCAATACC
>ML786487.1:242073-253773 GCA_009831015.1 Picea engelmannii | reverse complement strand
CAAATTATGTTGTATGGGATTAATATTAATTATTACACTTTTAAAATAAAATTCAAAATCAAAAGAGATTTAAAAATGGTTCAAAGTTATTATTTTTAATGCTTCTAACATACAATATTGATACAATACATAATCTAACATTGGAATGCTTACTGGCTTCTTAACCTACCTAAGTATACTAGAGGTCCAATTATTTAGAGTAAAATGAAATGTTTGTAAAGTTGATGTAGAATATTTAGTCTTCAATGCCTACACTCACCTTAAAATTCTACTCTAGATGATGTCTAGGATTCTATTAAGGTCGATAAATTGAAGGTGAAACCTCGTTGATAATGAGTTTGATCTTTGATTCATCGATCCATTCAATTATCCCCTTTGTGTTTGAATTCTTCTCAATTTAGTAAAGAATGCTCTGTCCTCTTGGAATTGTAACTCAAGGGTCAATGCATATATTACCTTGTATTAGGAATCTCTCTCCATTGCCAACTTTCTCTATTGTAAGATGAATATATTAATCACTTAGTGAGACTGAATGCTTGTGTTTAGATTAACACTAGTGCCAAATCTCTCTATGGATTTGTAATGCCTTAAACTCATCCTTCTTTAATATGCTAACGTTCTTTTGAAGAGAAAAAATTAAACACCCAAATATTCCATAACTACCATATTATAAATAAGTTCAATCCCCTTACTTTTGACTTGTGCAGATGTTTTTCTATTCTTATCATCTTTAAAATATCAGATTTTTCATTAGTGTGTGTTTCTCTATCAATTTTACTTAGTTTCTTATTAAACTTTTAAAATGGTACATATCCTCCTTCTTGACCTTCAATCTTTGGTGTCAAAAATTCTCAAAGCATAGACCATATAGTTGATCTTTGGATTCCCTAGCTATTTTTTCATACGATTCCTTGGATGCCCTTAAAGTCACCCAAATTCTTGAACATGAATGACTTGGTTAGCTAGTTTTGCATAAAATTATTGAACATGCATTCATGTACTTTCGAAGTGACAAATGATTGATCACCCAAACAATATTCCATAGATAATATCCCATAAATAAATTCAATTCCCCAACTTTTGACTTACATTGATATTTTTCTATGCCTATCATGTTTTAAACCTTTATCTAGATCTATCTCTTAACAGGATCAGTGTTGGATATGTGTTGCATCCTTTGTAGGTAGAATTAGTCACATCCTAGCAAATATTTGGGGGTGAAATTCCCCCTTGGATGGGGGGGGGCATGGGGGCCTAATGATCCCCTCATCCAAGGGTTTTGTGGTGTAGCCTTAGAGGAATTTGTTTTGAGTCATTTATTTATTATTTCATCCTAATGGTTTCATCCCATTATAAACCAATTTGGTTAAGGAATTAGGGTTGTAATATGATTTGAGTTAATGCATCAAGGCTTTGGATGTTATGGAATACCTAAATATTGATAGTGAATGATGAAGTTAATACAATAAGATAGAGAGAGGTGCAATTCTTAGTTAGGATAGCTTCCCCGGTGAAGGGTTTCTAGGGTAATTTTTTTCGTGCTTTGTTTGTGTGTGCCATTGTTATTCTTATGTTTTATATTTTTTAGTATTGATTCTATTCCACATGTTTGTCAAACTCTTCATTTGGTATATTGGAGCCATTTTATTGGCTATAGGGAGATGCCTTTGTGACTATAGATTAGCTCATTTTATGAAGTGTAAAGGGGTCCACGGTAATTTTTTTCTTGAGTGGGATCTTTGTGCAATGAATCTTGCATAAAAATGGAAAACAATTCAAGAATAGAAATAGAGAAGTTTAACAACTAGAACTTTGAGTTATGGAATCTAAAGATGGAAGATCTTGTAGATAGAGAATAGTAAGTTGATGTGGATCAAGGTACAAAACCTGTTGGGATGTTGAAAGAAGATTAGGAAAATCTATAAAGAAAGGTGAGAATTACAATTCAACTTTGTCTCTTAGTTTTAGTGTTGTTTAATGTCTCTAGATAAGAGAATGTAAATAAGTTGTGGGATAATTTAGGGAATTTGTATCAATTAAAGTCCCTGGTAAACAAACGTTTTACTTCAAAATAAATATTATCATCTTAGGATGGATGCCATTAATGTTTGAGGATGTAATTCCATCCTTCTTATTAGAGGAAACACAGAGAAAATTAATGGAGGGTGTGGCCAAAGATGTTTTATCTATGAGAGGCCATCCCTAAGAGAGGAAAATAAGTTTTTGTGAGGTGGATCTATATCTAGAGGTAGATCTAAATATCCAAGACAATCTATAAGGAAATGATGGAAATAGGGTAAATACAGACATTATAAGAAAAAATGCAAATAAAATAATGTTGATAAAAGTACGGGATATGGTGATGTTCCTTCCACATAAATGAAAAACTCCATGAAAGGAGGATATGTTTACTTGGAATCTACAAGAACACATTTAGATCATGATGTATGGTTGATAGACTTAGGTTCTTCATTTCATATGAATTATCACATGGAGTGTTTCTATAAATATGAAAAGTACAATGGAGGTGATGTTTTCCTAGGAGATGACTCAACAACCAAGATCATAGGATGTCCAAGGGTCAAGCTATTTATCCAAACATGGAAGGATTAAAACTATCCCCAAGTTCTACACATTCTATATCTAAATATAAACCTGATATTTGTAAGTAAGATGAGTGATGTAGGTGTGCATACTATATTTGAAAATGAAACATGCAAGATGGTTTGAGGAGAAATGTTGTTGATGAGGCGAGTTTAGATTGGAATTCTATACAAGTTGTTGGGAATCACTATTAATGATGGGTGTAATAGTTCCATTGATCCTAAGGGTAGTAATGAAGAAGATAGGACCCATACTATCCTTGCAATGCTATGACATCAAATATTGGGACATATTGGAGAGAAGGGACTTTGAGCATTACATGGTAAAGGTATGGTTGAAGGCATGCCTGATTTCTCATTAGATTTTGACTTCTATAAATATAATCGGGTAAGATTCCCATTTTGTGATATAAGAGCAAAATGAATCTTTGAGTCGATACATAATGATGTGTTTGAACCTACGCTTATTCCACCACTAGGTAAATCTATGTACTACATTTCACTCACAAATGATTTATCAAGGAACACATGGATCCATTTCCTCCAAAAGTAATATGAGGTTTTTATTAAATTTAAAGAGTTTAAGGCTCTTATAGAGAACCAAGTAAAGAAGAAAATAAAGGTATTGAAGCTAAAAAATAAAGGTATTGAGGTTTTAGAGACTATTATAATTAGTATACTATTTTTTCAATAGAGTTACATAAAAATTATTTTTTTTTTCATTTTTTAATCTAATTTTTTACAAAAGTATAACATTTTTCAATAACATTACACACAAATAATGTTTTTTTTTTTCATTTTTTTTCTATTATTTATTAATTTAAAAAAAAACACCATAATAATCAACTTAACATATAACAGATAACCTTTATACACATTGTTAAACAAATATATCAATGATTAATGAAACTAGTTTGTTCATATATATTACTATCCATAAATCATTCATACCTCTAACTATACATTAATATAATAGGAAATAATAAATAGATGAAATTTACCAACACGAATGCATGATAGTAATTCGGAGGAAAATATATACCTTATCAATACTATACATTAACTATAATAGGAAATAATCAATAGATAAAATTTACCAACTAACTATACATTAACTATAATAGGAAATAAACTAACTATACATTAACTATAATAGGAAATAATCAATAGATGAAATTTACCAACACGAATGCATGATAGTAATTCGGAGGAAAATATATACCTTATCAATATGAAGGTTAATATATACCTTATCAATATAAAGGTTGAAACCTTCTTTTATTAATTTTATTAATTATCATGGAGAGAGTCGATTGACAATTCATTAAAGTCAATAGTATTAACTCAACAAAACACAAATAAGTTTTTATTCTCTAATTTATGTTGCATGGGTTTAATATCAATCAAACATTTTAAAAATCAATTTAAATTTGAAATGAAAAGAGATCTAAAAATTGTCCAAAATTACTTATTCTTTGTGATTCTAACATATAAAAATATAAAAATAAAGATTCATATAATACATAATTCAACCTTGTAATGTTTAGCGGCTTATTAATATGCCTAACTACATTAGAGGTCCAAGTATTCAAGGTAAAATGAAATGTGTAGATTCTTTAACCTTCAATATCTAGGCCTCGAATTTTACTTTAAATGATGTCTATGCTTTTAATAAGGATGACATCTTGTGTGTAGATTCGATGTAGATTCTTTAGCCTTTAATGTCTAGCCTTCAAATTTTACTTTAAATGATGTCTATTCTTCTAATAAGGATGGCATCTTGAAGTTGCAACCAATGTCTAGCCTTCAAATTTTACTTTAAATGATGTCTATGCTTCTAATAAGGATGTCATCTTGAAGCTGCAACCTCATTGATAATGAGTTTTCTCTTTGCTTCATTGATTCAAATGATGTCTATGCTTCTAATAAGGATGGTATCTTGAAGTTGCAACCTCATTGATAATGATTTTTCTCTTTGCTTCATTGATCTAAATGATGTCTATGCTTCTAATAAGGATGGTATCTTGAAGTTGCAACCTCATTGATAATGATTTTTCTCTTTGCTTCATTGATCCATTCAATTATTTATTTTTTTGTTGTTTGGATGTTGCTCAAACTTAGTAAATATTACATTGTCTTCTTGGAGTTGTTATGCAATACCTAAATTGTTGTGTATTGGGAATCCCACTTCATTGTCAAATTCTCTATTGTAAGGAGGGCATGAGGTCTTAATTTCCCCATCTAGGGTTTTGAGGACATAGTTACTTAKGATTTTTTTTTGGGTCTATTATAATTGATTTTAACTGATYTGGGTGGATATCGGTGGCCACCCACCTATTCTAACTGGTTCAAAACAGTCTTTTGACAACTTATTATTTTTAGCAGTTTTTCGGTTCCTAAACTTCCGAGGCCATTTYGAGGGCCTAAATGAAGTTTTTTCGGGATAACGAACTTCAATTATAGTTGAAGGCTCTCATTGAGCCCCAAAAATGAATCTCCTTGATGATACCTTTCCAATGAACTATCGTGCGCCCCAAACGAATATCGTATGCCAAAGTTATGCCCCCGAGAAGTTGATACACCAAACTACCCAAAACGGGGTCCACAAAACTATTGGCTTTTCATCTTCCGGGGTTAGGGTTTTGGATTTTATTTATGTTAAAAAATGCCTTTATATCCTCATTGTAATCATATTCTTGCGAATGCGAGTAGTCGTCACATCTCTTCTCAGAGATAAGYTGCCACCATTCTAGTGAGTCTTTCACTCTGTATTTCTATAGTTTTGTACATTTCGATCATTAATAGAAATTGTGTATTACTGTATCTCYGTGTTTATTGTTTTATCTCTGATATACCTTTGTTATATTATTGTCTCTCTTGCAATATCTTTTTATATTTATGTGTTATATCTTTGCTCTCATTTCATGCCAAAAATAATTCGGATCATTAACTAATGGTTTTGTAACATCTTTGTTTTCAAACCCCAAACTAGTGATATATATATATATATATATATATATATATATATATATATATATATATATATATGGCTGAGAGACAAGTGATGTATATTGTGAATAAAGCATATGGTTGAGAGCCAAAGCAATGTAATATGTAAATGATGTACATTTAATGTAATGAATAAAATGTATTGCCAGCTACAGATGGTCACAGACGAAGATTTGGGGCTAAGTATCCATAAGAGAGGGTAGGGGTCCAAGGGGGGGTGGGGGTGGGGAGTTACCCATATCTATTAAACCAAAACCCATTTCCTATTTTTCTCTAAATTATCCTTTCCATGAACTTTCCATTATTTGTTGAGTGTTCTAAAACCCAATCATTGAATTCATGTAAGATGGTTGGTGTGAGATTCACTTCCCATAGTTATTGAGAGCATGGAGGTTGAGTACAATCATCTTGGGGAAGAGTGCACGTCAAGAAAGAAAGAGAAAGAGATGAAATTTGTAAGGGTAGGAGACCATATTTTTCACATTCACGTTTTTACATAGAGAGTTGTCTTTACATGGAGTTTTCTAGCTAGCAATGGAGTTCTAAGTGTGGGAGCTTGAAGGTCGTTGTTGTGGAAATTTTTGGCTGCTGATTGGAGCTATAATTTCATGGAGAAAGAGTTTGTGTTCCTAGGAGTGACGAGATTTTCATAATTCGTCATGAAGCGAGCGTGTTGGATGCTAGGCGAATTTGTATTACAACTATAGAATTCATGAAGTCCCAACAAGTAGAATTCCTATCCAACTTGTGATGGAATCTCTGGAGGGGAGTGGAAAGGCCTGAGAGATTGTGAACAATGAAGGGGGATTCCATCGCTTGGGTTGTGCAGGTTGAGGGGAAGTGTGTTGGTGGACTGGAATTAGTTGAGAGTTTAACTGCTGAAAGGGGGACATTAGCCAACCTTAGGGACCTTCGTCTCTTATGGATTCATAGCCCCAGATCGGGGGTGTATTGTTGTTTAGAACTGGAACAACAAGGCTACAATTAAGTGGAACGTCTATCCTCTACAATGGGTTTCAAATTTCATTAAGATAAGTGTTTTTATGTGTTTTTTTATCCATGTTAACTATTGATATATTTGTTGTGCAATTTACTCTAATTATCTTGGTTAAATGCTACTTGATGTGAACAAAATGTGCATATAAATCTATATTTTATGGTTGAATGGTGCTACCCACACTTAGTTATTACTATGCACATTTATATTAGTTGTATTTATGTTTTAATTATCATGGACAATTGGATGAGATTGAATGACATGATGTGTATTACTTCCGCATTTTAAATTGGTATCTGAAATTTTTATTTGGGTCATTTTAGTAGTGACGTGACCCAGTTGGGGGATGGGTACGTTACAGGTTTCAATCCATTGCAAACTAATTTTGGTTAAGGAATTAGGGTTGTAATCTAATTTGGGTTAACAAGTTAGGGGTTTGGATTCTATGAAATACCTAAATATTGTATCATGAATGGTGAAGTTAATACAGTAATATAGAGAGAGGTGCAATTCTTAGTTGGGATGGTTTTCTTGGTTAAGGGTTTCTCGGGTAAATCTAGGGTACATCTTTGTGTGTGTGTGTGTGCGTGCATGCCATTGTTATTCTTATGTTTTATATTTTGTTATTATTTCTTTTCTTGCACATGTTTTGTGATGTCCTCATTTTTGGATTTACTTGCTTTGCAATTGGAGGCGACCTTTAGGGTTTATGCCATCCTAACCAGAGGGTTAAATGGAGGTTAACAATGAGATCATAGGGTTTGATGGAATTATATGAGGCCTAACCTAGCCCATTTACCATATTTCATCATCGGGAACATTTTTGCACAGTTCATTCTTAGTTCCATGACATTCCGACAATTCCCGTAATTTGGGTTATTATTGAGCATAATTTAATTAAACACACTAATGGTTTTATTCATATCATATTATATGAGGGAATACCTTGGTGTAATAGCTCATTGGAATCGCGAAAAAATGATCTAAATGTGGGTATGATGAGAAAGGGGCTTTTGGCATCCATAAATGTCTTAAATCCAATTAAACACTTTCCGACATTTAAAAGGAAGTTAATTAATTGATTATTTAATGTCACCGAAGTGGGAAATTAATAATTTTAAAAAAAGAGACATTGAGTAATTGGAAAAAAAGTTCCTAAGTGACTATTGAATTAATAAAGTCACTTTAACTTATTAAAAGGGTAAAAAGGTCACAAAAGGGTCAATGAGAGAATAAAAGGAGAATGATGGGCTCCCTCTCTCAATATTCACTTGTTATTTTCTAAAATCAAATTGAGAAAGCTCTTGTGGCTTTGGCTCTTGGGACAAAAAACCCTAGAGAGTTTTTGAGATTGGTTTCGATGGTGAGACTATCCACCTTAGCTGGTCATTGGGAAGAGATCACTCAGATTTCTTAATTGCACTTCATTAGTAGTGGATTTTATCCTTTGGTGGTCGAGTTTATGCATGTGTGGCTAAGTTTTATCTTGTGACGATGGAGTTATTGTTTGCAGGAGGTGATTTGGGTTCGAGCAGGTTGAATTTTAAGTGGTGGATACATTTATTGTGAAGGCGTCGAGTTCTAGTAATATTTGGGTCGAATCCATATTTGGGAGGTCGAGTTTGAAGGAAGAGAGGTTGAACTGATATTAGAGACTATATTTCTGAGAGTCGGGGTCAAATTATCTATTGTGGGGGACATAATAACTTTGTTGGGTGCATCGTTCTCTCTATGGGACGAGTTATTCATATTAATCTTGGTTCATTCCTTGGATGGTTGGTTTCTATGTGTGTGAAGGCACCATTCTTCAAGGAACTGAGTTATAGGTGGGTCACCTCTCTTTTATAGACCATTTTCTTCATTGTAGAGGTCAAGATAGTTGTTGGGGTTCAATTTGTCCTTGTGGGTCAACTTGTTATCATCCTGGGTTAAGAATTATACCCATAGATTGTTGTTCTTCCACTCATCTTATTGTTGTAGCAGAATATCACTCAGATTTGTCCATCTTTGCATCACTGATGTGTATTCCAATATATACATGAAACAACCTATTTAATAATAGGTTAGAAAGTGTTGTTTTTAATTGTTGTTGTATAAATGACAATAAGTTGTGAGTTGTCTTGTGATATCAGTCTAGAATCAAGTTAAATAAAGCAATTATATTTATCTATACTTACAACTGTGTTATGGGATCTTCGTTGTAATAGTTTGTTTTCACTTTATATGCCTCAACCCTTCAAAAAGGAGTCCAAACTATTTGTGGGGGAATCTACTTATCAACATATCAACATATCACATGAAACTCTACAGTAACAACCATTTGACCATTGAAAGTAGTAGACTATGGAAAATTAAAAAAAATAAAATTAGAGTGGGACATTACAGTGGTATCAAATCCATATATCTTGCCATCTTGTAGTGTATTCAACGGGAGGATAATTTTAGATTGCTTCAGATAAAGTGATCAACAATTATTCTTTTCTATATCAACAATGGTATTTGGTATCAAAATTTCATTTGGTGGTATTAAGGAAGATGAATACCATACAGGAACTCATGGTGGAGACTTCATAAATCCTTCAAAAAAATAAGAAGGATCTAACAGTTGAATTAGAGAAGTCCAGGAAGGATATTAATATCATAACTTACTACAAGGAGTATCAGGCATGGGGTGAGGAGTTTTAGGTCTCTATGTCACTAGAGGACTATTGCACCATCAAGTGCGAGGATTGACCTAGATATTGGAACAAGGATTCTTTGAAAAGAACATGGAAACAATTGAAGGGAGATGAGCATGAAGGATAGGGAGACTGGTTGGAGGCACATGCATCTAGTCATGTTGAGGATGTGTGCAATGAGGATGACAAACCATCATTCATTGATACACCATTAGATCCAACCTATGAGGTTGTCAACATCATTAAACATGATGGTTATGTTGATAGTACCCAAGATGACGTTTTCCAATTAGTAGGTGTTGATGATTCATTGCCTTATCCCATTTATGATACTTATGATGATGAGGGAGTGGTTACAACTAAACATGAATAAGTTTTGGGGGTGGATGAGTTTCATTTGGATGATGATATATAGTCTCAAGAGTTGCGGATAAAAGATGACAAAGGGGAAGACGATTTTGGGGAGTGTGATTGCAACACAAACAATTAGTATGTAGAGGTTTGGTCCTATGAGTCCCATCATTTGACACGGTAATTGAAGGTGAGTGAGGAGATTATTGTGGCAGCCATACAAAATTTTGAGGACACTCATACATTGGTAGGATATTGTTGTTGGAAGGATCCAAGGACATATGATGAATTTGGAGGAAAAATTTCCCTTGCAAAATTTCAGGAGCTTAGAGAGGCATTGGTAGTAATGAAAAACAACTACCTACATCTACTTTCAGATACATACCATCTTCTCACACTTGATGACATGTATTATGGTTTTATAAAATGGAAATAAGAGGAGGTCAACAAGCTTACACATGAGCTTGAGATTATAAAGGATTATTTGAAGAGCACACAGATGGTCATTCAAGATTTAGAGTTGCAGGTTATCAATCTTTATGAGTAGTTGAGTCTGGTACTCATCATCATCTACAACAAAGGCTCAATATTCTATAGTAGCCATAGCATGGGAGGATGCTAGCAATGCTTATGATTGGATGGAGGAGATTCTTGTGAGGATCTAGCATGAGGAGAAGTCATATTTTCATGTGTTTGAGGAGAGGTATGAGTGATCCAGATGGATTTCGGTGGCCTCCCACCTATTCCAACTAGCTCATTTTGACACTTTTCCAGTTCAACAATTTTTTCCTAGTTTTCGGGTCCCTGAATTCCGGGGTTGTTTTGAGGCCCTAAACAGTTTTTTTAGGGATCACCATAGTCAACATGTGTATTTGTCGGATATACCTTTCCAAAGAGCTATTGTGCACCTAAAACGAAGATCGTATGCAAACATTACGACCCCGAGAAGTTGATGTACTAACTTACCCAAATGGGGCCCACATGACTTTTGGTGCTTCATCTCCTAGGGTTAGGTTTTTGGATGTCTAGGGTTTTTGAAATTCCTATTTATTGTAAAAAGGCCTTGAGAGCCTCATTTTAATCATCTTCTGGTGAATGAGTGTAGCTGTCACATCTCTTCTCAGAGATAAGCCGCCACCATTCTAACAGGATTGTTTTCCGCTACATTTTACAGTTTCAACTTATTTCCTTATTGAATAGAAACCAATTTTATTGCATATATGTTATTCTGTGTTAATCATATTTTGATAATAATATGTATTCATTTCATTCTGATCATAAAATCCGGATCAGTGGTATCAAAGCGGTCTACTCCTTTTCTTTCTTAATGCATGTCCCCAACGAGGTCAGGGTACAAAGAATTGGGTCTCGAACTTGTTTCTCTTGAGGACAAAATCTCTCACATGCCCAAGAGACCTCTCATGGTGGGAGAAACTAAATATGATAGGACAAGATATCCCTTCAAAAATTTTCTCAAGGAATCCCTCACACAACATAGGAATGCGATGATGGATAGTTTTGTGCAAATCCTTCGACGAATACCAATAGACGACACATCTTCCTCAAATAGAGGCGCCACCCCCTTCAAGGTACAAAACAACTTAGATATTCCTATATTTGAAGGTCATATAGACGCATATGCTATAGACAAATGGTTGAATATTCTATAAGGGTATTTCTCTATCCATAACATCTCGAATAGGGAAAATATTACTTTTGCACTCCTCAAATTTGTTCCCAATGTCAAAGATTGGTGGGAAACTTTCTGTGAGTATAAGGAAACAAAGGAACCCTCATTATTTACAGTCACGGTTACCTGGGATTCCTTCAGGGATTCTATTAAGGAACAACACTAATCTATTGGAAGTTATGATGACATGTATACAAAATGGACCACACTACGGAAGGAAAGAGACCAAGTTGTTGATTAAGGTTGGTTGTCATTGATGTCAACCCTTGAAGAAAGACCCGTAGCACAAAGTTTTGGGTAATGGAACCAATAGTGTTTGATGTAAATATGACTCATTATTGTTTTTTCATGGTTGATAAGAAGTAAATATGG
>ML786487.1:217086-241973 GCA_009831015.1 Picea engelmannii | reverse complement strand
TGATTACAGGTTGGTGCATGGTTGATGCACTTGTTTATGGTATAGGTTGATTACAGGTTGGTGCATGGTTGATGAACTTGTTTATGGTACAAGTTGATTACAGGTTGGTGCATGGTTGATGCACTTGTTTATGGTACAGGTTGATTATAGGTTGATGCATGGTTTAGATTTATTGGTAAAGGTTTACATCGATATATATCACAGTGATAGTGTGACAGTGGTTCCATCATTCTACTTCTACTTCAGGGTGGTAGGACGGGGCAAGGACAGATGGTTGTAGCCACCTTCCGGTTGTAGCTGGAGAACATTGGGGGTTGTAGCCTCCTTCTGGTTGTAGCCAGAGATTTGGGGAGTTGGAGCTTCCCTCAGGTTGTAGCCTTAGAAACTAGGGGGTTGGAGCCTCCTTCTAGTTGAAGCTGGAAAACAAAGGAAGTTGGTGCTTCCAATGAATGTAATTATTCAAGACATATAAGAAAAAACATTCCGTGGTTTTTTCCCGATTTGAGTTTCCACGTAAAACACTGGTGTACTGTGTATGTGTATGATTGTTCATTTGTTCATTGCTTATTTACTCTGCAGTTATTGGATAATAATTCTTCATTGATATAACACTTGGATTATATCGTTAAAAGGGACTAAATTGCTCTATTACTAATTCACCCCCCCTCTCAGTAATCCAACACAAGCAGTTCCTGAGTTTACAAATATATTCCATACCTTGCGCACCAAGCTGTGTATCAAATATTTTGAGTGACATCTAGTGCTCAAGTATCGCGGTGGTATTCATAAAAAATCCAATCCAAAATGGAGTTTCTAGACATCTCATCCTTGGGCGCCACCTACTGATATGCCTTCAAAATTGAGTAGAAGCTGAAACAAAAGACACAAAAATTTTCGCCTGGGAAACCCTCACAAAAAAAGCCAGGAAAGGGAGGCCCCAACCCACAACACACAGGAAAGAGAAAAGAAGGACCACCTTAGGAAAACCAATCCAGGCCACAAGCAAAGAAGGACATTATAAATACAAAGAAAGATACCAGGAAGTGGTGCGAATTCCATAAGAGCCCCTGGCATAACACTGCTGATTGCCGCTCAAAGTAGTCGTTGGTGGCTGAGGTGAAATCTTATGAATCAGATGTGGGTTCCGACTATGAGTCAGAACCATAAAGGGGGAGACAGATCATTGATGCAGAACCCAGTGCTACTGTTGCTACCGCCAAGCTCCATCCCGGTGAACTAGACAAGATAGAGGAAGGTGAGCGCCTTTTTCATTCACAGATGTGGGTGAAGGGTACCCTGCTGCACTTCATCATTGATAGCGATGGCCAGAAGAACCTCATCTCAGCAGAGGTTGTCAAGTGACTCGCCCTGCCGACAATTCCGCACTTGCAACCCTACACCATCGGATGGCTCCACCAAGGAAGCAACATCCACGCCAGCCAACAATGCCGCCTGTCATAGGACATCAAGCCCTTCAAAGATGAGGTATTGTGTGATGTTTCTCCTCTCGAAGTTTGTAATGTTCTTTTGGGCCAACCATATTTATGGAAATTCCATGCTCTATATGAGTCTAGACCTTGCAGTGTTATTATTACTTTGAATGAGAAATTGTACATGATACCAGAGGTAGTCCCACCTAGTGCTATTTCCTTGATCTATGCCAAGCATTGCAGGAAGGTCATCTCTYAGACGGGGAAGTKTTTCTTTTTCATGATTCTCTCTCAGAAWGAGTGAATATCGCTACCACATCCAGGGTCTCCAYGACTAACCTCTCCACATAGCAGAAGCAAGTGGATAAGTTCATGGAAGCATACTCAGATATCTTCTCCTCACCTACCGGGGTACCTCAACACTGTCAGGTCAAGCACCCCATCGATTTGACCCTCGACACACCGCTGCCCAATGGGATAGTCTACCGCCATTCTCTTTTAGAGAATGAGGAGATCAAGTGGTATATCCAAGAACTTATCCACAAGGGGCACATCCATCCCATTTCATCACCTTGCGGGAGCCCAATCATGCTGGTACACAAGAAAGATGGAACCTAGTGACTCTACATTATTTTCCGAGCCCTGAACGAAATCACAGTTAGAAACCAGTACCCGATTCCTGGAATCGATGACCTCCTTGATAAACTCACGAGGGCCAAATACTTCAGTAAGATTGATTTAAAGTCTAGCTACCACCAGGTCCCAATAGAACAGACAAATGTATGGAAGACCACCTTCAAGTCAAAGGAAGGTATTTTCGAATTGTTGGTCATGCCTTTTGGCTTGAAAAATGCTCCAACCACTTTCATGAATATGATGGACGACATCCTTTTACCATTCACCAATAATTTTGTAGTGGTGTGTTTGGATGAAATTCTCATTTACAGCAAGACTTGGGCAGAACACTTGCAACATATTCAATAGGTTCTGCACACCCTGCGACAACAAAAGCTATACTCCAACTTGGAAAAATGATCCTTCGGCATGGACAGGGTCCATTACCTAGGCTACATCACTAATCAACATGGTGTACATGTGGATCCAACCAAGATCCAAGTCATTTGTCACTGGACAACCCCAACCACACTCATTGAGCTTCGAAGCTTCTTGGTCCTTGCCAATTTCTACTGAAGGTTCGTGTTGGGATTCTCCCATATTGCATGGGTCCTCAGCCAAGTAATGAAGGGTTGCGGTAAGGAAAATGTTTTGTGGGACTGGTCCCAACAACAAGTGTTTGATGATTTGAAGCAATGCTTGTGCTCATCCCCAATACTTTCACTACCGGACCTGCAGGATCCCTTTGAGATTGAGAAATATGCTTCAAACTATGTTGTGGGCATCGTTCTCACTCAACACGACCACCCCATGGCCTATCATAGTGATACACTATCATATGTTGTCCATAAGTACCCTAATTATGAGAAATACATGTACTCCATTGTGCAAGCCTATTACTAATGGAGACATTACATTCTTGGGAAGGAGATAGTCATTCACACTGATCATAATCCACTGTAGTTCATGCAGACACAAGGAAAATTTTAGAATGACCACCATAATAAGTGGTCCACATACTTGCAACAATTCTACCTCAATATCAAGTATAAAATATGAAGCACCAATCGCATCGCTGATTGCCTAAGCATACAACCAGTCATGGAACTCACCATGGTGCAGGAATCTTGCGTCCATGAGACCTCTAGATCGACCCAACTCTATGAGATAGACCCAGACTTTTCCACCACCTACCAAATGTTGGGTGCAAACGCAGTTGTCACTAATTTCCATATTCAGGATGGGCTGCTATGCCGTTAGGGCCATATTTGCGTTCCATCAAGTGAGCGATCTAAGATGATTTGGGAATCCCATTAAAGTCAGGTGGTAGGACAATTCGATGTCAAAAAGACAGTGGAAATGCTGCATAAACATTTCTACTGGCCAAAACTTCGACAAGAGGTCAACAAGTATATTAGGTCCCACATTGCCTGCGATTTTTCCAAACCAACCACTAAGAAACATGGCATGTACACCCCTCTTCCTACTTCTGATAGGCCATGGGAATCCATCTCCATGGACTACATGTCAAGCCTCCCATCCACCAAGTGGGGAAATGACTGTGTTTTTGTGGTTGTTGATTGCTTTTCTAAGATGGCGATTCTGGCTGTCTGCAAGAAAAGCATCACAACAGAGGCCACTACCAAGCTCTTCTTTGAAAGAGTCTAGGTACATTTTGGAATTACAAAAACCTTTGTCTCATATCAGGACAATCGATTTATCAACACATTTGGTCGAGCCTTTGGTCACTGCTGGACACCAAGCTCAACAAATCCACGACCTTCCACCCCCAAAAAGATGAGCAAATCGAGGTCGTAAATGGAATGATCATGCATATCCTTCACATGTATGATTCCAAGTACCCTTGCACATGGGATGAGAGTCTTCCCTATGTCCAACATATCTACAACCGAGCCTTGCATAGCTCAACTGGCCACAACCCCTTTCAGGTGGGGTTGGGATTCCAACCATTAGGTCCCATAGATGTTGCACTACCCCTTGTGGTCACCTTGACCGACTCATATCCTGCTCCAAATGAAGCTAACAAAGCCACTTGGTTCATTGAGAGGATCCAACACATTCACCAACAGGTTCAAGATATCCTATAGAAGTCCAATGACAAGTACAAGCAACGCCATGATCAACACTAGGTGCCACATAATTTTAAGTTCGGTGACAAATTTTGGTTTCATTTGCGGAAAGAACGCCTTACCAGAACCCATCGAAATATTCTCCCAATATTTTATGGGATGTACACCATCACCAAGGTTGTGGGTGATAATTCTTTTGAGCTAAAAATTCCTCCTTTCCTTGGCTTACACCCAATATTCAGCGTGGATCTCCTTTGACCTTATTTCCCACCATTATTGGACACCTTAGAGATAGCAGAACATCTGACACCAAAAACGCTCAACCCTGAATGCATACAAAATGAATCTAGTGATCAGACTGTGGAAAAACAGGTCAAGGACACTCGCTAGCAAATGATCCAACTTTATTGAGTTGTCAAAGTAGGGAAGTTCCTGCACCAAGGCAAGTGGCTCACCCGGGGCCAAATTTAGCAGAAATTTCCTCATCTAATGGGGGAAATCAACAAAATGGAGACCATTTCTTCCTAAGGGGGGAGGATTGATCCAGATGGATGTTGATGGCCTCTCACATATTCCAATTGTCTCATTTTGGCAGTTTTCTAGTTCGACAGGTTTTTCCTAGTTTTCGGGTCCCTGACTTCTGGGGCTATTTTGAGGCCCTAAACAACAATTTTAGGTCTCGCCACAATCAACATGTGTAGGGATCACCATATGAAACATGTGTATTCCTTGGATAAACCTTTCCAATGGGCTATTGTGTGCCTAAAATGAAGATCATATGCAAAAGTTACGACCCCAAGAACTTGATCTACTAACTTACCCAAGCAGGTCCCACATGACTTTTGGCGCTTCATCTCCTAGGGTTAGGTTTTTGGATGTCTAGGGTTTTTGGAATTCCTATTTATTGTAAATATCTCTTGAGCATAGTTATCACATATCTTCTCATAGATAAGCCACCAACATTCTAGAAAGCTTGTTTTCCGCTGCATTTTACAATTTCATCTTATTTCCTTATTGAATAGAAACCAATTTTACTGTATATATCTTATTCTGTGTTAAGCATATTTTGATAATAATATGTATTCATTTCGTTATGTTCATAAAATTCAGATAAATGAGTTAGAGGTTTTTATTATGTGCATGTTTCCCATTATGGTGATCATGAGCCACATCCTTTAGAGAGCCCATTAAAGGCTCGAGGCTCAACTACAAAGGAGATAGTTGAGAATATTCCTTGTGGATCAACCAACAAGGAAGTATATGTACCTAATGATTATGGGATTGAGTATATGATAGAGATGGACACATCACTCTAGGATCCAGGTTCAGTTGAAACTAGTAGAGTAATGGATACAATTGTGCATATAGGACACAGGGTGGTATAGAATGATGCATTGGTATGCAATAGTGTATAATGATATACATTGGTGTATGGCGGAGTATAGTGGGTTTTTCGATTGTTTCCTCTAGGTAGACCTCCTAAGAGTGGCATCAACAATACAATGGGGTTTGATTTACCCAGGATTGATGAGCTTCATGGATAAATATATTCCTTGAAGATTAATCTTCAATTGGGATATCACCAGGTCAGAGACAGAAAGAAAGATACTCACAAGAATGATGTCAGGAGCTATTATGAGTTATTGGTCATACCAGTGGGGATGGCCAACACACTTGACACTCTCTATTCTTGCATGTAGTTATAGAGGATTTTGTTGCTATTATTTGATACTCTCATTACATACAATAAGACATGGGAGGATCACTTGTGGAAGTTGGACGAGTCATGGGGTATTATGCACATGACCAAGATTTGTCATTTGGACCATGTGATTAGTGTGCAGAGTGCATAGGAGGAGATCCAAACTCTATCAGATTGATTCATAGATATTTCAACAAGAATTAGGAGTGGTGGAATTCCAATTTGGTGGTGGGATCTTGACATTCATCAGAGTGATAGACTGTTTTAGATGATGAGGATGATCGACATGGTCATGTTAGTGATTGATCTGTGTCATTGTGGGGAAGTTATGAGAGGAATTGTTTATATTTTCTCTATACGGCAAGGTATATTTTCCCTTACGATACATAGGATCGAGTCTATCCATGGGTTGGTAGACTTCGAATTCACTGAGATGCCTAGGTGAGACAAGATCCAGGATAGTGAGTTCAGTCCTTTTATGGATTTCAACTTGGGGGTCAAGGCGAGGAGAACATGGTATGAGCATGGTGATCAGATGGGTATGACCAGAGGGGTGCAACATCAACATGATGGTTCCTTACAGAGGTTAGTTTGGGACTCTAGGACTGCATAGTTTGATAGCTTGACATCCGATACAGATGAGATGGCCATTTTTTACTTTGCGGAGTTTACTCTTCATATGCTTAGGATTGGATAAGTGGAGGAGTGGTCTTCCAAGGAGCTGATCAAGTTTGTGTAGCTTATGATTTCTTGGATTATCAGAGGAAGTTAGGGGTATTTTTTTGTTAGCACCATGCATATCAGTTATATGAGCAGAGATTAGGAGAACATGTTGATATATTGCATCACATGCATAATGAGGGAATAGTGGGTGTTGGGCCTGAGATATGATTACTTTTATGACGGTTATTATGCACTTTTGCCACATGTACATATGTGTTTTTCATCTTTTGAAGGAGCTTTTTGAGGAATTTTATGATAAAATGGTATGATCGACATAAGGTACGTATGATTCATGTTTAATGATTGTATCGAGCATAATTTATCATGTTTTAACGCTTCCAAGGATATTATTCATGTTTTTTGATGTTACAGGGAGAAAATACACTATGTTTCTGCTTCCGACACTCAATCCGACACTCATTCCAGCACTCGTTCTGGTACCCGATCCGACACTCCTTCCAGCACTGCGTATTGCACAAAAATGAAGGGCGACTTGGCGGTTATTGTATTGGAGGCCAGTGATGGGCGAATCGGGAACATGGGTTTTGTTCATCCTGATCCCCTCTAGCTACTAACCTCTTGACAACTCGATTTTGGGTTTTTATGATGGGTTATTATTGGCTAGCTCTGTTTTGGCAGTTAGGGCACCATTAATGAAATTTGCCAATTTTAGAAGTGGTTCGAACCTCTTGTGGTCGACCACTTGGTCTATAAACATTATAAATACCGATGTGGTGGTCAGATAATTGTTAAGCAGTAGAATAAGTCGTGTGTTAGAGCCAAAAATGATTTTGGCTCTGTTTTTGCATTTTTCAGTTGCCAGAATTGTATAAAACTGTGTTTCTGCGTTTTAATGGTGAATTCCTTTTGCTGAGCTTGTGGTGTGCTTTTAGGGAGTGACCACAACTTGATGGGGGGCCCACCAGCAGTCTGGTAACTCTTATTTAGTTTATTTATTCATTTTTATAGTTTAATTCTCTCTCTTTATTTCCTGTACATGCATTTTTATTACGTTAATTAGTTTGTTGTTATAATTTAATTATTTTGACTCTCTTTTGCAGGTTAGTATGATGAATTGTGTTAGCATGCATTAATATTGTAGTTAGGAACGGATTTGCAGACCCCTAGACTAACCCCATGTGTAATTAGATATTAGATTATTCTTTCTTTTATGATTTTATAGTCAAGTTTAAAACATAATTTTAATTAGACTAGAACCGAGTTTTTATTTGGGTTCTCTTCGACAAGGATTTGATGGATGGATAGAATTAATTATAGTTTTTAATTATAGCTTGCTTATTTCAATTTTTATATAGATATCGTTTAATTAGTTGTTGGTTAATGTATATTGTTAGTTTACTTTTCAATATCATAGTTTAATTTCTGTTTTTAGTCATTTCTTTATTGCAGTTTGAATTGTTAGAGTAGATATAACATAGTTTTCAATTTATGTAATTTTCTTTCTAGAATTAAATTGCAATTGTATTTCTTAGTTAATGGTTGAGTTTAGGTATGAATTTTTCTTATGTAGTATAGAAGTATAATGATGATCTCGTTATGTTGTTGATGGTTCATATATGAATATGCAGGGTATTTAACATTGTTTTGTCATGGCTAAACTCTCATTGGATTGTTTAATCCATACCTTTCACTTTGCCATTGAGATTAGTGTTGATCTTATACCAGTGGAATTGTCCTTTGTTGTCAAGTGCCATCGAGATATCATCCGACACCGAAGACATTCACACAACCACCAACATTATATTTTAATTGTCATAGGTTAAAATATAGTTTTCATGTTTTCGTAGATTAAAGATAGTTTCTTGCTTTCGTAGATTAGAAGAGATAGTTTTCTTGATTTCATAGATATAGTTTCTTGCTTTCATAGATTAGAATAAAGTTTTATTGCTGTTGTAGGATAGATAGACTTTTTCTTTGATAGATTAGATAGTAGTTTTCTTATTATAGATTAAGCATTAGTTGTTAGTCTTTCTTGCTTTCAATTAAATAGATTTCCTTTCATGCATTAGAAATAGTTTTGCATTGAGCATTTAGTCCAGTTTCCTCTTAGATTTCCTTTCATGCATTAGAAATAGTTTTGCATTGAGCATTTAGTCCACTTGCCTCTTAGGCCAGATAGTTGTTCAATGAGAAGTTTTAATTTGATTGCTTGCAGTATTTAGTTGTTTTTGCTTACTTGACTATTTTCTTTAGTAGGTTAGTTAGTTGTCTTTGCTTATTTGTCTATTTCTTTAATAGGTTAGGTAGTTGTCTTTGCTTACTTGTTTACTTTCTTTAGTAGGTTAGTTAAGTATCTTTGCTTGCTTGTTTATTTACTTGCTTTCATAGGATAGTTTCTCATTGAATGTAGGTTGGCAAGTTAAAATAGTTTTCTTTTGTCATTTGCTTATTGATATGCTTAGATAGTTGCTTATTGCTATTGCTATTGCTTATTTCTTATTTGTTATTGCTTATTTCTGATTTCTTTACATAGGGTTTTACTTGCTTTCTTAGGAACTATCCATCGATCCTTGGCCTAAAAATACTTAATTGCTTAGTAGGGTTTGCTCATTAGATAGATTTTCTTGAATATATTAGCCTTAGATAGCTACCTTCCTTAGTTAGACTATACTCCTACCAGCATTTCTACCTTTGGCATATATTTTTCTACAACTCTAAGTTTACTTACCCCGGGTTGACAATTTAATTGAGGGGTTTTAGTGTGTTTTTAGTGCATATACAACACCCATCAGTGGGAAGATAGTGGGTGTGAAACATTTGTCTAGTTAGAAGAGTTCACACACTTCTCAATGATCTTTTAGGAGCATGGAGAAACACAGGTGATAGAGACATCAAGTGGAGAGATGTTCAGAGTCTATGATCATCCCAATGTTATTGCTAGTGATCGAGATAGACTTCCTTCTTCGATATTCAATATCGAGTATGGAAGTGGATTTGCATGGTGTGACTTCAACTGGAGGCCTATGTAGACTACTATTCATGATAGTTGGTCTATCCCTTATGGGTATTTCGGCTTAGAGTTCTAGTACAGGAGGATATCAAAGAGGCATGATCATTGGATGATTATGATCAGAGTGGTGCAACGTTAGTAGGGTGGGTCCTTTCTGAGATTATCTTTTGACCCCGGGATCTTGGTATTAGTCAATTCAACAACTAACATAGAAACAAGAGCCAATATTTTCTTTTATGAGATTGGACCCTATTGGAATATTCACCAATACTAAGATGGATGGTGAATCAATATTGAGAATTTTTTACCATTTTTAACGTTAAGCACATCATGTAAACATTAACCATTAACAATGCCATTCATGATCACAAACAACCATACACATAACACTATGATTTTTACGTAGAAACCCAAACGGGAGAAAACCATAGAATGATTTTATTATATCATGTTAAGATTACATTAATAGAAACCACCAACTTCCAAGTTTCTCCAGCACCAACTAGAAGGAGGAACCAACCCCTTGATTTATAGGCACCAACTTGAAGGAAGCTCCAAATCCCTAATTTACCAACACCAACTAAAAAGAGGCACCAACCCCCTGGATTTACCAACTCCAAATGGAAGGAAGTACCCAATCCATAAAGCAAAAGAACCAAAATTCTAAATGAAGACACCAATCTTCTCAATTGAGCACCAAATCAATAAGATCTCACTAATCCGATATCTTCATACATAGAGTACTTTTGACTTCACCTGTATACTTCATTCCATAGAAAATACTTCAAACCCTATAAATCGTCATAACATCATTAACATAATGTAAACAATGAAAACAACATCCACTAACGATAACATCCATTCATGGAAATGTTCATTAACAAAAATGTTCATTAACGAAAACATCCAATCATGACAACATCACAAATTCATAGAAGAGGATATGGAAGCATCACAACCTTAGGACAACATTACGACTTCAGAATAGAGCATAAGGTAGCATCACAACCTCACAGAAACATCATAGAAACATCACAACTTCATAGCAGATCATACGACAACATCACAACCTCACAACGATGGATACGAAAACATCAAAACCTTATAACATACCTTGAGAATAAGAAAGACCTTAAGATAATTCCTTATACTTCTCTTGCACACTAGAAAGAAACCCCAACACCTTGAGTGCACCTTCGAATTTATCTCTTCATTGGTTACGTTAGTACTTTGTAAATCTGTTTGTCTGATAAACAGATGACAGAGGTAATTGTTTCAACCAAATTTGTGGCACGAAACTAGCCTTTCAGACTTGGACAAGGCTCTCTCAGGAGACTTTGTCTCTACATGGGATAACACGGATTTAACATGACTTTAACACCTTTGAAATACTGGGTTCTGATTATATTGGCGCAAGAAAGTAATACTTTGGGCTATGGAGTTGATTTGAGAAAAACAACAGAAACAAATGACTCTGTAACTGAAATTGAGAGGATAGGAACTGCGCAGGAAGGGAGGATAGTAGAAGCCTTGTCTCCCCAACAACGGATACCTCAGATAAGGGGTAGACCAAGGAAGAACAAGGAAGCTGGGGAAACTCGAATCTCAGATGACCCGCGCGCACGACCAATCACTAAACAATTACCTATGCGCGTTGTCTACCTGGAGCCTTTGAAAGGTACCAGTCGAGAAAGTGGGAGCATAAGGAGGAGGATGGATGTCATGGGTTCAAATGATCAAGAGACATCTCAGTAGCTAAAGGAAGTGAAGATAGCCATCGCTGAACTGTACCAAGAAGATAGGGAGCTGAGACAATAGCTGGTGACAAATACCACATAAGAATCAACAACATAAGGTCATGAAGGGAATGTGACGTGGCTCAAAAGACAACTCAGAGATTTGTAGGATATGATTATACAACTACGTGAAGCAAAACAACTGTCGGAAGAAAGGTATGCCAAACACTCCAGAGAATGTGAAGTGGATGAAGAGATATCCCGCGCAGCTCTAGCCAAGAAGAAGAAGAAACAATATTAGCCGAGTTCGTTCCTGTATTCACAAACATAAGGCAAATCTTGACAATTTTGAAGGAGACATCGCCCAAAACATTTTTCCATTTTAATAACTGTCGTGACTATCTACAGTCACTTTCCGAGCACACTTCCCCCAACAAATGAGTGCACAACAGAAAATCAAAGCCGTTACAGAAGACAATGGGACTCTGATAAACACTTGTCCACCCAGATACCCAATCGACAACTGAATCCCCGTGGCAGATTAAAATGATCATGATGTAGCTAGACGTATCTTTTGTCTATTTTTGGAAAACATCATGCGAAGAGTTTTGTAACGCAGAACAATCAATTTCCTAGTTTTTAGAGATAACAGTTAGAAGAGTAGGGTAGCCCAAGAGGCACCCTCGTTTATATATTTGATTGTTTCATGTAAACGAGGTTGGTTGGAAAAATTAGTATAGATAGTAACTATTGTATGTAATTTGAGTTTGACCGAAACTTAATGCAAAGGTCCTGTAACTTTGATGAAAAGATTCTAATTATAGCAGTTGGATGTATTGTTTTCCTTTCTTTGCATATGTTCTTCCTGTTATATTTATTCATATCTTTTTCTGTCTAATTCGGAACGAATTTTTGAACCTGTGGATTCGCTACCCAATGCCCCTTGTTTGCGCCATTTAGACAAAATGGTTTTCTTCTAAAAGTTAACTTTGAATTCATCTGCAACAGTGATGCGAGTTACTTCTTGTGTTTTCTCCTCGCCACACATTACGAATTTTCATTGAAGACTATTTCTCTCTTAGCCTTATCCACTCAAGTTCAGTCATTGAGTCATTTTTTCTATTGTTTTTCTCGAATCAACTCCATAGCGCAAAGTATTGCTTTCTTGCGCCAATATAACCAGAACCCATTATTTCAAAGGTGTTAAATCTAGCCATAGCTTTAAGGTCATATCCTCTGTGGAGATGAAGTCTCCTGAGAGAGTCCTCTCCAGGTCCAAAAGGCTAGTTTCGGGCCTCAAAGTTGGTTGAAACTGTTACCTCTCTCATTTGTTTATCAACCGAACAAATTTACAGAGTGATAACATTTTGGCGCCATTGTCGGGGATGAAATTAAATAAATTTTCCCTGGGAGAACAACTAACATTGTAGTTTGAACCCTGAGGGTAATAGAGGGGCAAACATTTGTACTGGCTGAAACCTTTACCCTGGCAACTCCATTCAAAAAGAACAGTAGCTCCAAGTAGTGTAGTTCAGGAACCCTGGCTCCGAAGACGATCTATACTAGAGAAAATCCTAACCCAAACCCTACAGATCCTATGTACAACCTCGAGAAAATTCTACACTGGACTAGAGATCAAGTGCCAGACCCATTATAATACCTTGACAGAAGTCTGTCCTTACCAAATACGATGCACAAAGCATCAATGACCTTGAGTTTGACGCACTGTTTGAGAAAACCTTGTTCAGGTCTAAGTTGAAAACTAGTTTGGACGAGATAGTTTTCGACTATAAAACATTCTAAACCCTAATGTCTAATAATATTCCTCAATTCCCAAACCCTCCTAGAGCCATGGCTACCAGATTCACCCGCCTCGTTTTTCTATCCCAACTGCATGATCTACCCCAGAATTACAGCCAAAGGATTAAAATTTATGATGTAGAAGGGAACTTTTCAATCCAGAAGCATTTGGATTGGTTCGCCAACTTTGTCGACCTGGAAGAGCTAGACTACGCAGATGTGAAAATGAGGTTGTTCGTGGAGAGTTTTGTGGGGGAGGTGAGGAAGTGGTTCAAATCCCTATGACCAACAAGTATCCAAGACTTCGTCATGTTCGAAGGCCCCAAAGGAGATTGTGAAAGAATTCCTAGCATGTTTCATGAAGGTTTATAACTCGATTCCTGCATAATTCCAGCCACCTCTCGAGGTTGAGAAATTGTGATACACTAACTCCTTCGACAGTGACTTCGCTTTTTTGTTGAGAGAAAGAAGATCAACAAACCTGGATGCAATAATGAATGTAACACCCTGTTTCCCCCATCTTGTAATTAATATTAAAATAGGATTACCATGCTAAAGCATGCAGACAATGTAAATGTATTATTGTTAAACTGCCCATAACTGACTATTGGGGGTGAAGCCTTGAAGTACGAGCCATGATATATCTAGAGGAAAGAAATTAGTTAATGAAGAAAGGATTGGTGGTTGAATCATAAACTACCCCCAAAAATGGAAACATGGTCTAGCTATCGGATGCCATCTTAAAGTACCACTGAGACCTGGAGAATCAAGATTCCTTCTCACAGAAGGAACATGACAGGTCAGAAAACCTTCCAGAGGAGGGAAGGTAAGATACATACAGAGAAACGGGAGGAGAACAAAATCTTGTAAGAGAGATGTGCGAACCCAAAGGAAGTGCCAAGAACATGGCCCGAAGAACCCGAATGAGAGCTTGATGCTAAGGAAGCATATGATAAACCTCACAGGGTGACTGTGAAAGAGAGAGTTTCTTTGAGAGATGGTGTAAATTCCCTAGTGATATCATGGCTTGGCACATGGGTGGCCAAAGTGCTAAGAATGAATTCCTTTGAGCCTATGGTTGGGTGGAAAGGCGCACACCCAGAGTCAATTGGTTGGATGTAACTTTTAATAGATAAGTATTCTCATAGTTTGTGAAATTAAGCTGTAATTATGTAATGAAATGGGGTATACTATGAAGGACCCAGGAATGTGTATGTTTTCTTAACAGTTATACTGTATCTCTCTATTCCTGTTTAAATTGTGTATTTAAGAAAGTATGGATTGGACATGTTTTGTAATCGTAAATTCTTGCGCCCTGTGGTGGATTAAGCTAGATCCATGAATTGTGAGTTCATGAACCTTGGGCACAGTTTCACATATGCATGTCGACACTCCTAGTTGTTCTGAGTCCCTTGGAGGAGGGAGTCTGTTAAATCTCAGGAGAGATAGTGAACATATGAACAGGCTCTATGCGAGGCAGGTAGAGACCGAGAACCACTTAAGTTCTAGAGTTGACAAATGAGCGTAAGGGGTGCACAGAAGGATTCTTCCATGTGTTAACTTCAAGAGAAAGAGTGAAAATCTCTTAATACCTTCAGAGCTAACAAATATCAAGAAGGGTAGCGAGGATGAAGTATCAAAAGGGAAGGTTCCCCTATTTAGAAGACGAAAGAATGAAATCTATTCTGAAGAAGACACCATTTTTTGTGACTGTTGGATATGGGAAAGAGTGTGGGAGTTAACCCTTGGAGTCATTAGGACTTCGCGAGTTCATAGAACTGAGCGAGTTCATCGTAAGGGAGCTAGAATCCATGAAGTCCCGAAGTCTTGAAGTTAACTCTGAACCTTAGATCTAAGGATGCTTGAGAACTGTCTCGACCATCAGATCTAGGAGGTAGATGATAGTCAAGTTACCAGAACTACCCATGAATTAATAATCCGATAGCAGAGATGGATGTGAGCCATTTCACGGGAGGAGAGTCCATCCCGATCGTTATATTGATTCAAATACTCACCTGAGTTACCAAATCAAACACCAGCCGCTCAATTTAATCGACTGTTGGGAATCATTGCAGAGTGTGAAGGTGAATTTAACATACCTTCTAGTTCACCACCCACAATCAATCCACGTCGTTGATCTTGTTGGGGATGGAAGATCAATGACTAGGATTAGACCAGTGTCAAGCAAGAACTTTCCAAATTTCAGAGCTTGATCTCTCTGATAAAGAGCATGCATGTTGGGGCCCTGCAATTACTGTGAACCGTCGATCGGCGAACACCTTGGTATTGGTCGGATCATGAACGTTGGGCCTTGAACAGTTGCGAGAGGGATGGTTGTGAGACCCTTAGGAAATCCGCAGAGTGATGGATTTCTTCGGTATCGTCGGTCTGAGAGAATCGAAAAATATAAAAAGCGATAACATTTTCAAGAGCAAAGGCGAGACCCAAGATAGCTAGGATCGCAGGAAGAATGAAGGCTGAGGCCTTGAACATCTACAAAACTCTTTGAAGTTGGGAGAAGCCTAGACTGTTATATTAGCTACTAGGGAACTAGAGGAGAAACGCTGAGAAGGGTACATATCTTAACCGTCAGATCTGAGCACAAGGGGACAATAGTCATCCGATTTAAGGTAAAGTGCATGAGTTTGAACCTTTGTGTGCATAGGAGGGTTGACTGGACAAAGTCCTGAAGTCCCGAAGTGAAGTAGGGTCGTTCATCACCAAGAGGGATAGGTGGCACAAGATCCACAACCCCTGAGCAAGAGCTTGTGGTCAAGGAGAGTTTGAAATCACTGAAGTAAATCCTGACCATTGGTTGTTAGGGGAGGTACGTGTCAATAGATCCAAGGCTCTAGGAAGAATTACTTTGAAGGTTTCAGTTGAGATTTGAAGCTTCGGAAGCCCGAAGTCCGGAGTGAATCTGGATTGTCAGATCCAGAGAGACACATGGTGACAGATCGCGAGTTTCAGGAGGGAGTAAAGGTTGAGAGTTGATATTTCCAAACCCCATAAACCCGAAGTGAATTTCAACCATTTGATTCAGAGGGACATGTGGTAGAAATCCACACACTTCAAAGGAAGGAGAAGGTTGAGGTTTGATAACTCCGAAGACCCAAAGAAAACATCAACCGTCGAATCCAGAGGACAGGTGGAGTAAGTCTATGGAATCCGGGTAAAGACCCAAAGTAGGTCTTGGCCGTTGATCACCAGGAGGGGTATGTGTCGATAGATCAAAATCTTCGAGTGAATGTACTTCGGAATAAACGAGAGTGTAGAATCTTGAAACTTCCAAAGCCCAAAGAGTCGAAGGGCCAAAGTGGATCCTGTTCATTGGCCAACAGGAGACACGTGTCAATAGATCAAATATTTTGGGAAAAAAACTTTGAGAGTTTTAGTGGGGAGTTGACACTCCCGAAGCCCGAAGAGCCGAAGAACCAAGGAGAATATGGACCGTAAGATCCAGAGGGTACATGGTGAAAGATTGTGAACTCTGGGTAAAAGTACTCAGGGAGAAAAGGAAGGAGTAAAGTTTGAAATCACCGAACCCCAAATAGTCGACGTAGCTGGGAGATGTCGATATGCAAGAGGACACATGTCATTAGATAGCAAACTCCAGATAAAACTCTCGGAGAAGAAGGGCGTGGAGAAACTGGGATTTGAAATCGTTTAAGGCTGAAGTCCAAAAGAAGACGACAACTGTTGATTTGAAGGTGGACGCATGGCGGCAGATATAGAACTCCAAAGGAAAGTAGTGGGTGAAAGCACCAAAGTCCCAAAGGAGATCTCGATCATTGATAGAGGAGGAGGTCGAAGGAATATTGACTTGGTCTTGGTCGAAAAGTGTCGAAGTCCCAAAGAGGACCAGGGCCGTTGATTTGGAGAGGATAGTTGTTAGAATATCCGACACTACGGAAGGATTCACTTCAGAGATTTGTGTTTTTGGAGAGTGGATATAGACCGTTGATTGTAGTAGATGCGTGGCCTCCGATATACAACTCCGGGTATGGAGAAATTTGGGAGAAAGGGGTGAATGAAGGAGTAAGAAATCCCAAAGGCCGGAGAGCCGGAGCTCATTAGAACCGTCCTATTTTTGAGGATAGGTGTAAGCATATCTTCCACTCTAGAAGATAATTACTAATGAAGGAAGAGAAAGTTGAGATTTGAAACTCCGGAAACTCGAATAATGAAATAAATCACAACTGTTGATTTTGAAAGCTTAGATATGATCCGTAGATTCAGAAAGGATAGATTTGAGTCATCAATTCAAAAGTACCGTGAAGGTCATGAGATCAACGGTCCCATCATATTGCGGGGACCAAAGGTGCGTGGACTTTAAAAAGTTGAGGGCAGGCCACAATCCAGACCATGGTTTTGGAGAAAGGACAGATGGAGGCTCAAGGTGAATTGCGGGGGAAAAATTAGTTTGGTTTCAAACCACCCTTGGCCATGCCCACAATCGCATGGTTACATAAGGCCATCGCCCAAGGTCATATCAAGGAAGGGGCTTATTAGAAAAGGAGCTAGCGTCCAGACTATGATATTTCCTAGGCGCGAAGTGGAAGGTCGCGGGTACCATTAGACCTGCACCGGGAAGTCGAAGGGGTATGCATTTAATTATAGAGTGAGACCATCAGGGTCTCAAAGAGTCATTTAGATTCAGAATCAAAGATCCTTGACCGGGAGGTCGGGCTGGTTCCCCGCTTTCCAAATTAGAAACCATGAACGAAGAATCTTTCCTTTAAGAAAAGAGAACATTTTAATGCCCCTTCGTGGGTGTGTTACAATGAGAAACATGATTGAAATCAATGTAAATATGATGGCATCAGGGAATATCAAACAGAGATTCAACAAAGGCGATAAGAATCCCCAAGGAGATGTGTAGCCATCAACGTAGAGATACAAAGACGAAAAATTCGACTTAATGATGAGAACCATGGAGAAGATAATGGAGAATATGTCTACAAGAAATAGACCCGCTACCCGAGAACAAAATGACCTCTAGCCTAGGAATCAGAACCTTAGGAGGGGTTAGGTTCGTCAGATCAGAAAGAGGGAACAAAGGAAGCAGAGAGATCAAGGCGACCAACAGACAAGGTTTTCGTTCCAAAAAAAATACGCGGATGAAGACTTCGATCAAATGTTCGAAGACAAAATGCATTGTTGTGATGACAAGAAACCACGCTTGTTTCTGAAAAAGAGAGAAAATGACCAGTACATGAGCATAAACGATGGTTTTATGATGGATACAGACTATGCATGGATTGGGGAAACTGATGACGAGCTGTTCTGGGAAATAAAAGAGTTTAGAAAAGGTTATCAGAACACCATCATGCAGTTTTAGAAGAAATATAACCTCAAGAGAAAGGAAGCGTCCATCGAGCCTAAGCAAACTAATCCCATAAGGAAACCTTCGATGGACACCCCTTCCACAAGATGACCAAGGTCGTACATCATGAAGAAGGATGCGACGGAGAAGGCAAATTCGAAGGAGGAGACCCTAAAGAAAACTCCAGAAGCAAGCCGAGAAGCGGGTGGAAAAGAAGTAGAGAAAGTTTGTCCTCCCTTTAAATTTGAACATGAAATGGATAAAATCAAAATCTCTATCCCTTTCATTGAACTTATCAGAAAGGGTGAATACCGGGAGCAAATTAATAAAAGGATGAAAATGGGAGGGACCCCCAACACTTTGAATGTCCAAGATGATCACCCCGCTATCCTTTTTGGTCGGCGCATTGAAGAGACAAGTGATACTGAGGATATCCCTCCATTCTACTTCAGTCTAAAGGTCCATGACATGACCCTACATAATGCCATGCTGGATTCAGGTGCATCACACAACCTCATGCCAAAGGTGATCATGGACGATTTGGGTCTAGACGTCACTAGAACTTATAAGGTGCTTTTCTCTTTTGACTTGAGGAAATTCAAGTGCCTGGGCCTCATCAAAGACATGGTAGTGTCATTGGCCCAGATTCATTCAAAGAACATGGAGATGGACATGGTCATGTCATTGGCCCAGATTCATTTGAAGAACATGGTGATGGATGTGGTCATGGCAGACATACCACCTAAGTTTGGCATGCTGTTGTCCAGGTCGTGGGCTGCAAAGTTAAAGGGGACCCTGCAAATGGATATGTCATATGCCACCATTCCTATCTTTGGCTAGGACATACAATTTTATAGAAATGTGCTATTGAAATACATGGTGAGCAGCAAGACATAGCCAAATAACCATCCCATATACTCCATCAACACTGAGTTTGGTTCTTCTATATTCTACAATGACCTTAGTTTTAAAGAAGAAGAGTAAAAAACCATCATGACAGCCAATGAGGAAACCACACGGAAAGAAGTAGAGTGTGCTGACTTGGAGGATCATGCAAAAAATGGTATATGGAACATGAGTTTCAAAGACGCAGTCAAAAAAGAAGGGGCTGGAGCTGATGTGTGGGTAAGCCCCCCTGAAATGGGCACAAAGCTGCACTCATACAAGCTCACATTCAAATGCACAAACAACATGGCCGAGTATGAGGCATTGATTTGGGTCCTGAAGGTGTTGAAAGAATTAGGCACAAAGAGGATAGCAGTGCGCAAAGACTCTGAACTAGTCATAAAACAGGTTAAGGGCATATATCAGATAAAGCACCCTAGGCTGAGAGCATACATAAACTTGGCTCTGGACCTCCTCGAGGAATTTTTAGAGTATGACATATCTTCTATCCCAAGGGAGAAAAATCAAATCGCCGATGCGTTGGCCACCTCAGCCTCGGTTTTTAAAATCCCCATCTTCCCAAACAAAAAATACAATATTGAAGTCAAACACAGGCCAACAGTACCTGATAATATCAAATACTGGTAGGTGTTTGAGGATGAAAAGCATGTATAAATATTTCTTCAAACGAGGGACGAGTTCTCTAACACAAACATTGATGACGAATGCTGCTGCAACGAAGATGGGAGCGTGTTTTCATGCGGTAATGACAACCCTTTCCAGAACTAGATTGTGGGAAGGGACATAGTACAACTAAAGAATAACATCATTCTGAAGGGGTTAGTGCCGCTGGAAAAATTGTTTGATGAAAATGTCGAGGCTAAAAACCCCAAGATCACTCCAAATGAAGAGGACGTGGAAGAATGCAACATTAGGATTGAGGAGAACCCAAAAATTCTAAAGTTATCGAAAATGCTCAGGCTAGAGGTCAAGAAAGACTACATCAAGATCATGAAGGAGTTACCTGACGTTTTCACATGGAGCTATGATGATTTGAAGGTGTATGACACTAAGGTGATCCAACATGTTATCCCTCTCAAGGAATATCAAAAACCTTTCAAAAAGAAGATGAAACGGATAAACCCCTTGTAACTGTCGCTGATCGAGAAAGAGGTAAATTTTTTTTTGATGCCAAGATTATTGTTTCTTTGCGATTCTCTAAATGGGTAGCTAATTTGGTGCCTATAAGAAAGAAGAGTGGCGAGATAATTCTGTGTGTAGACTTCCAAAATTTAAACAAAGTGTCCCTCAAGGATCACTACCCTCTTCCCAAAATGGACTATATCTTGCAAAATGTGGTGGGTCCTAGAAGATGTCCATGTTGGATGCTTTTTCAGGGTATAATCAGATCATGGTCCACCCAGACAATAGAGAAAAAATGACTTTCACAACTCCATGCAGAACATTCATGTACACCAAGATGCCCTTCGGCATGATGAATGTTGGACCCACTTTCTAGAGGGCAATGGACATCGCATTTTCCAACGAAAAGGATAGGTTCACTGTGATCTATTTGGACAACATCATGGTATACTCTGCCTCTGATGAACAACACCTAGATCATATGAAGAAATTTTTCCAGAAGTGCAGGAAGTTCGACATATCGCTAAATCCAAAGAAATCACATTTTGGGGTGGAAGAAGGGAAGTTGTTGGGAGATATTATCTCGAGGGATGGCATTAAGATAGACCCCATCAGGGTTGAAGGAATCCTAAAGATCGACACTACGCGTAGTAAAAAATAAGTGCAATCCTTCCTAGTAAAATTAAACTTCTTGAGGAGATTCATCCCGAATATGGAAGAGATTATAGAGCATATCACTTGGATTCTCAGAAAGGGAAATGAAATCAAGTGGAACCCGGAGGCCAAGCAATAGTTTGAAGATATCAAGGTGGAATTGAATAGAGCACATGTATTGTCCAGTCCATATTTCATGAAGGACTTCATCCTGTTTTCATTTTCCTCAGAGCATACGATTTCCGGCGTGATGTTACAGAAAGATGAACAAAACTTCGAGAAGCCTATAGCTTATTTCAGCAAGATGCTCCAGGATGATCCACTAAGGTACGACATCATGGAAAAACAATCTTATGCTTTATTGAAGGCCTTGAAGGAGTTCAGAACGTACATATTGCATTGCCACATCATTTCTTATGTGCCCAACAAATAAGTAAAGGATATCCTGACTTAGCTCGACCTCGAAGGAAGGAGAGGTAAGTGGATAGTGGCCGTGCTAGAATATGACCTGGAGATCAATACTACGAAACTAATTAAGGGTCAGGGCCTTGTGAATATAATGGTGTAGTCGGACTGTGACATTGTGGGAATAAATTTCATCGTCGATCTGTCAGAGAGTCCTCAAGAAGAAACAACTATGCAGGTGTCCTAGGAGTTCGTCTATTCGTCGTGGTATGGAGATATCATCTATATGTTAAAGAATCTCCAGGCCCCTCTTGGCGTAAGTAGGACTAAGGCGAGATTTATCAAGCTTAAATCGGTTCAGTTATGCATCCTAGACAACTCACTCTACTAGAAATATCCTGGGGGAATGTTGATGATATGTTTGTTGGAGAATGATGAGAAGCAAGCCACAAAATAATTTCACAACAAAAACTGTGGGGGACACCATTACTGGAAGACCACCGTCCACAAAATCCTAATGTCAGGTTACTATTTTCCTACAATCTTCATAGACGTGTACAAAGAAGTATCCAACTACCACGAATGTCATATTTTTGATAAGAGAAGAAAGCCGCAGCCCCTGCCACTAAATCCAATCTCAGTTGAGACACCGTTCATGTAGTGTGGTTTGGATTTCATAGGGGAAATAAATCCACCATCCTTGACATAGCAGAAATGGATACTCATGACCACTGACTACTTCAAAAAATGGATAGAAGAAATTCCCACGAAAGAAGCTACTAATGCAGTCATAATCCAATTCCTGGAGACAAACATCTTGTTGAGGTTCAGATGTCTTGTCATGATCATAAAAAACAATGTGGTCACATTCAAGTCTAATAGGATGGAAAAGTTTTTCAGGATTACAATATAACCTTGGGGAATTCTATGACATACTACCCACAAGGAAATGGGTTAGCAGAATCCTCAAATAAAATCCTAACTAGGATCATCAAAAGGATCCTGGAAGACAATAAGAAAGCCTGACATAAAAAGATTATCTATGCGTTGCGGGCAGATCAGGTTACCACCAAGTAGTCCATATCAATGTTGCCTTTTCAGATTGTATACAACACAAACACAATTTTCCCTACCACACTGGGGTTTCCCGTCAGAAAATTGTTGCAAGAGAAGAAGGTCGAGCTGAATGACGTGTAGAGAAGAATAAATCAACTGGTTCACACACAACAGATGAGGGAACAAGTGTACAATTGATCACAGCTCCACCAGGAAAAGATGAAGAAAGACTTTGACAAGCATTCCGAGCCAGAGGATTTCCAGTTGGGTGATATAGTGTTGATATGGGACGCGAGAAATGAGGACAAAGGAAAGCACGAAAATTTCGATAACCTGTGGACGGATCCATTCAGAATCGGTGCACATCGCGAAAATAATGCTTATTTTCTGGAAGAACTAAATGGGGAGTGTGTTGGTTGGGGGCCTGTAAACGACAGGTTACTCAAACATTATATGATGAAATAAATTCTATTCAATTCATTTGTTATTGTAAATAGTCATTTTATTTTTGTTTCAAGTATGTAGGTCAGCAAAAAATTGAAGCACGAAGTGAAGGCCCTGAGTTTTATGCCGAGTCTTTTAGAAGCTACGTCGATAGGTTTAGGTTGCATCCTGTTTTTCATATTGCAGTGTTGAAGAGTCGAAGATAAGGCTCAATGGTCAGGCACATGGTCTATTGTTCTTTGCTACCTTGCAGGGAGGATAACATCCCCGTTGGAGCCAGCTGTTAGCGCTGCCATTTTTCTTTCAATTAGAGTCGGTTTTCAGTCGAGTTACAACACATGTGTAAAAAAACATGAAGTCAAGTACATAGCAATGAAGGGGTCGAAGTCAACAAGTGGACGATTGGCCCTTGGAAGTGGGAAGGGATGTCATAGTCAAAACATACATGAATGGTACAGGTATGTTGTTCCCAGAAAGTCTAGTCTTGTCAAAGTTAGTCTCTACATGCCCCAGGTCGAGTCAAGTAGTTAATGGAGGTCACATTGGCAGGTGTTGTAACTATTATCAGTTCATCATGAAGGTCAAAGGAATGAAAAATCACAATGTTTGCATCGCGTATTCCCTGCAACCCTCATCGCATGTACTTTACATGCATGGATGTGTTATGGAAAATCTGCAGTTCGATTCGAAAAATCTAGTTGCCATGAATTCAGTGTTCTTTGGCACAATTCTTCTTTCCGTCTGATTGGTTATAAATCCCAGAGGTTCTACACCCATTTTTTTCGTGAAATCAGATTCAGGCTCTATTTGTAAGTTTTCTTTTAGGCCTAGGTTGATCAAATTGTTCATTTTGGGCATCCAACCGATATACTGCGCACAAGACAGATACCGGTCGCACCATGGCAACCTCTCAGAACCTGAAGAAGGGTACACGTAGTGGCAGGATCACCAGAACTAAGCCCCAAAGTGATTGATATTTATTCTCACTCACAACATGCATCCCCAAGTATAAAAAAGGGATTTCTCCTTTACCCATGGGAATAACGACATCACACCATGTTGAACTTGAAGTGGAAGGAACTGCGTAGGAAGGGAGGATAGTAGAATCCCTATCTCCCTAACAACAGATACCTCAGAGAAGGGGCAGACCAAGGAAGAACAAGGAAGCTGGGGGAAATTGAATCTTAGATGAGCCATGTGCATGAACAATCACTGAACAATTACTTATGCGCATTGTCCACCTGGAGCATTTGGAAGGTACCAACCGAGAAAGTGGGAGAAGAATGAGGAGGATGGATTCCGCGATTTCAAATGATCAAGAGACATCTCAGCAGCTAAAGCAAGTGAAGATAACTATCGCTGAACTGTACCAAGAAAATAGGGAGATGAGACAACAACTGGCGACAAATACCACATAAGCATCAACAACACAAGGTCATCAAGGGAACATGATGTGTCTCAAAATACAACTCAGAGAGGTGTAGGATATGATTGTACAGTTGCGCAAAGCAAAACGATTGCCGGAAGAAAGGTATGCCAAACACTCTAGATAATGTGAAGTGGCTGAAGAGATAGCCCGCACAACTCCCATTAGCAAGTAGAAGAAACACGATTAGCCGAGTTCATTCCTGTATTCGCAAACAGAAGGAAAATCTTGAAAATTTTGAAGGAGACATCACCCAAGACATTTTTCCACTTTAATAATGACCGTGACTGTCTAGAGCCACTTGCCACGCACACTCCCCCCAACAAATGAGCATGCGGAAGAAAATCAAAGCCATTACAGTAGATTGCGGGACTCTGACAAACACTTTTCCACCCAGATACCTGATCGACAACCCAATTCCCATGGCAGATTACAATGATCATGATGGAGCCAGACGTATGTTTTGTCTATTTTTGGAAAA
>ML786487.1:183201-197748 GCA_009831015.1 Picea engelmannii | reverse complement strand
CTCTTTCATTCTTGGAGCATACTAGCATCATCTCATTAAGCTATTCACCTCACCTCTTGAGGGAATAAGCTTGGATTTCTTCACCATTTCCTTTCTAGTTTTCCATTTGTAAGAAGAGCTCTCACATAAGGGAATCAAGAGCCCTCCCTTGGAGGAATAGGGGACCCATAAGTCCCCCTTTTTCTTTGGTGTTTTCCCACTAATATAATCTCTCCATTGGTGGCATGAATATTGGTCAATTGTTTGATTGATTTTGGTTCTCATTTCCTTATGCATTTTAGTTTCATTTATTTAGTTGTTATTAGCTTAGTTGTTTGTTTATTTCATGTGATTGATTCATTTGATTCATACACTAACTTCTTTCCTATCCAGTTGACCCAACTGGACTTGCAAGTGTCCCTCTTTTGCTCATTCAAGTGGCAAAAAGGATACAATAGATTGGTGACCATACTGGGGAAAGGTATCAATTTCCTCCCTATTTGGGTTGTTTGAGTAATTATTTTTGATCTATTTACCTAGAAGGGATCATAACAAGCCCAACCCTACCTTCATAGAGCTGAATTTAGAGCTGGAAGAGGAGAATTCCACTTAAAATTTCCCTCCCGGACGCGTATCAGTACGTGCCCGGGTTTTCCAGCCCATAGGAATGTATTCCAAGCACTATGTGCCAACAACAATATGTTTCCCAACACATTCTGTGCATAGTGAGCCAACAGGTCCTCATTTCTCTGTGCATTGGCACCACATGCGCCTCTGTCTAAACTGTGACCTGTGCATCTGCCCAAAAATCCAACATTGTAAGAGTTTTTTTGTGATGTTTGGAAGGCCCCTAGCCTCCTAAATATTGATTTTATGGAATTTGTAAATACACCACACTTAGATTCCCTCTCCACATGAAGGGTTAGTCAAAACATAGGCACTTAGGAGGTTAGAAAGAACCATATTTTTCCTCTTTTTCTTTCATTTTCCACATGGATGGATTATTTTGATTTTAAAAGTTAAGTTGAAATAATTTTCTATCAGATATATAAACACTTGCATTGGGACCAAAAATCAAACTTCAATCATTGAGTATTCTCTTCTCTCACACCATAGAGCGATCTTGAGAATCAAAAAAATGATCGAGGGAAGATTTCATCTCCCTTAAAAACAAAATATTTATGAGAGGACAAAGCCCCCCTAGGGCCCCTCTTAGTTTCTTTTCAAAACATCTTAAATTTGTAAGGGCCCATACATGCCCACATGTTGCAAAGATAAGATAGTTTTGAAAACTACTTTCTTACTTTACATCACTAGGGGAGTTTAAAAGTTATTGTAATGGGCCCATACATGCCCACATGCTTGCAATCTAGGATAGTCTTTTGAAGGTTTCTTAGATTAAATCACATTAGATAGTTTAAAAGGATTGGTAAGGACCCATATGTCCACATTCTAGATCTTTAGGGACTTTAAAATTCCGCAAGGTTGTACCAATGGAATCTAGTAAGATAGGTAATCAAGACTTGTAAGGACCACACAAAGTCCACATGTTGCAACATGACACCTAACTTATTAAAACTTTGGCACATTTTATCACTTGCTCACACACAAAGTCACTACTCACTCACATAATTTCATCTCTAATTATGGAGGTTGAAGTAGGTTTCCTCCAAAAGGGATCCCGAAACATCCCACTATTTCTTGAAGGAATTATACACTCCCACTTAATTCAAACGAGATTGGTTCACACCCCTAATATCTTAAACAAACACATCCATATTTTTTCTAAAAACTCACTAAGGTTTCCTCCATAGGAGGTTCCAAAAGAAAATTTTTAGTCTAGGTAGGATCTCAGGGATAGGCATCCAAATAACGCCCTGTTATCTAGTTCTCACATCTTCAAACATTAGAAGTTAACAAATAGGGAACTTTTAAATCCTCCAAGTCAAGTGTTCCTAACACCATAAGGCAGGGAGATACCCGTGAAGGGTCTAAGACTGAGGTCCGATTGTTCTGTGCATCCCCCCTTGAGGCACCCACCTCTTGGAAGGGATCCAACCCATGACCCATTTCTGAGGCCGAAAATCTAAATGTTACACTTTGATTGAGGTAGCTAGTGACCAAATTTTAGTACATCTACCTAGGTGGAAATTGTGGGCTACAATTGCACCTTGATCAGATTTTGTGTGGCTATTGGGAAATATCTCCAGCTCTTTCGGGATATGCACCCTCTACCCCTCATTACAACTGATTATTCCATCCTTCACTAGTTCCTCGTCTGGTGGCTTCAGACCCCACTATTGAGTGCTATTGGAAGGTCTAGTTCTATTTGAGAGGAAGGACGTTACATGGTTTTTGGACATAATCATTTGTTTTCTTTGTTCTCCCACGTGGAAAAAATCCACTGACCCACATGTATGCTTCTTTTCAATTGATGAATGTATGATGCTCTTTTAATTACATGTGATTGTGAGATATATTATGAAGGTCCATATTATACAAATCTCTTGTTCATTTCCTTCTCTCATCACCATTTTTCACACATTCCACTTTGCTAGTTGGACATCATAGGGGACTCATAGAATCCCCATTGTTCCATATTCTTGCAAAATCTCCCTACTATCTTAGGAGGATTTCCTAGTTTCGCCAACTCACCGGTCCAACCATCTCACACCCCTGTGGGTGATACTATTTTGGGATTGACTTTACTTAGTTCCACCTTACTTGGGTCCAATTCCCAAGGTCAACCATCCACTAGCTCTCCCTTACAAGGAAGTAGGGGGCAAACTTCCCCTCAAGGAGGAAGCACAACCCCACCCAACCTCCCTTAAGGGTCAAGTACACAACCTTCTCACACCATGGATGGAACTAATCCTCCAACACCACTCCAGATTCTATACTTGGCCTCCCTCAACATATTGGATCTGAGTAAGCTCACCAATGATCCTATATTACATGACCCCACATGGTATGCAATGCCTACCAAACTACCTTCAAACATTCCCAAGTTTGAAGGAAAGGCATGAGAAGATCCTTCTAACCATGTCATGATCTCCACCTATGGCGCTCTTCAAAAAACATCATAGATGACTCTGTTTGATTAAGGTTATTTCAGTGCAAACTCATAGGCCCATTAGCCAAGTGGTATGTGGACAAAAAATTAGGGTCCCATGTGACTTTTGAATCATTGACCAAAACATTTTTGAACTTCTTTAAACTACCAATTCACCATGACAATGGTCTAGAATTTCTCTCTGATTTTAAACAAACCTCAACCACACATATCGCTGACCACATTCACGAATGGCATCGGTGATGTAGTTTATGCAAAGAAGAAACCACCAAACAATAATGCCTCGATTGGTTTTTCATATCACTGGTTCCTCTTGTTGCCAAATATGTGGCCTCCACCTTCCCCCAAATAGAAGAGGCTCCCATCAACAAAGACCAACAGTATGACCTCATTTATGCTTAGTCAGGATAGTTATACACAGTACTACTTGACGCCCTAAGACCTGTACCATTCGGCCAGGAAAAACCTAGGATGTTTCACTCATAGGATGGATTGATTGGTACCACAACACACCATAACTCGTAGATCCAACCACCACCTATGTTCGGTGCACCCCAATATCCACCAATATATGGAGGACCCCCTTATTACCCTCCCCCCCATCAACAACCATAACCTACTGTCCTCCCTCCACCCATGAGTGGACCCTCGCCGACACCCATGATGTGCTTGACTGTTCAACCAAGTTTTGGTACCCCCTCTACCTCATCTTACACCTTGAGAACTAGTGAAAGAGCCACGCCTTCCTATGCACCTGATGGGTCATTACCACAAAATAATCCATACTTTCCATTTCCTGGTCCTCCATAGCCCATTGCTCCTCCACAAGGAAAACCATATGTTGGGGTTAACTTTGTTCAACCCTCTCCCATTCAAAAATTTCAACATTTTGAACAACTAAATACAAAAATTCTGACCCATCAGCTGAATAATGCCAAAAAGAAAGGAAAAAACTGAAACAACAATAACCCAGGACTAGGGGGAAATAACCCTCAGTAGAACCAACCTACTGGGGGAAACTAGAATCTGTTGAACCAGAAACCTCAAGGGGGAAATAAAAAAAAATGCCAAGGGAGGAACAAAAACAACAACCTCCATATGAATTTCCCTTGTGCCCTATGTGGTGAGCATGGTCATTATACTCACCATTTCTCCGAAATCGCCAACTTCAAACGGATGAAAGATTCCATGAATGCGCCACGTCCTCCAGCATCACCTGCCCCTCAGTAGGCCCCACAATAGTATTTATAACAACCACCCCCATCTGTGTTGTAAAACCCTATTCCACACCAAGGTATGATGAATACCCAATAGGAGATTCATCCTTCCCCACCACAGATGGGACAATATCAAAAGCCTGGGAATCTAGCAGATCGTACTATCCTCCTCACTAGAGAAGAAGAAATTATTATACAAACATGCAATCATCAATACAAAAAACCCCCTGAATCTACTCCCACCACTTCGGAATAAACTCCAATTACAGCTGGACAACCTTTGATGATTCCACGCCCTAACACTGAACCACCTATGCGTATTCCTCGCATCCCATTACGAAGGAATGTCAACAACCCTCAGACTAGGGAAACACACAATTATAGCCTGGTTGATGCCTTGGCACAATCTCCTGCAACCATGTTAGTCTTGGAGGTCCTCCAAACCTGTCCCAATCAATGAAAATCATTGCTTTCCACCTTGGGAAAAGTCGACCATGCTGATACTAGACTCATCACATTTGATTGAGATTGTGGGGAACCCCATCTCCCTGCTTTGGTAGCTTTCGAGATACCAGTCAAGATTCAGAAAATCATAGTTCATCGATGAAGGTGAATCCACATGCATCATTTCAAAAATGGTATGGCATAAACTTGGCTCCTCTGAGCCAATACCATCCGCCATCACTTTGAGAGCTTATGATGGACGACCATCCTCTCCTGAAGGGCTCTTTCAAAATGTCCCCGTTGAACTTGGGGGAAAAATATCCTCATCGACATTGAGGTTATCGATGCCCCTCTTGATTACAACATCTTGTTCTGGTGTAGCTACATGTATGCTATGAAGGTGGTGGCCTCTTCTATTTTCCGAATGATGATGTTCCCCCACAACGAGAAGATCATCACCATCGACCAAGTTTTACATTACGAGCCCAGCCATTCCTACAACATCGATAACATCCTACCTCTTGTCCACACTAATTCTGATGCCTACCCACTCATAGAGATGGCCCCCAAAATTTTCAGAGACCCATCCTTGTTGGGGACATACCATGGAGCACCACCACTCATATATCCCTCAACACAAGTGTGTTTCATATCTTCCAATGGAACTGAAATTGGAGACACCATTCCTCCCACAGAGGCTACTCCGCTCCCCCATGTCCCACTAGTGGAAGAAATCCTACCTCGGGAGTTACCTGAGAACCCTACGACACCTCTTACTCCTGATTTCACCCTTCCCCAAGGGAAAATCTTGGTTTGGGAGACAATCCCTTAAGACATCACTCAAATCCTGTTCTTCTACCCCCCATCGGGTGTACAAGATTTTTAGGTAGTCACAACGCTTACCCTTCCCAACATGGTGCTTTCCATTCTGGTATGGTATCTACACCCACCCTCAATGGTCCCTCAACCATCCCTCCCTCCCCAAATAGAGGGAATCCCAATGCATATTCCAGTACTAACTCCAACTGCACCACTTTCACCCCCACTTTCCAACACCCCCGCCACTGCTGGGGGAAGACGGAAGAAGAAAGATCCCACTGATCCACTTCCTCCTCGAGTTCAACCTCCTTGCACATTATGAGAGAGATAAGGACACCCTAAAAATAGATGTCCCTCTCTCCCTGAGATACACAATCTGATCCAACTCCCTCGAGCAACGACCTAGCTCATCACTTCACCAAGCACACCTAGTACTACCACCACATCCCGTACTATAGGAAACAAACGGATGGGAACCAAATTTTCATGTGCCATCTGTTTAGAGTATGGCCACTACACTCATCATTGCCCTGCACTACCTCAGTTTCAACAAACACTAATGACAGTATGACAGAGTTTTCAGCAAGACCCCTCTCCACCCACTTCCTAGAGTACTTGTGTCACTGATGTCACAACCTCAGTCAATGAATGGATAAGGTTCCCTTGCTCTCATTGTGAATCAATTTATCATTTCACATATAAGTTTCCTATGATCATTGAATACAAGTGTCATCAAATGACCCTTATTCAAAATCCTCCAACCACCTGACTCCCCATGATGCAAGTGATTCCCCCAATTCCATCTCCCAATACTGTCCACATCACATCCCCTGAACCTGAGTCACTTCCCACCCCTCCATGGTTCATGGATATAATGTCTAAGTATTTGCCCCCAAATCCCCCCAATTCTCTGGTTCATTTCCCTCAGGAAATTTTACACCCAACCATAATTTACAACCCACAGTATCTAGACATTTGGTTTATGTCTAGCATGCCATCGCACCATAGTTGCGATAACTCCTCTACATCTTCACCACCTGAACATAATCACACAGTGACAGTCACTAATGTTCCTTCCTCGGATCCCCTATATTCTCTTGTTTTCCACTGCGATGAAGATATCCTCAAGGAGCTCAGTACCCCTGATTTCCCATGGAATGCGCTCCACCACAGAGCACTTTTTCTCTCATAGGAAGCCTTCGATCCTCTTAGCCAAGGCTCCATATGTGCAATTGAAACAAATGATTTCATCCCGTCAGGGCATATATATTGGTTCAAAAGCCCTATCCCTTCCCCCGATTCTTTTTAAAAAGGAAACATGACCAACATTTCCCCCACTGTCAAAATTGACATCCCCATCAAACTAGGAATCATAGAGAAAATCACCATAGGCACCGCATGCTCCGCTGAATAACTCACTACTTATAAAGCTCTCTTTCAAGAATATCGAGATAGTTTTTCCTAGTCATACATGGATATGTCCAGACTCTATCCTTCTATAGTCAAACATCACATCGACACATGGAAAGATATCACCCCTGTATGTGAAAAGGAATGCCCATTGCACCCATCCAAAGTAGCAGCCATCAAAGTTGAAATTGACAAACTACGCGCTGTAGGGTTCATATATGGCTAAAACCAAATCCAAATCAATTATGGCATGGACCCTACATCATCCAACACTACCTCACTAAAGGCACATACATCCTGGCCTCTCCAAAAGGTTACCCTCTCAAAGAACCTGTCAACGGGTTGTACTTAAAGAAACTTTACACATAAGCGTAGTCATTCTACACTAGGCTTTTTATTTTTTGTACACATTTTTAGAGTTTTTAATATTTTGTTTTCCTCCATGCCTTATGTTTGATCTACAACTTCTGTTATTGACAGATCTCTCCTCCATCGGCCTACGACATCAGTTACACTGACGAAGCTAGCTGCTGGACACAAAATATCACTTCGGCCGCTTGGGCCCTCTATACCCCCTCACATGAACTAGTCCACTCCAACGACATATGTTTGGGCTCAGCAACCAAAAACCAACTAGAACACGCAGCTATCATTGGCCTCCTCACCGAGGCTAGTCACCACCACATTCGTCACCTTAACATCTTATTAGATTCCCATCTTGTCGTCCTGCAGATCAACAATGTGTACCATGTTCGCGATCCTTGCCTCTTCCGCAAATAAATCCAAGTTAGACTCTTATCTTGACATTTTGATTCAATTACATTTACACATATTCCAAGACAATTTAATCAAAAAGCAGATAACATGGCTAACCTAGTGTTAGATTGGCATATATCACATCAAAACATCATCACACATACATAAATCATCGAAAGTCTGTCACATCATATAGATTAGACATCATAAAAAGAATCACAAAATACCATCACATGTGAACATTACGACGATCATAAAACATGTGTATATATATATATATATATATATATATATATATATATATATATATATATATATATATATATATATATATAATGATGAATGTATCATCAATGTTTACAAAAATGGTACAAAATGTACATAGCCCATAGGTAGGTGAACCACCTCATCCTTATAGGTACAAAATAGGTGTCACACTACCCTATACAAAATGGGATTGCAAGCCTATATAAATACAAAACATATACAAAAAGATCACTCATGGTGCCTTTAGACCACCACCACTAGGTCCTCTATATATAGGAGGTACCCCACCGGTTGGGGGTCCTCCAGGTCTGGAGGGCAGTCGCCTATTCATAGTTGCCCCTGCTACAGCTGCTTTCTAGATCAGGGTCTGCAACTCTGTCGGAAGGCCCACACACTGCTCCAAAACTCCCTCGTCCTGAACCTGAGTCTACATTCCCTCAGGTAGTCCTTGTAGCACCACCTCCAAATGGCAACAAAAATCCTCAAACACTCCGTCGGTCTCTCCTTACGATGCATGCGATGGACCTGCACCGGGATCATCAAATCTGCATCTCCTACCATCTCTCGCATCATTGACTGGCCTCGCACCAGCCTCGTCCCTCCTACATCTCTCTCCCACCCACGACACTCCCCATGACAGTCTTACGGGCCCCTGACGAGGTGACGCTCTAACCAACTCCACCTCTCGAGCTCGCGGCCCCACATCTTCACACACAATAAACAAACGATAGCATCAACATCCATCCATAGATAAAAAATATGCTATACTGTCAAAATAACAAAACATGAAATACGTCAACATACCTCTATGGTCCCAATCCTTTCCAGGAGGTAAAACCATATCCAAGTCCTGCCGAAAGTCCATCCCATCATATGGGAATTGTAGTATGATCTGTGGCATCTAGTTCCACACACGTGCCTCATCGGCCGTAAAATAATGGCCACCCTCCCCACCTCCATGCCATACCAAAATTGATGCCCACCGCATCAATCGTGGCTCCTGTGCATCAACCGCCTCCAACAACACTCTTGGGCGCAACATGGGAACCCTCTCCAAGAACCATGCTACCAAGATCGACCCAAAGGAAAACTCACTAGAGTCCCCAGTCCGACAATGGTTAAGTTTCCCCATCATCTTGGTGTGTAACATCAAGCCCCAAGCAAAATGCTCTCCACCCAATGCTCTCTGCATGATCCTCAACTGACCACCACTGATTTGCTGAGTAGCTAAGGACCCATATATTCTCACGATCAACACCATGATGCAACGATGCATGAGGGAATCCATCACCTCAATCCAAATGACTGAACCTGACATAAAGTCCAGTCCTGAAAAGTACCTTTGCGCCAAGTCTGCCAAGTGGGAATCCCTTGACAATTGGGGATCAGCAAGTAGGGCCCTCCCCCCAAAAGGGAACCCGATCAAGAAATAGAAATCCTCCATCACAGAGAATGCCATCTGCTCCCCCAAACAATGAAGCACTGCAACTCAGTGTTCCACATAGAAATCAAAAACTGTAGTAGGTATTCTTGTGCCTGTAGAAGTGGGCAGTCAAAGAAATTTAGCAATGCACAGGCTGCCAAATGTCCCTGAACTCCCGACTCATCTCTCACTGCCTCCCCAAGGCACGCCCAGTCCCTCTTCCTCCAGTGGATTGGCATCCTTAACTGATCACCTGCATTCACACAAACAACACTTGATTAGCCATCACAATTCATAAAATGAAAAACTTCAAAAAAGACAATATTTTTCAAAACCCCCCAGCTTTGCCTCATGTGTGCGACTATCACCCTCACAAGTGCACACATATGTGCACCTGTTCTTTGCACAGTTTTGCATCAATGCACATCTGTCGAAGAAACAAATGCACATCAATGTGCATCTGTTGCATCCACAGGAGCGCATTCATGTGCACCTATTCACTACACATCTACGCACTGGTGCGCAACAATACTTCGAACAGGCGCTCATCCAATGCACACTTGGTTTCCTCATTCATGCACCCTCATGCATGACTGTCCTCACTACAACCACTCACCTAAGTGCATGGATGCTTTGATTTCCCGTGCACTTGGGGGCACACCCTCACAAACTCCTATAGTACGATCATCCATACGACTCTACCCATAAAAGAAACCCTAACTACTATGCAGGAGGATGAGACCACTAAATCGGTTCTCGCAAATCCTAGATCGACTGGCTTTAACTCCTGAAATCTTCAAATCTCCTCTAAAAACATCTCATCAACTCACTATGGCAGCATGGACAAATGCGGTGTCATTGTGGGCCCTACAACTATATATAATCCCTTTTCCCAAACTTCCATGCTCAATTACAGGATCTCAGAGAATCCATTTTCCGATCCGTCTTCAACCACAGGATTAGGATCCCACCCCCTACATAGTCACATTCCCCAGGTCATCATCCATCCTCGGCCTTGGGGGAGCCTTTTTCTCACATCATGCCCAGGTACGCATGCTCATGTTCAAAATTATCAAATAGTTGTTATATGTTCTTCATCTTTAGATATTTTTCACGTTGAGTATTCAGATTTCATGTGTGCAGGTACTTGTTTATCAAAAAACAATGCAGCCCCTTTAGGTATATGATAGACAATGTCATGTAATCATTCCCTCTGAATATCAATTTCATCTCCTAGTCACACCCTCTGACATTTTCCTGTAGGATCCTCACATCGAACTCTGTAGTACTATCACCTCCACTGCATTTCCAGTACTGTCACTCGATAGCACTCTCCCCTACATGATTTGTCGCATTCATAGTCCCCTTTGCAACTTTGACACTCATGCTTCTTTCACCCCCTAGGGATGGGAGTCTCGATAGTCTTACACATGTTCGAGAATCATCCACATACTCCTTCTCCTCATTTTGCTAGCATTTCCAATGGACTCCTAGGATATCTCCTCACGATTCTCATTTGACATCACCTCCCAATATCATTAACCCTCCATTTTATCCACAGTTAGATTTCCCATCTACAGATTTCCCTCCATTCATTTACCTCATACAAAAACCCACCTATGCCCCCCCCACCCTCCACTAGTTCTCCATGCAACTTACGCCCTCACAGGCCAATCCATCTTACACTGGGGCACTCGTTTCTGTATCTACACACTTTGTTGGACAACTGAGAGGGGGGGGTGAATCAGTTTTAACCTTGCTTAAACAATCATACTTATTTTATACTCTTTCCACATCACTCAATGACAATCACAATAATGAAGGGAAGTAAGCAATAGACCATTCAACATCATTCACACAAATGAGATACATAGAGACATATATTTTTTGAGGAAACCCATAAAGGGAAAAAACCTCTTCTTCTTTATATGATAAGTAATCTGTACATTCTTTAGATTATCATACATATGAGCACCAACTCATAATGAGGCTACAACCTCTATTTTGCAAGCTACTACTTGCTAAGAGCACTAACTCTCTAGATTCTCTAGCACCAACTAGAAGGAAGCACCAACTCCCTGGTTTCTCTAGCACCCACTAGAAGGAAGAACCAACTGGATGGAAGCACCAACTTCCAGTCACACAGGCACCAACCTGTATATCAGAGAACAATAGTTCTCCCTTCCACCACCCTTCCACCTTGGTTTCTCTGGCTGCAACTAGATGGAAGCTACAACTCCCTTTGTTCAAGCACCCACTTGAACCTCTGAGGACAACAATCCTCCCTAGCACCTCCCTACCACCCTGAAATATAAATCTTTGCTATTAAGACTTATTACAGTGATATAAATTTCTTCAATGGCTTATCGGTCTCATCACTGTTCTGCTACACTACGCTGCTCTGTCTGCATCAGTGTCTTCTGCACACTCCTTTCACTTTTTGTTCTTTTTCCTTTTATTCTATTTGCGCCATGTCCCTTCAATGCAACATTCCCCTTCTGTGTATTTATACTACTCTCTGTGCACCTTCTACATGCAATATGCTTCTTGCTCTTGCATCCTCTACAACACCAATCTCCTTCACATCGAGGTGTTTTCTCCACTTCACTCTTCCAAAACTATCCCATCTCCTGTGTGCCACGTTGTCTCTCTCTGTTTTGCATCTCCTGCTCATTCTGAGTTCTCTGCCTGATCATCATGGTAACTCTTCAGCTTCTTTGCCAGTTTTCCCCATACATCCATCATCACTGGGTGTTATCTCGAGATTCCTCATATTCCCTGGTAGTTGAGACTCTTCATATTCTCTTTCATAGATGATCTCATCCTCTAGAAGAAACCATCATTTATTTCTAATAGTTACACTGTGAAGTGAAACAGTAGCCCTCCAATCTTATTCAAATTCATCTGTACCATTGAATTGACTTCATTGAATCTTGCGTTCATTTCTCCATTTTGTACTTCAGCATTTCGGGATCCCCGTAGTGAATATTTTGTTACTCTCCATGTTACGATCCCTGAAACTCTGAAATGGAGCTTGCCGCTTCAAGTTCTCTTCTACAGTTCTTCGATAATGTGACCACTAGAATATGAACCCTCTCCAATCACACAAGCACTTCGATCTCCAAATCAACGGTCCTCGATCTGTGGTGATTGGACGACTATCCTCTGCCCCGGGACTTCAACCTTCAAGACTTTAGGGGAGTGATGGAGTTAAAACTCCCAAAGAAAAAACTCCTGGAGTGAGGTCAGTCTTGCGTCACTCAATGACGTGTCATGATCGGAGTGGCTGTCATGTGTCACTCAGAATTGTGATTTCTAGTGGACTGAAAGGCCTCATGAACTCGACACTTGTCGTTGTATGATCGTGCCACGTGTCATAGTATTCAACCTTTCCTTTCTGACATGGTCTGCCACATTCTCCTTCTGGATCTATCAGCCCAGATCACTTCACGATTTCTCATATTGCGATTTCAACATTCTTGATGTGAATGTTCTAGACACTTCCAAGTCCCGGTTTGCGAAACTCCGAAATGAAGTCAGATCAAATTTTCGGCTTTTCACACTTCGCAACTTCGGGACTCCTGTGATGAGGAGTCTTGACACTTGACTCCTCCATCTCCCGGTATCCGAAACTTTGGTATCTGAAATTGTCTCTTGCTTTCGGGATTTTGGCGTTTCGCATTTCGCGATTCCGGGACTCCTGTGGTGAAGTGTTTTGACACTTCAACTCCCGATATCTGGAACTGTCTCCTTCTTTTGGGATTTCGGCATTTTTCATTTCGCGATACTGGGACTCTTGTGGTGAAGTATTTTGACACTTCAACTCCCGGTATCCAGAACTGTCTCCTACTATCGGGATTTCAGTGTTTTTCATTTTGATGTTTCAACATTTCGACACTCCTGTGGTGAAGTGTTTCGACACTTCAACTCTCGGTATCCGGGACTCCGAAATGGAGTTATTTCCCGGTCTGTAAAAATCTTGTTGATGTGCCTCTTTTGGGATTTCAAAATTCTGGATTTCGCAACTCCGGGACTCCTGTGTTGAAGAGTCTCAACTCTTGACTTCTCAATCTCCTGATATCTGAAACTACAAAATGGAGTCAAATCAATGTATTTCGGCATTTCGCACTTCACTGTTTCGACATTCTTGTTGTGAGTTGCTTCCTTGACTCCTCCAATGCTCGATATCCGAAACTTTGAAATGGAGTTTACGCTTATGATCTTTCCATGCAATTATCCCTGTGCTGCTGATCTTCCTTGCCTGCCTATTTTCCATCAAATAAACAAGCACACTCTTGCACTCTTCGTGCACCTCTTCACTATCTCTTCTGATCTTACGTTTTCCTTGTTTTTCCATCGCTGCATACTCTAATATTGCCATCAATGACAAGAACACCTGCCTATAAACATGCCAACAATCTCCCCCTTTGGCATTAATGGCAACCCTGAACGAGTGCACTAAACTGTTTGGACCTCCAACTATAGCATCTGGTTCGGACCTCTCCTTTTCTCCCCCTTTGACATCAATGTCAAAGAAAACATGCTCCCCCTGAGATGTTGCAATATTTTTAGGAGGTATCAGATATTCAATCAATACTAAACTCCCCCTAACAGGATGGACTCTCTTAGGTGTGAGACGGGATGACACCCATCTTCTGTCGGAGATATTCAAATGGTGTCTTGGCTAGGGGTTTAGTAAATATGTCTGCAATTTTTTTTGTGGTTGGAATGTAATGGACTTGAAAAATCTGATTGGTGACCTTCTCTCTCAGAAAATGGTAATTTATGGGAATATGCTTGGTCTTGGAGTGGAATACAGGATTCTTAGAAACATTGATGGCACTAGTGTTATCACAATGAATTGGGATCGGTGCAACGTATTTTACCTCCAAGTCTGCAAGTGTCTGAATCATCCATAATACCTAAGTGCAACAGGTAGCAACAACAATGTACTTTGCCTCTGTATTTGATAAGGAAATGGAACCTTTATTTTTACTAAGCCATGCTACTAATGAGTCTGTTAAGGTCCTAACCCGCACATGGGTAGATTAATGTATTCGAATGTAATAAAGGTCAATATTAATAAGACCTTTCAATAAAAGAGAATTAGGCGGATGTAAGAAGACCTAATAGAAGCTTCCGCTTCTAGAAGGATCTTC